>JAJUBA010000502.1:0-567500 GCA_029620275.1 Acrossocheilus wenchowensis | reverse complement strand
AGATCTCACACATCCTTCTACACCGTACTGACCCATCACTGATCATAACTGATCACACACACCCATCTACACCATACAGACTGTACTGACCCATCACTGATCATAACTGATCACACACACCCATCTACACCATACAGACCGTACTGACCCATCACTGATCATACACACCCATCTACACCGTACTGACCCATCACTGATCATAACTGATCACACACACCCATCTACACCATAACAGACGATACTGACCCGTCACTGATCATAACAGATCATACACACCCATCTACACCGTACTGACCCATCACTGATCATAACTGATCACACACACCCATCTACACCATACAGACCGTACTGACCCATCACTGATCATAACTGATCATACACACCCATCTACACCATACAGACCATACTGACCCATCACTGATCATAACTGATCATACACACCCATCTACACCATACAGACCGTACTGACCCATCACTGATCATAACAGATCATACACACCCATCTACACCATACAGACCGTACTGACCCATCACTGATCATACACACCCATCTACACCATACAGACCATACTGACCCCTCACTGATCATAACAGATCATACACACCCATCTACACCATACAGACTGTACTGACCCATCACTGATCATAACTGATCACACACACCCATCTACACCATACAGACCGTACTGACCCATCACTGATCATAACAGGTCACACACATCCTTCTACACCGTACTGACCCATCACTGATCATAACTGATCACACACACCCATCTACACCATACAGACCGTACTGACCCATCACTGATCATAACAGGTCACACACATCCTTCTACACCGTACTGACCCATCACTGATCATAACTGATCATACACACCCATCTACACCATACAGACCGTACTGACCCATCACTGATCATAACTGATCATACACACCCATCTACACCGTACTGACCCATCACTGATCATAACTGATCACACACACCCATCTACACCATACAGACCGTACTGACCCATCACTGATCATAACAGATCATACACACCCATATACACCACTACAGACCATACTGACCCATCACTGATCATAACTGATCACACACACCCATCTACACCATAACAGACCGTACTGACCCATCACTGATCATAACAGATCATACACACCCATCTACACCGTACTGACCCATCACTGATCATAACTGATCACACACACCCATCTACACCATACAGACCGTACTGACCCATCACTGATCATAACAGGTCACACACATACCCTTCTACACCGTACTGACCCATCACTGATCATAACTGATCACACTCACCCATCTACACCATACAGACCGTACTGACCCATCACTGATCATAACTGATCACACACACCCATCTACACCATACAGACCGTACTGACCCATCACTGATCATAACAGATCATACACAGCCATCTACACCATACAGACCGTACTGACCCATCACTGATCATAACTGGTCACACACACCCATCTATACCGTACTGACCCATCACTGATCATAACTGATCATACACACCCATCTACACTGTACTGACCCATCGCTGATCATAACAGATCATACACACCCATCTACACCACTACAGACCATACTGACCCATCACTGATCATAACTGATCACACACACCCATCTACACCATACAGACCGTACTGACCCATCACTGATCATAACTGATCACACACACCCATCTACACCATACAGACTGTACTAACCCATCACTGATCATAACTGATCACAAACACTCATCTACACCGTACTGACCCATCACTGATCATAACTGATCACACACACCCATCTACACCATACAGACCGTACTGACCCATCACTGATCATAACAGATCATACACAGCCATCTACACCATACAGACCGTACTGACCCATCACTGATCATAACAGGTCACACACACACCCTTCTACACCGTACTGACCCATCACTGATCATAACTGATCACACACACCCATCTACACCAATACAGACCATACTGACCCATCACTGATCATAACTGATCACACACACCCATCTACACCATAACAGACGATACTGACCCGTCACTGATCATAACTGGTCACACACACCCATCTATACCGTACTGACCCATCACTGATCATAACTGATCATACACACCCATCTACACTGTACTGACCCATCGCTGATCATAACAGATCATACACACTCATCTACACCACTACAGACCATACTGACCCATCACTGATCATAACTGATCACACACACCCATCTACACCATACAGACCGTACTGACCCATCACTGATCATAACAGGTCACACACATCCTTCTACACCGTACTGACCCATCACTGATCATAACTGATCACACACACCCATCTACACCATACAGACCGTACTGACCCATCACTGATCATAACTGATCACACACACCCATCTACACCATACAGACTGTACTGACCCATCACTGATCATAACTGATCACAAACACTCATCTACACCGTACTGATCCATCACTGATCATAACTGATCACACACACCCATCTACACCATACAGACCGTACTGACCCATCACTGATCATAACTGATCACACACACACCCATCTACACCATACAGACTCTACTGACCCGTCACTGATCATAACAGATCATACACACCCATCTACACCGTACTGACCCATCACTGATCATAACTGATCACACACACCCATCTACACCATACAGACCGTACTGACCCATCACTGATCATAACAGATCATACACAGCCATCTACACCATACAGACCGTACTGACCCATCACTGATCATAACTGGTCACACACACCCATCTATACCGTACTGACCCATCACTGATCATAACTGATCATACACACCCATCTACACCGTACTGACCCATCACTGATCATAACTGATCACACACACCCATCTACACCATACAGACCGTACTGACCCATCACTGATCATAACAGATCATACACAGCCATCTACACCATACAGACCGTACTGACCCATCACTGATCATAACTGGTCACACACACCCATCTATACCGTACTGACCCATCACTGATCATAACTGGTCATACACACCCATCTACACTGTACTGACCCATCGCTGATCATAACAGATCATACACACCCATCTACACCACTACAGACCGTACTGACCCATCACTGATCATAACAGGTCACACACATCCTTCTACACCGTACTGACCCATCACTGATCATAACTGATCACACACATACCCATCTACACCATACAGACCGTACTGACCCATCACTGATCATAACTGGTCACACACACCCATCTATACCGTACTGACCCATTACTGATCATAACTGATCATACACACCCATCTACACTGTACTGACCCATCGCTGATCATAACAGATCACAAACACTCATCTACACCGTACTGATCCATCACTGATCATAACAGATCATACACGCCCATCTACACCACTACAGACTGTACTGACCCATCACTGATCATAACTGATCACAAACACTCATCTACACCATACTGATCCATCACTGATCATAACAGATCATACACGCCCATCTACACCACTACAGACCGTACTGACCCATCACTGATCATAACAGATCATACACACCCATCTACACCACTACAGACTGTACTGACCCATCACTGATCATAACTGATCATACACACCCATCTACACCATACAGACTGTACTGACCCATCACTGTCAGAAAACAGCAGCCCATCGCACGCAAGGTACATCAGAGACTACACTGTCATAACTGATGTATAACATATCTATAACAGACTCCTAACTGATCATATAGACCCATAACTGAAAGAAAACAGCAGCCCATCACTCGCAAGGTACAGCAGAGACTACACCATCATAACTGATTATAACAGACTATAACTGATCATAACAGATCCATAACTGAGAGAAAACAGCAGCCCATCACACACATGGTACAGCAGAAATGGAGAATAAGAGAGCTAATAAAGACCCATAGCTGAGAGAGAAAACACACACAGACACGCTCTAGTGCATTCATTTGTCTTTACTGCAAGACTTGATGCAATTATTATTTCTTAAATAAGCCTAAATTCAATGAAATACAATAAATAATATTCTAATATAGACATCTTTTAAATTTACAAAAAAACATAGAAATATATACATAAAAAAACGTAATTATATATTGAAAGAAATTCTTATTTGGATGAATTCAGTGTTTTTATTAATGTCATGTTGTGAGAGGCTCATGGGCAATATCATGTAAAAATCAAAGAAAGGAATTATTTTGAAGTCTAGTTTGATAATTGATGTTTTGAACAGCATTAACGCTGTTATTTTCCTGTTTATCTCTGTGAAGCTGCTTTGAAATATCTGTATGTTATAAAGTGCTTTAGAAATCAATATCCCATATATATATATATGTATATGTATATATATGTATGTATATATATATATATATATATATATATATATATATATGTGTGACTCTGGACCACAAAAGCAGTCATAAGGGTCAATTTTGGAAATTAAGATTTATAGATGATGAATAAATAATCTTTCCATTGATGTAAGGTTTGTTGGACAATATTTGAAAATCTGGAATCTGAGGGAGCAAAAAAATCTAAATATTGAGAAAATCAACTTTAAAGTTGTCCAAATGAAGTTCTTAGCAATGCATATTACTAATCAAAAATTACGTTTTGATATATTTACGTAGAGAATTTACAAAATATTTTCATGGAACATGATCTTTACTTAATATCCTAATGATTTTTGATGTAATAATTGTGACCCATACAATGTATTGTTGGCTATTGCTACAAATATACCTGTGCTGCTTATGACTGCTTTTGTTATACAGGGTCACGTTTGTGTGTGTGTGTGTGTGTGTGTGTGTGTGTGTGTGTGTGTGTGTGTGTGTATGAGTGTGAGGCTCCTGCTGGCTCAGATCTGCAGGTTAATGTCTGCTGTTGGTCGGCGGGTCGGTCTCTCTCTGTCCGCCCCTCTGCTCGTGTATATGAGGGTATCTCTCCGTGTGTGTGTGTGTGTGTGTGTGTGTGTGTTTGTGTGTGTCTCTCCGCCCCTCTGCTCATGTATGTGAGGGTGTCGGGTGGCGATGAGGGCTATTTCTGTGTTCTCCGGAGCTCAGTGTGACTCGACTCGACCAGCAGCAGCACCATGCAGGAGGTTCGGCCCGTTCTCTTCTCTCTTCTGGGTTTGGGGCAGAGTCTGGCGGGCGGTGAGCACTGGCCGGTTCTGCTCGTGTTGGGTTCCTCACACTGAGAGAGAGTGGTTTAGCTCTGCGTTCGGTGTCGATGGGCACGGGCCGTGTATAATAAATAGTCAGGAATCTTTCAGCTGTCGGCCTCTGCTGCTAAAATAAGCGTTTCTCTGCTCGGCCTGTGTCAACACAGACCCTCTCCTGACCCGCCAGATACTGAAGCTCCGCCGCTCTTCTCTGAGACGAGGATCTGAGTCAGATCTGACTGGATTGTGCTGATAGTGTGTGTGTGTGTGTTCCTCAGGTGGTGGAGCAGGGCATGTTCGTCAAACACTGTAAGGTGGAGGTGTACCTCACCGAGCTCAAGCTGTGTGAAGACAGTGACATGGAGAACGTCGTCTCGCGCCGCTTCAGCAAAGCAGACACCATAGGTACTCCACAACAACAGCCCAGATCTGATCTCAGCTCTGAGAACGGTGTCTGAATTCATCTGTAGTTGTACGTGAAGCTCTTTTAAAACCCATCTGACGCACTGGCAGAAATCAGAAACTAGCAGTGTGAGTGTGAAAGCTTTAATGAAGTGATGACCAGGCACTTTTAGTGGAAAGATTACTTGTGAGGCACTTAAAACTACATTATTAAAGTTGCTTTTTTAACACTTTTCAATAGAATTTTATCAGACTTTTATTAGATCACATGCTTGTTTTGTATTGTATTTATTAGTATGTGATTTCTGAAGATCATGTGACACTGAAGACTGCAGTAATGATGCTGAAAATTCAGCTTTGATCACAGAAATAAATTACAGTTGAACAGATATTCACACAGAAAACAGCTGTTTAAATTGTAATATTATTTCACGATTTTACTGTATTTTAGATGAAATAAATGCAGCCTTGGTGAGCAGAGGAGGTTTCATGAAAAACTCACTCCAGATGAGTGGTAGTGTGTGTGCTGATGACCTCAGATGCCAGCTCTGACTTCAGTTTGATTTGCTCACACACAGACAGCATCGAGCGGGAGATGCGGAAGCTGTTCAGTATCCCGGACGAGAAGGAGACGCGGCTCTGGAACAAGTACATGAGCAACACCTTCGAGCCGCTCAATAAACCAGACAGCACCATCCAGGACGCAGGGCTCTATCAGGGACAGGTGAGGCGCGCCGGTTAATCTAACTCTAATCCTTAACTTTGATTCAAAACTTTGAATCAGTTCAGCCAATTACTTTGGCAAACGATTCATTGTTTCGAAATGTTCAAACCACGGTGTAAATGCAACAAGACATAACACCTTTTACAAAACAAATATTTAATTAAAAACATAATCTGGAGTGTATGTCGTCTTGTTTAATTAAATTAAATTAAATTATGTTGTTTTTATTGAATTGGAGAGTTTTGTTAATCAGGCCAGTAAGAGACTCTTCCTTTTATACAAATGTGTTATTAAAAAATGTATGAAACGGATCTGACGTAGCAAAGCCTGTTTTACTGAAATCATATGACTTATGCGCTGGTGTGAGACTGATTCGCTGAAGCTTCACGAAGCAGTGTTTGGGAAGCGGCCCTCACTGAAGCGGGCTGCTTCCTGTGACTGGGAGGAAGTAGATGTGTCCTGCAGGATGTGCTCCAGTCACTGAGTTCAGCGCTGAAATAGGCCTGTGTTGTTCAGTGTAGGGCTGGGAGATTTTTCAGATCTGATCAATTAATTCAGGTTTAATGTTTTGCTACGATTTTATTTTTTAGTTAATAATACGTTAACGCAAATTCATTTTAACAGCACTAGTTTTATTAATGCAGAACGCATTTTCTGTTTGACCCGTGGCCTGTCCTGTAGTTGGAGAAATGAAGATGCACAGTGTTGCCAACTTCGTGACTTTGCAGACCCCTTTAGCAACTCTCTTTTTCCCCCTCTTCAAAAAAACACCTAGCGACAAATCTTTAGGGCTAAGTTCCTGAGACTCGCTGGTACTGCTGAGCGAGGTCTTGCTGTCCCAGCGCACGCAATATCAATGAAAACCGTTTTATTGAGAATTTAGCTGCATCTAAATACAGTATGTTGCACAGAGAGGCAAACAAATCTAATAATAAATAATAAATGTGCATTTTGCATGTTCAGAAGAAGAGCTGCCCTGTCGTGCTAAAATGTAAACAGGTTTGTGTAAACCGCTCAGTACAAAGAAAGAGAAGTAATAGGAACCTGGTATTTCTTCATGTGTCTAATAGATGTTTTTCAAAGAACTTGTTCATGTCTATGATCTTTGAAACATATCTAGTCTTCATGCTCTGTTGACTATGGTTTCAATAATAATAATAAACATACATTTGCATAAAGCATCCAAAAGCATTGATTTAAGGTACATTTAGAACAGAGAAAAATGTGTGATTTAAGTTGCGATTAATCACGAGTTTTATTAACAGTGACTGGTGACGTGAGCGGCGTGTTCCGGGTTCACAGAACGCGCTCCTCCACTGTGAATAAATCACCGTCTGAATCCATGAGTTTTATCACTCATGAGGTGATATGTACATTTATTTTTACAGATGTCCATATGAGAAACAATTACCATCCAAATCGGGCTTTTGACAATATGCCGGTGATGACAGTAAAGAGAAAAGAGCGATCCAGCCGTGGAAACATGCAGGAAGATGGGAGTGAACTTCTTTTATCTTGAGCAGTGTTTGTAGAAAGCCGTTTCATGCATGAGACGCGAGCGCAGCAGTCAAACACGTCCATGTTTACTCAGAAGAACAATGGAAAGCAGCGCAAACTAATAAAATACCTGTGACTACTACTGTATGTCTGATATTTCATGTTTGCATCACGGTGACGACTGAAAGCTGCTGTTTGTTTTTACTTAACTTTTATAGTTAATAATAGTCTACTGGTGTTATACCTGCAGTCATTCTGAATTTAAACTACTTGAGAGTTCTTTAAAGTATTTTCCTCGTTATTTCTGATCATGTAATATGTGTAAGACAAGCTTGTATAATTAGTTGTAGTTCATACATCTGTAATTTAACAAGTGATGTGTTGGACATTTATATCATGCTGACAGCTTCATGTGCTGCACTTGGAATAGAAATGTCTTTAACTAGAGGATTAATAAAGAACTTAAATTTACATTTTCAATATGACTAATTAAAAATAATAAAATCGAGATTTTTTTTTTTTTTTTTTTTTGCCATATCACCCAGCCCTGGGTCAATGGGAGTTGTGTGGCTAAAATAGGCTCAGGCTCGCATTGTGAGGTGTTTCGAGCCGCAGCACTCAGAAGAGCCTCTGGGAAATCTGGGGATCACAGGAACCGTGTGTTTGACTGAAGATAGCTGGTTTCTGTTAAACTGCAGAGCTGCTCACACACACACACACGCACGCGCGCGCGCGCGCACACACACACGTATGATAGATGTCATGAAGCAGAAGTGTTTAAACAGAAATGAGAGTGCGGTCTATGAGTCGTAACTGATGTTTTTCCTCTGACTGCAGGTTCTGGTGATCGAGCAGAAGAACGAGGACGGCTCGTGGCCCCGCGGCTCCTCGGCGCTCAAGTGAGTCATGTGACGTCCAGATCGTCTCCTCATTGCTTTAGAGCCCCTGCTCGGACACCTGCTTGTCTCCTCGAGGTCGTCTCCTGTAACTCTCGCTCTTCTTGTCTTTTGAAGGTCATCTGGTGCTTCCTCTCTGTCTGCTTTACCAAAGATCTGCCCTTCATCTCTCACAAACAATCATAACAGCAGCTTCAGCGGCCGCAAGTAAGCCTGCAGGGGGCGGGGCCTGTGGGCGGGGGGCGGGGCTACTGAGACACTCCCTGTGTGTCTTGCCACATCACTGTGTGCGTAAATTAATAATTAAAACAGTTAATCCTGTTCCCGACACACGCACACATTCAGTACTAAAGGATTTTTCATTTCAGTCGCATGTTCAGCGATATGAAATAAATCAAACTACATTGGCTTTAAAGTCTAATCAGTGTCATGTACCCTACGTGTGCACATTGGCAAACTCTTATCCAAAGTGAGGTCAGAGCGAAGTGTGTCCTGTGCTCACTGGTGCTTCAGTTAGTGTGGTGCTCGTAGCTGCAGTGCATTGTGGGAATGGAGGGCTGCTGCTGTGTGTTCAGTTAGCTGCTGATGCTGCTCTGGCTTTGCTTTAATGCTGAACGCTCGCATGTTCAGAGTTCACTTTATTCATTTCAGTGAATGTAATCTGGTGAATGAAAGACATCAGGGGCCGGTTGCATAAACTGTTTAGACTAGTCTTAAAAAGTTAGTCATATAATTTTATTTCTTCAAGACTGTTCATAACTTCTTTTAGTTCAGTTGTTCAGGTAGATTGGTCTTATTTGTATTGGAAGAGTAAGACTGATTGCTGTTTATGCGACTGGCCCCTCCTGTTGTCAACACGGCTAACAGCTGAAACCAAAATGAGCATTACAGAGTGTTTCAGATCACTTGCTGTGCAAAAGTAAGTGCACCCCACGAAAGGATACGTGACCCTGGAGCACAAAACCAGTTTTAAGTCGCTGGGGTATATTTGTAGCAATAGCCAAAAATACATTGTATGGGTCAAAATGATTGATTTTTCTTTTATGCCAAAAATCATTAGGATATTAAGTAAAGATCATGTTCCATGAAGATATTTTGTAAATTTCCTACCGTAAATATATCAAAACTTCATTTTTGATTAGTAATATGCATTGCTAAGAAGTTCATTTGAACAACTTTAAAGGCTGTTAGATTTTTTTTGCACCCTCAGATTCAAGAATTTCAAATAGTTGTTGAAAATATTGTATAAATTGTTGGATACATCTCAATTTCAAAAATATTTACCCTTATGGCTAGTTTTGTGGTCCAGGGTCACATTTGTTTAATTCTAACACATTATGCCGCTATGCCGACACTGGAAGTTTATTTGGACAGTGCTGACGAAGGTGATGTATTTTAAAGGATTAGTTCACTCCAGGATGAAAATCTCCTGATAATTTACTCACCCCCTTGTCATCCAAGATGTTCAGTCTCAAAGAAATTAAGTTTCTTGAGGAAAACATTCCAGGATTTTTCTCCATATAGTGGACTTCAATTGGTGCTCAATGAGTTGAAGGTCCAGATTGCATTTCAGTGCAGCTTCAAAAAACTGTGGTTAAAAAGTGAATAAATGTAAAAAAAAAATTTAAGAAAGTGACTGATGGTTTGGCTAGATAAGAGCCCCATTCCTCGGCTGGGGTCATGTAGAGCTCTTTAAAACTGCACTGAAACTGCAGTTTGGACCTTCAACCCACCATTGAACTTCACCAATTAAATTGCGACTGAAGTCAAAGACAGTTCAGATGACATGGGGGTGAGTAAATTATCAGGAAATTTTTATTCTGGAAGTGAACTAATTCTTTAACACAGCTAAGTCTGACTGTGATATTGGAGCAGTTTCATGCATTTTGAGAGAATGAGCTTTATTGCCAGGTATGTTTACACATACGAGGAATTTGTTTTAGTGACAAAAGCTCCACAGTGCAAGAGGACACAGATAATAAAAAGAATAATATACAACATAGGCAATGTACAAAAAAGCAAAACCATAATATGACAATTATGTATATACAGGTATGATATGTGCACATTTGAAATGTAAATAAGTATGTGTGCTGAATAAATAATGTATAATAGTGTTGTGTGTTTCATGTTTATTGTTAAGTGTTCAAGTGTTCATGAGATGGATTGTCTGAGGGAAGAAACTGCTCCTGTGCTGGTCGTTCTGGTGCTCAGAGCTCTGTAGCGTCGACCAGACGGCAGCGGTTCAGAGAGGGAGTGTGCTGGATGTGAGGGTCCAGAGTGATTTCAGCCCTTCTGCTCTCTCTGGATGAGTACAGCTCTTGGAGAGTGATTCGCTCAGCAGTCCGGACTACCCTCTGTAGTCTTCTGAGCTCAGATTTGGTAGCTGAGGTGAACCAGACAGTTATTGAAGTGCAGAGGACGGATTCAATGATGGTGGAGTAGAACTGTTTCAGCAGCTCCTGTGGCAGGTTGAACTTCCTCAGCTGGAGAAGGAACCTCTGCTGGGCCTTTTTCACAATGGACTCAATGTGATTGTCCCACTTCAGGTCCTGAGAGATGGTGGTGTCCAGGAATCTGAATGACTCCACTGCAGTCACAGTGCTGTTCATGATGGTGAGTGGGGGGAGAGGAGGGGGGTTTCTCCTGAAGTCCACGATCATCTCCACTGTTTTGAGCGTGTTGAGCTCCAGGTTGTTAAGACTGCACCAGACAGCCAGCTCCTTAACCTCCTGTCTGTAAGCAGACTCGTCACCGTCCTGAATGAGGCCGATCAGTGTGGTGTCGTCTGCAAACTTCAGGAGCTTGACAGAGGGGTCTTTAGAGGTGCAGTCGTTGGTGTACAGGGAGAAGAGCAGTGGTGAGAGAACAGAGCCCTGAGGAACACCAGTGCTGATCGTACGGGTGCCGGATGTGTATTTTCCCAGGTTCATTAGCTGCTGCTTGTCTGTCTGAAGCTGGTGATCCACTGACAGACGGAGGTGGGCACGGAGAGCTGTGTCAGTTTGGGCTGGAGGTTTGATGGGATGATCATGTTAAAAGCCGAGCTGAAGTCTACAAACAGGATCCTCACATAAGTCCCTGGTCTGTCCAGATGATGCAGGATGAAGTGCAGTCCCATGTTGACTGCATCATCCACAGACCTGTTTGCTCTGTAGGCAAACTGCAGGGGGTCCAGTAAGGGTCCAGTGATGTTCTTCAGAGAAGCCAAAACCAGTCTTTCAAATGACTTCAAGGCCACAGACGTTAGAGCCACAGGGCTGTAGTCATTAAGTCCAGTAATTGTGGGTTTCTTTGGGACGGGGAGACCTGGCGCACGTCGTCATCTCTTAACAGCAGTGCAGGTGTGGGGGAGAGGGGGGTTGCAGGAGGTGTGAATGGTGTTTTTTCAAACCTGCAGTAGAACTCATTCAGATTGTCTGCCAGTTGTTGATTCTCCACAGTGCTGGGGATGGTGTCTTGTAGTTGATGTCTTTCAGACCTTTCCACACTGAAGCAGAATCACTGGAAGAGAATTGGATCCTTAGCTTTCCAGAATAATTCCTCTTTGCCGCTCTGATCTCCTTTTCCAGTGTGTATTTGGCCTGTTTGTACAAGACTTTATCCCCTTCCTGTAAGCATCTTCTTTGGCCTGACAGAACTGTCTGAGTTTTGCAGTGAACCATGGTTTGTCGTTGTTGTAAGTTAGATGAGTCCTGGTAGGAATGCACATATCTTCACAGAAACTGATATAAGATGTTACAGTCTCTGTGAGCTCGTCCAGATCAGTGGCAGCAGCTTCAAAAACACTCCAATCAGTGAGAGAGAAACAGGCTTGTAACACCCGCTCTGTTTCATTAGTCCATCTTTTTACAGTCCTTAATACAGGTTTAGCTGATTTCAGTTTCTGCCTGTAGGCTGGTATAAGATGAGCCAAACAGTGATCAGAGAGTCCTAAAGCTGCCCGTGGAACAGAGTGATAGGCATCTTTTATTGCTGTGTAACAGTGGCCTGGTCTTCCGCTCTAATTGGTGCAGTGGTTTGTAATGTTGGACTCTTGATGTAGTGTGAATGCCTCGTGTTAATCTGTGAGTGCTGATGAGCGACACACTCTTTGTGAGGTGTTCTTACTCTCTCTCAGCACTGTGTAATATCATGTTTAAGTGAGGCGTCTCTATGCTGGTTTGTGGATCAGAGCTGTGGTTGACTCTGGTGTGCTCGTCTGCATGTTTAGTGTTGCTCTGATCATCTGCTGCTGTGCCTGTCGCTCTCACACGTGTGTGTGTGTGTGTGCGCAGCGTGAAGAGCTCCAGCTACAGCCTGCCGTCCTACCCGCCCTACAGCAGCTACGAGAGCTCGGATCAGGGCCGGCGCTGCGAGAGAGTGGGTCTCTGTGGCCTGTCTAACCTGGGGAACACCTGCTTCATGAACTCGGCCACACAGGTGAGGCTTCACACGGTCAGCTGAGCTCCTGAGTGTGTGTGTCCAGCGCTGAGCCTCTGTGTGTGTGTGTTTCAGTGTCTGAGCAACGTCCCACCGCTGACCCAGTTCTTCCTGAAGGACCAGCACCAGGTTGAGCTGAACCAGGACAATCCTCTGGGCATGAAGGGCGAGATCGCCAAGGCCTACGCCGAGCTCATCAAGCAGCTGTGGTCGGGCAAATACAGCTACGTCACGCCGCGCCCCTTCAAGGTACACGCATCTGAGCCGGTTCATGATCTCTGTCTCTGTGAACGGAGTCCGGCTCGTTCCATCTGTACACACACCACGACCACGATTTTACACGTTCAAAAAACTACCAGGGGTTTTATTCAGTCTGTTTGAGTTGAGCATATTTCCAGAGGAAAATTATTCTCACATAAATACAGGCATAAATATCAGTATTCTAGGGCCCTACGAAATCCATTTAAATTTAATTTAAAAAAAATTTAGTGTAGTTTTTTTGGATTCCATTTTTTTCTACTCCTTTGTAACGGTCAAATTATATTTTATTAATCTAAAAATCATGTCTAATTAGTTAAAATCATGAAACTTATACAGTTTCACAGCAATTCATTAAACAACAAAAATGGCATGTTTAGGGTCTGGTATGTTGTGATTAGGGCTGTGACGGTGGCAGATTTTTACCACCGCGGTGGTAATGGACGAACTACCGCCGGTGGTGCGGTGTTGTGTATATTTACATATATATAATTCTGAATCGCAAAAATAAATAAATGAGGCTATCATCTATTAACAAACGTGCGTGTTTACTTTAGCACTTCAGTCAGTGAACACTCAGCCTGCAAAACACTAAAATAAATATCAAAGAAATACAGTTAAATAGGAAAGTAACCTTAAATAAGAGTTAAATACACCCTGTCTACCTCACGCGAGCGGCGCGGCGAGAACCCATTATAATCAGTGATGCTGTCTACACTAGATGCGGCGCAATACGACACGACAAATCCCTCATAGTAAACTGCCTCGTCCTATTTATGATGTACTGACAAGAAGTTCAAAGTCCTGCAGACAGACTCAACCTGTTGTGTTGTGACGCGGCGTCCGGTTTAGACACGGTTCACTGTTCCGCCACCAAGCGCGCGGGTGCGTTAACTCCTCGTCTGCACGCGCTCTCTGTGGAATAGGAATTGCGGCGTATGTTGCCACATTACTTGTTAGCATCTTCCATTTACCGCTGTGTTGTTCGTATTTGACCAGTTTGGAGAAAGCCTCACCAATACAAACCTGACCAGCCGGGCGTTTGCGATCACATGAACTTGTAGACGATTGTACGAACGCAGATGGGTGACATGAATGGAAATGATTCCAGATCGGCGATGTAATATTTGGTTTCCCAAAAAGGTTCATCGCTCATCAAGAAATAAATTTGCTAAATGCAGAATACTGTATTTTCCTGCGCTCAAACCTGCCAATCTAAAGGAAATGCCGTGCATGGCGTTTGAGGTAATTAGTGAATTAGCATAAATTTATAGTCTAAATAAAACAATCTGCAACTGTATATTATTATACTTGTATAGAAAACTTTGTATTATGGTTGTTATAGAGTGTGTGACGTCACGTGCACTACCGCCGGTGGCAATAGACAACCGCGGTGACAACCGACCATCGCGGTGATGCGGTTGTCACGGTGACCGTCACAGCCCTAGTTGTGATGTGAATGTGTGAGCTCTGCTGTGGGGCGTTCAGACTGAAGGAGTCTCTGTGCTGATGCTGTTTCAGACTCAGGTGGGCCGGTTCGCTCCTCAGTTCTCTGGCTATCAGCAGCAGGACTCTCACGAGCTGCTGGCCTTCCTGCTGGACGGACTGCACGAAGACCTCAACCGCATCCGCAAGAAGCCCTACATCCAGCTGAAGGACGATGACGGCCGGCCCGACAAGGTCCAGCACACACACACACACACGCAGCGTGACACGGTCCACACACCCATCCACTCGCTAGCCGCCTGATGCACACACTTCACTGCACCTTCAGGGAGCAGATATTACAGTAATAGAGTACATCATCTGAAGCTCTATCATGAAGAATAATGTGTAATTGGTAACACTTTAAAATAGGGAACACTAATTCACTATTAACTACTTTTCCCTCAATAAATTCCTAATTTGCTGCTTATTAGTAGTTAGTAAGGTAGTTGTTTAGTTTAGGTATTGGGTAGGATTAGGGACATGGAATAAGGCATTAATATGTGCTTAATTACTACTAATAAATGGCTAATATTCTAGTAATATGCATGCTAATAAGCAACTAGTTAAGAGAACCTAAGTGTTATTTTTATTATCAGTTGTCAGCTTCATCAGTGTGTGTGTGTGTGTGTGTGTGTGTGTGTGTGAGATCCGGAGTCTCCAGACTGACGCTTCTCCTCTGGATCTCCTGCAGGTGGTGGCAGAGGAGGCCTGGGAGAACCACATCAAGAGGAACGACTCAATCATCGTGGATATCTTCCATGGCCTCTTCAAGTCCACTCTGGTGTGCCCCGTGTGCGCCAAGATCTCCGTGACCTTTGACCCCTTCTGCTACCTGACGCTGCCTCTGCCCATGAAGAAGGAGCGGACGCTGGAGGTGTATCTGGTGTGGCTGGACCCGCTGGCCAAACCCACTCAGGTGAGTCACACAGACACCTCGTATCTGTATCTATCTATCTATCCGTCTATCTAGCTATCTGTCTATTGTTTATTCAATTTTCTGACTTCAACTGAACAGCTTCAAACTGCAAGCTTTTAAACCACTTCAAACAGACTGCAGAGCTTGTTCACAAACTTAACTTGTCTCTGGATGATGCTTTCATTCCTTTTTAGATGTTTATTTCAAAACAACATATTTAACCAGACAAATTAATTGTCAATTACTGATGAATCAGTTAACCCTCTAATTGAGGCACTATTGTTTGTATTTGTTATCAGTTTCTTGTATTTCATGCTAGTTTTCTGCATAGTTTTTCAGCTGTTTTGTTTCTGATAAACCTGATTGTTGAAGTGTGTTGTTTGTGCTCCAGTATAAGCTGACTGTTCCTAAAGTGGGCTGCATCTCTGATCTGTGCACGTCGTTGTCGGCTCTGTCTGGCGTCTCGGCTGAGAAGGTAAGCGTCTGTGTGAGGAGTCTATCGTCTGCAGATCTTCAGTTCATTCACTGAGCTTCCTCTGCCGTGTCTAGATGATCGTGACGGACATCTACAACCACAGGTTCCACCGGATCTTCAGCAGCAACGAGAACCTGAGCAGCATCATGGAGCGGGACGACATCTTCGTGTGAGCTGCTGCTGCTGCTGCGGTCAGTGAGAGCATGGAGATCTGCTGCTGTGTGTCTGATGTGCTCTCTGTCTGTCTGGAGCAGGTTCGAGGTGACCGTCGGCCGGCTGGAGGACACGCAGCACGTGCTGATCCCCGTTCACCTGCGGGAGAAGTACAAGCAGTCGGGCTTCAACCACACCAGCACGCCGCTGTTTGGCCGACCCTTCCTGCTGAGTGTACCGCGCTCCATCAGCGAGGACAAGCTCTACAACCTGCTGCTGCTGCGCCTCTGGTACCTGCTGACTCACCTCTGACCCACCTCTGACCCAGCGTCAGACTCCTCAGCAAATCACTGATTAAAACACAGACTCGCTCTCACTGATACAGCGTCAGACTCATCAGCCAATCACTGATTAAAACAGACTCGCTCTCACTGATCCGGCGTCAGACTCCTCAGCCAATCACTGATTAAAACACAGACTCGCTCTCACTGATCCGGCGTCAGACTCGTCAACCAATCACTGATTAAAACAGACTCGCTCTCACTGATCCGGCGTCAGACTCCTCAGCCAATCACTGATTAAAACACAGACTCGCTCTCACTGATCCGGCGTCAGACTCGTCAACCAATCACTGATTAAAACAGACTCGCTCTCACTGATCCGGCGTCAGACTCCTCAGCCAATCACTGATTAAAACACAGACTCGCTCTCACTGATCCGGCGTCAGACTCCTCAGCCAATCACTGATTAAAACAGACTCGCTCTCACTGATCCGGCGTCAGACTCGTCAGCCAATCACTGATTAAAACACAGACTCGCTCTCACTGATCCGGCGTCAGACTCCTCAGCCAATCACTGATTAAAACAGACTCGCTCTCACTGATCCGGCGTCAGACTCCTCAGCCAATCACTGATTAAAACACAGACTCGCTCTCACTGATCCGGCGTCAGACTCCTCAGCCAATCACTGATTAAAACAGACTCGCTCTCACTGATCCGGCGTCAGACTCCTCAGCCAATCACTGATTAAAACACAGACTCGCTCTCACTGATCCGGCGTCAGACTCCTCAGCCAATCACTGATTAAAACAGACTCGCTCTCACTGATCCGGCGTCAGACTCGTCAGCCAATCACTGATTAAAACAGACTCGCTCTCACTGATCCGGCGTCAGACTCCTCAGCCAATCACTGATTAAAACAGACTCGCTCTCACTGATCCGGCGTCAGACTCCTCAGCCAATCACTGATTAAAACAGACTCGCTCTCACTGATCCGGCGTCAGACTCCTCAGCCAATCACTGATGAATCACTTTATTTTGATGGATCCACAACATACAACATACTGACTATGAGAAACTTTGCAAGTATATGTCAACTTATTCTACTGACCCTAAACTTACCCTACTGAGAGTTATAGACATGTAGTTGCTAATTAATGAGAATCAGTTGACATCTAGTTGACGTAGTTACAAAGTTACTTACAGTTAGTAGAATGTCTAAAGTGGACTATCAAAATAAAGTGTAACCATTTTTATTCCTACAAAAATAAATAAATATAAATCACTTGATTAATCGTCAGAATAATCGACTGATTACTTGATTACTAAAATAATCGTTAGTGACAGCCCTGGTATTTATATTTTTCTGGTAAATATTTATTTAAAAAATAATGTTTTAATAATAACTCAGTAGTAGTAATGCTATCATTACATTAAGTAAAATAGTTGTCAAACCAAACGTTTTGACGGGTTGCTGTGAAGGCCTTTAGGTGTCTGTGTGTATATGATATGATGATAGTTTTCTCAAAAGAAACGGTAAAATGCTGATGAAGTGACTCTCAGAGGAGCTGTAGAGATCATGTTCATGTGTTCATGTACTCGTATATTCAGGCGGCAGAGACACTTCAGTATGTGTGTAGTAAACAAAACCGTGCGTCTGCGTCATTCATTCACACAGAGACACAGAACATCCAGGATTCATATTTAAATGGTATTTCTGTGGCTTAATATTCACAGACGCTAGTCTATATCACATTTTCATTGAACTAAAATCTAAACTAAAATTTCGTGACATTCCGTATCATACTTTTTATGACTTAATTCCATGAATCTGTCTACATTTTCTGCATCGCAGAAATCATAGCGCCCTACTCTGCATAGCTATATGAATAAAAATCCCATTTACTCGCCCTTATGTCTCTTCAGAAAACTAGTCATTTTGTCACTTTAAGTGAACAACAGACCTTAATTTATATTGTATTCACAGGTGTTGATTCTCAGTCTCATCCCAGTTTAACTAGCCTTTTCTGTCTCATATATTGAATGCTTGTCAGTCCCGACTGAGCGTTGCTCTGGTCTCGTTCCAGTCGTTTCATTCGTACGGCCGCGGAGGACGAGGAGTCGGAGGAGACGCACTCGCCCAAGCATCACTCCATCAACGGCAGCGCCACCAACGGTATAATGGAGGAGGGCTCGCCGAGTAAGCATGCTGTCTGAGTGCATCCACTAACCAGCACTTACTGCTGCTGCTGCTGTGTGTGTTTGAGATGTGTAGCCTGGCTCCTCCCGCAGGTGAGATGGAGACGGACGAGCCGGACGAGGAGTCCAGCCAGGACCAGGACCTGCCCTCGGAGAACGAGCGCAGCCCGTCGGAGGACTCGGTGAGCGCGGAGCACGAGCTGGAGAACGGCCTGCTGCCCTCCGAGAGGAAGAGGCTCTTCACGCTGCACTTCAACAACATGGGCAAGAGCGACTTCATCAAGGGAGAGGTCCGCTTCGACGAGGACCACACGCGGCTCAGCGGTGCGTTACTGTACACCGCCACAGCTCAGAGAGAGAGCATCTCCATCAGCTGACCTGTCCCTCTCTTCTCATGCAGATAGATGCTATCTGTCCCTGGACTGGGAGCCGGACATCAAGAGGAAGTTCTTCAACGAAGCCGTGGCCGAGGTAAAGCTCGACACAAGTCTTCTGTGTCCTGACGTTTGAGATGCTTACCAGAGTGTTTCTCTTAAGGACTTCGAGAAGCACGAGAGCATGGAGTACAAGCCGCAGAAGAAGAGCTTCTTCAAGCTGAAGGACTGCATCGAGCTCTTCACCACCAAAGAGAAGCTGGGCGCAGATGACCCCTGGTGAGCTCTGAAATTATACACATAATTCATAATGCAGAGCAGAGTGCATGTGAAACCTCCACATCAACTAATAGCACAGGTGCATTCACATTTACTGCTTGGCTAGCGAATCCAGTCATTGAAGTGAGAGTCCACATAATGTCACGTTAAGGTTGTTCAGTTGGTAATAACTGACCACACTTTAATAACGCACCTTATTGTCTCTGTATGTTCGTCTAAAATATGATGCATGAGATGTTCTGGAGCGATTAAAGATGGTAGATTCACACTTTCCTCACTAGTCGACACAATTTGCTTTGTTAAAAACGCTGTACAGATAACAGCAATAGTGACTAGTTTCTTTAGAGAAGTCGCCAGCCACCACCAGCATTTCTGATCATTTCCACAAAAGTTTCATGACCCCAGAATATTTAGTTGTATGAAGATCTGAGCAAGCATGCTGGCAAAAGAGAGCAGAGACTCTTACGCTGTTTGGAATAGTATGGAGTTTGATCCGAGTAACATCCAGGTCTGGAAACGTATGGAAAAAACACAGCAGAGCATGGAGAAATATTAGTTTCTCCAGACGTTTGCCCCTATTTAGTTTTCATAATAGAACATTAAGAATGGAATGAAAATAGGTTTAGGAGTGTGTTTTCATGGCAGCTGTGTAGTGATCGTCAAACACGACTGAATGAATTCAACGTGCACTATTTCATTATGCAAACTGCTTTGCGTTTCGAGTTTCTTACACTGTATGACAGCCTCGAGGACCTTGCAACATGCAGACTTGCGCACGAGAAAGCATTAAACTTAGCATAAAGGACGATGCCTACTGAGCCTCGTGTTGCTCCATCAGCTCATTTAACAGAGTGTGTGTTAAAGACACCTTAGGCCTGAATATGACACTTTGCCCTAACAAAGCCACAAATTGAACACTTTTTTTGCAGTACCAGTTTATTTTAATGGACGCTTGAACTTGTCATCAGCTCATTTCGTGCCGTGGTTTCTCCAGAGGATGTGTTAAATTGGACTCGTGTGCATCCATGCTCTCGCTTTATTCCTAGCAAGGAAATACGTTATAAAATATAAAACTTGAAATTGTAATGCGTAAGCATGCAAAACATTGCCATCTGCATGTGAATAGTTTCTGGAGAGCGAAAAAAAGTCTCTTGTGTGCATGTCAGTGTATTTATTTATTTTTTATGGTATGTTGTCATTTTGAGAAAATCAATGGGGGGGGGGGAATGTAATGATGTCTGTAAAATATAT
This sequence comes from Acrossocheilus wenchowensis, assembly GCA_029620275.1. Lineage (NCBI taxonomy): Eukaryota > Metazoa > Chordata > Actinopteri > Cypriniformes > Cyprinidae > Acrossocheilus > Acrossocheilus wenchowensis. The sequence goes on along the minus strand of JAJUBA010000502.1, from coordinate 546,650 downwards.
TAAATGTAAAGCTGAAAATAGTGCTGTATGAACCATTTATGTTAAATATGGTCAGAAAATCTACTGAGAGGTTTGGAGAAGAATGGAAGTTTGAAATGGAAAATGTGTAGGAACCCTGTATTTTATTCTTTTATTTTTTAATCAATATTTAATGTGGGCAAGTTTCTTCTAAAAAGAAACATTTTGAACAAAAACGTTGAGTGTTTTTGTCAAAGAGTATGTGTGGATGGGACATCAGCACCTCCAGAGCTGCACAGTCTGGATCATCGTTTCGTTCGCTGGCCTCGGGCAGTTCTGACTGACCTGCTGTGTAACGCTGGACGGTCACGCAGATGTGCTGACCGCTTGCTTCTGCTTTGATCCAGACGTTCAGGAGATGCTGCTGTACACCAGTGAAGACTCGGAGGCTGGGAATGACCGTTATATCTCCGAGTCCTCAGACGAACTGACCCGTGTGTGTGTGTCTCAGGTACTGTCCGCACTGTAAGCAGCACCAGCAGGCCACGAAGAAGCTGGACCTGTGGAGTCTGCCGCCGGTGCTGGTGGTGCATCTCAAGCGCTTCTCCTACAGCCGCTACATGAGGGACAAGCTGGACTCGCTGGTGGACTTCCCTCTGCGGTAACACACACCTGGCTCTGCAGCGGCGCTCGTCCAGTCCACACACACACACACATCTTTCGCGTAATGAAGATGTTCTTGTTCTGCTGCTGGTGTTGGTGATCTGTGGTGACTGTGCCGTGTCTCCCGCAGGGATCTGGACATGTCTGAGTTCCTCATCAATCCGAACGCAGGGCCGAGCCGCTACGACCTCATCGCCGTCTCTAACCACTACGGAGGAATGGGAGGAGGACACTGTGAGTATAGCAGACGGACAGCATCGTCGTGATGAGAACCGGTCCGTCACCTGATGCATCACATCTAACACACACACACAGACAGACAGACAGACACACACACACACACACACACACACACACACAGACAGACACACACACACAGACACAGACACACACACACACACACACACACAGACAGACAGACAGACACACACACACACACACACACACACACACACACACACACACACACACACACACACACACACACACACACACACACAGACAGACAGACAGACAGACAGACAGACAGACACACACACACACACAGACACAGACACACACACACACACGTGTCATTATAAGCACTTTGCCAATTCACAGAGAAAGCAAAAGCGAGCTTGCGCTGTTCCTCGGGAGGGTTTCTGTATGCGCTCAGAAGCAGAACACAACACAGACATGTGAACTCATCTTTTTGCACCTAAACGGTCAAATACACAGCAGCCTAATATTCCTGCTGCTGACTGTGTGCTTAACATTAATCAAACGAGAAGACGAGGACAGAATCACTCGCTGCTCTTGACTGAACGACTGCTGTAGCTCTAATAAGAAACACAGCAAGTTTAATTCTTACGGTGAAGACTGCTGTTTTATTTTACATTATTCGGTTTCTGCACTTCGATATCTGTGACGTCATCCTTCAACATAACACTACCACATCTCTGATCATAGCAGCGCTGCGTCTGTACTGTATTTATTTCTGCATTCTGTATTTTTGTCAGTTTTCCATCCTCTTCCTTTATAGCCACATCATCATAAGCTGCAGACATTAGCGCTTTCAGGGCAGATGCACATAAACAGAGCTGCCCCTGCTAGCTTTTTCTGAAGTGTTTTTCAAGTAAATTTTTTGATGCCATTGTTTTTCACTTCTATATTGATATTTAACAGAAATTGGTATGAAGGTCTGTGAAATGTTTAAGCATGGATGTGGTGAGATCATACACTGAACCGTAGCTGGTTTCGTTCTCAGACACCGCCTACGCCAAGAACAAGGAGGATCAGAAGTGGTACAACTTCGATGACAGCAGCGTGTCGCCGGCCAGCGAGGAGCAGATCGTGGTGAGGACACAGCGCTCACATCACAACATAACCGTGATCCTCCGAGGAGACGGTCAGAAGCTCACGCTAGGGTCACGCCGTACCCGTAATAACAATGCATCGCCATACCCTGCTTTAATAACGGCACGATTCCGCCTTTTACTACCGACCGGTGCTTTAATAATGCATTTAACAATAGCCGTGTTTCCTGAGTGAAACTCTGTTTATTTGGAGGCCGAGGATTTCTGCAAAAAAACTGAATTTACTGTAAAACGCAGAATATGACAGAATTTGTTTACTACAGACACTGAAGCGTGTGACGCACGGTGATCTCATCAGATTGGGCTTTACCCTCCTAGCTAACTTACCGAGATCTCTGCACTCCTGTAGACTCAGCAGATGCTCACCGTAGGCACTGCCATGTGATTATTATTATTATTATTTTAAAGGGGGATGAAATGCTATTTTTGTTAAATGGATAAAATGACTGTATCCTCCGTGTGGATCATGTTATTCAGCTGCAGTGCTGTTGGGTTCAGAGGTCAGGTATTGTATCGTGACTCGCTAACTCGAGTGAATGATGTTCTCCCGTGTGTGTGTGTGTGTGTGTGTGTGGGTCCAGTCGAAGGCGGCGTATGTGCTCTTCTACCAGCGGCAGGACACGGTCGCAGGCACGGGCTTCTTCTCTCTGGACCGTGAGACGCAGCCGGCGCAGGACGAGCCCAGCGCAGCCGCAGCCGCAGACGCCGCTCAGAGCGAGGAGGAGGAGGACGATCTGAACGACAACCAGCGGGAGGAAGAGCTCAGCCCCGGCCCAGACGTCAACATGAGCAGCCACTGAGCTGAACTCAAAGCCATACGGCCTGCGCAGACGGGCACGAATGTACGCAGACGCCCGCTGACAGACAGAGCTTCTGCATGAGTCGAGAGTGAGAGCCGCCACACTTTACAGCGCTTGATTTGTTTTGTACATCACACTGAACGGACTGCTGACCGCTCGGTTCCCACTGCGTTAGTTTAGCGTCTCAGCGAGTCCAGTCTTCGTGCGTTTCCTTCACCTCAGCCTTAACGGGTCTCGGACCGCTGCCTTCTCTGCGCAGACCTCTCTCGTAACCGGAGGAGGAGGAGGAGGCGGGTTTGAGGAATGTTCTCGACCGCTGCGGTTTATAAATCCTGTACATAAGAGTTCACTCTGTGAGTGCACATTTGATAAATCTATTTATTTATACGAAGGCAGAGCGTGGACTGACTGCGACCGGATCCGTCTGCGGGACGCCCCATCGCCCGAGGGTTTTTTAAATCGAACTGACGTCCTTGCATGATTCGGGGACGTCCTTTAGCTGCACTTGAGTTCACTTTGGTTTACATTTGAAATGTGCATGTGTATTTATATACGGACTTCAATAAATTTGAGTAAAGTCCGGTGTTGCGTTGGTTCCTGTGCGCCGAGCGCTGACCGCGCCCCTCATCACGGGGAGGGCTGAGAAGCTTGGTTTTTAATTAAATGCAGTGCATATTGTTTTTATTATAAACACCATTGTTTTATCCTTATTTTTATTTTCATTGCAATAGAAATCTTGGTAACACTTTACAGTGAGGTGCCGTTGTTTAACACGAGTTAATGCATTAACTAACAGAGTTACTCAGATCTTTAAAACAAAGAACAATTTAACCCATTATTATAATTATCTTACAAAGCTTTTGCCAAATGCTCGAAAGATACAGTGATCAAACATGAAATGATCTAGCTGCACACATGTTTACAGTAAAGCCCGTTACTGAACGAGATACTAGCAATCAGCAGCGCCTTTGACACAGAATTAATCATCTGATCACCTTAGTTAAAGGGCTAGTTCACCCCAAAATTAAAATTCTGTCATTAATTACTCTTCCTCAAACCCGTAAGACCTTCGTTCATCTTCAGAACACAAATTAAGATGTTTGTGATGAAATCGTAGAGTTCTCTGACCCTCTATAGACAGAAACTCAGCTGAAATGTTCCCAGCTCCAGAAACACAGTAAACATCGGTAAAGCAGTCCATGGGACATCATTCCACAACGCTACGAGAATACTTTGTTAATTTTGTTTTCTTTGCGCAAAAACAATGTACTCAAGCATTCTTCTCCCCTGAGTTACGTCGTCTGCTGTTTTAGAGAGTATCACAACGCTTATTACGCAGCTTTCGTTGATGCGCGCTCCCCCCCGAACGTAACCACGCTGAGTACGTCAAACACGTTCTTCAGTACTCGCCAAAATAGTGGAAGACGAGGGCGAGTAATTAATGACGTAATTTTCATTTTGGGGTGAACTAACCCTTCAACAGAAATACATCTGTTAGTTCGTTAGCTCAAGTCCATTAAATATTACAGCCTTTGATTTTAGTAGTACACACTGGTCAGAATTCTTGGCACCCTTGGAAGATGTGATCAAAGAAGGCTCTGAAAATAATAAACCTGCATTAGTAATACTTTTGAATCACAAAAATCTAACCTTTCACTGAACTAAAGCAATTTAAAATAGGGGGAAATATCATTATGAAATAAATGTTTTTCTCAAATACACGTTGGACACAATTATTGGCACCCCTAGAAATTCTTATGAGTAAAATATCTCTGAAGTATATTCCCAGTTTTGAGCACTGCAGGGTGATTTGACTGTAAAAAGTGTCGGACCTCCCCGAGTCGACTCGATCTAGTGACTGATCACATCTGAATTGATCCACAGGCCCGATTGATTTCTGCTGACTGAACCTGAATCTGATCCGTTAGCAACAGTCTGTGAACACTGGCTCGATGAGAAATAATATGTTGAGCCAACTGGGAAAAAAGAAGTCTACCAAACCATGTTATTGGCCCAATTCAATATTTTTAATAGCAGTAGCATACGTTTTTGTTTTACTTGTTTAAAAATGTATATTAGTAAATGTATAGTGCTAAAGCAACCTTGCTGAATTGTTTATTCCCTGTTATCCCAAAAGAAAAGGGAAAAAATTATTAAATGATGATACGCTAAACACTGCCACATTTTAATACTTTTTAATGAAATATACAACAATATTGTGAAAATACCTTAAAATTATTAATACATAATTTTCTACACCGTATACATTACAAAATCATGCATACACAAAGCTGATGAATTGCACCTTATACAATAATACATTCACAAATGTGCAAAAATGTCAAAAGCACCATAAAATAATAATAATTTAATAAATAATAGTAATATTTTAACTGAGGTTACTTCAAGCAGTGTTTAGGTTAATGTCACTGAATATTACCATTGTCACAAAAGGTAACTGCATCTTAACTAAACATTAAACTTCATCAAATACATTTGCATATTAAAAATGTCAAAAACACCATTGAATTTAAGTTACTTCACAGTGTTCAGAGAACTCTACCGTTCTCACAAGACGTACTCTGAGCTCATGAAACTGCATCTTACACGCAAATGTTTGCCTTGTACTCATGAGAGGTACTGTGAGGTTAAAATTCTGTCATTAATTACGAGGGGTGTGGACTCGAGTCACATGACTCCAGACGCGACTCGGACTCGAGTCCCAAATTTGATGATTTGCGACTCGACTCAACATAATTAAATAATACTATAATGTAATAAACACTTCCGAGACCTTTTTGTGTTTTTTTTGTCAGATCTCCACTGTTTTTGTTCAGTTACATATTTTAATTGCATGTGCATTTTATTTAAACCTCCATTAAATTTAAAGTTAATCCATAATCGAGATTTAAAACTGAGTTTAAAGTTATTGTGCAACTGGATTAAAGTGGTAAAACTGATGTGTTAGATTCATTTAAAATATATATGCACCATTTTTGCATCACACTATTTAAGTAAACCCAACTTGGAACAATTGTGCTTAAAATAAACAAGATAAACTTTGTTATATGAACTTAAATATCTGAGTTCACTCAACATTCTTTACTTAAAACATGCAACATGATAGAATCTACTAAGTAATTTCAAGTTGTGTTAACTTAACATTTAAACTCATTTATATTAAAAATGTAATTAATTGAGTTGAATCTAAATAACATTTGAACTTATTTTAGATCTTCAACTATTGGTCTGTTTACTGCACTGCTACATTTCACTCAGTCACGGTTTATCAAATTTACTTAAACAATGTAGCCTTAAAAATGTGTAAGTAAATAAGTAGACAGCTTGCTATCCTCTTAAACTAATATGTCCACCCAAAACAACCACCACCGAAAGTAACCGAGACCTCAGTACCTGGTACACCCTACACAGTGACAGTATGAGTATGAATGGGTCATTTTTGAGTAGAAAATCAGCTCCAGATGTCACAAAACAGTAAGTTACTAAACCTAACAACAAAAGCAACCATACAATAGTGTAAATACAACCCAAAAACAGTGAAAAATGTTACCTTTTTAATTATTCTTGCCCCAGTGCATGATGGGAAAAACAGGATCATAACTTAAAGAATCCTTTCTTAGAAACAGTTCTAAGTAAAATATACTTATAAGTTCAAACGTTAATTTCTATAAGCTTAAATTGAGTAATAATATAAAATTTACTTATTTTTTTTAATTAATGCCTGAACTAAATTATTTAATGTAGAAATTACATTTGTTTTTATGTAGTATTTACTTCACCACAAAATCATTTTTCTCAGTGCAGGATCAAAATGATGGTTAAAATGTAAACCTGTTTATTTTTAAAGGTTTAAAGTTTGGTGCAACAGAATTAATAGATAAACCTTGACTTAATCTAGATTTAAAATTAATCATTGCAAACAATTTAGCTATAATTTGAAGGACAAAAACGGCAAAAGGCCTAATGATCATTTAAAATATAATCTGAAGAAGTGTTTCTTCCACAAAATGAGGATTGTATATATAACTATAAAATATACTCAATTTTTCTCCCTCTTCACCAGGCACTCATTTCACTTTTATTTCTTTGGGGATAAATAACTGAATTCAAGTGTTGTAAATCAGTTTGTATATAGCGCTCATAGCCCCTAAATTTAGCGATCAACTATGCATATTATAAACTTGACATTTAACGCACAACATTTTGTCTTTGGTACTCTTAGTTATAAAGGATGGTAGCACATCATTTCTTCATGAGTTCGTCTGAATCCATATCACACGTTTCCTCTCACATGTAAAGTATGGTAGCAGATATTTCTTCTGGTTGTTTCAAAGCAGTTCTTTCTGTGTTTCTGCTCTCGTTTTTAAATCCAATCATTGAGGTTACAAAATAATGGCTCATTGGCTTAGATATAACACCTAGAAGCATATATTCTTCTTATGCACACATGCAAAGTATTGCAGCTGTTATTTCTATGGAAAAAAAATTCACTGCTTGTATTTTGGCAGAATCCCTAAATTGAACTTGAGTAGTTCTACTGAGGACATCCGTCTCACATGAAATTAAACGAGCCTATGTGAAACACATCCTACCCGACATCCTGATATAAATTACTATGAATTTGATGTGGTACTTAAGTCATTAGTGCTCTTTGCCCAAATTAGTGTCTCAGTATTAAGACTTGAAGCTGAAAGTTGTCTGTCTTGACTCGGGACTTGAATGCAAAGACTCCAGACTTACTTGTGACGTGGTCACCTCTGTTAATTACCCTCGTGTTGTTCCGCATCAGTAAAGCCATCGTTTCATCAAAGATTTCAACAAACATATTTCATCATTGGATTTCATCAAAAATATCTTAATTTGTGTTCTGAAGATGAGCAAAGGTCTTACATGAGGGCGAGTGATTAATGACAGAATTTTAATTTTTGGGTGAACTATCCCTTTAAATCCTCGTTGTACTCCAGGATAAGTGCATATAATAATCCAAAAGAGTACAATAAATGCATTTATAAAGTCTCCTAAGTTAAGCACTTTCACGAACACATTCAGCACACTTGACCGGGCTCTTGAAGTGCAACTGCTGCTGCTGCTTACTATTTCAAGGATTCCTGTATTCATTACAGTTGTGTGGGTCTCCAGTGGCTCTGTACTCTGTAAAAAAAAAAAACAATACTGTATATAATAGCAATGTCAATACTAAGTCTACGTTAGAAATAGCAGCCTACATTACACCGAGCCGTGTCTCAATAAAGCAGCTCCTCACAAATGACATCTAAGAGCTGATAGTATTTTACACTATAATGAAGTAAACATGTATCCAATAAGAACTACTGTTAAATACTCGCAGTGAAATTAGTAGTGTTTCCTTTTCTGCAACAGATGGTTCCTCGTGAGCTCAGATCGAGCAACGGTGGCTTACACTAATGGAGCAAAAGAACAGTTACAGCAGAAACACATTCCTCGTGTCTCTGCATTTCATATATTCATCATAAAGTGAGATAAAAATAATTTAGTTCAATAAATAGTAACTTTAGGTAACTGAGAGAGAGGGGTGTTACGACACTGACAAAGATGATATCTTGATATTTTCTGGGATTTTATGGATAATGATAATTAGATGATATTCTGCTGAGAGTGTTATTGTCTTTGATATTCTTCATATTCTGTGTGGTGGTCAGTTCACAGCAGTGATGGAAATTAATCTTTTCTAACAAGTTTAAATAGATTTTTACCTTTTATGGGTATTTTTAGCTTTGTAAAACCATTTTACGAAACGAAACCGCATGTTTCTCAGAGACTCGAAACAGTGCTGCGGCTGTGTTTGGAATGATTTTTGTTGGCGAAGTGGAGCAAAAACAGGCCATACTGTGTCTAAAACACACGTCCCTTTAAAGGGTTCATATGATGCTGTTTTTAAGATCATTATTTTGTGTATTTGGTGTAACAGAATATGTTGACATGCTTTAATGTTCAAAACACATTATTTTTCAAATACTGTACAATCTGTGCAATCTGCTCTGATTGGCCAACTGACCCAGTGCATTGTGATTTGGCCGAACACCACAAGCACTTGTCAAAAATGTAACGCCCCTTTTCATAATCACGAGCTTCAGCTTTCAAGTGTTTTATCAGTTGAAGCCCGAGAGGGCAACAGAGTCGCGTGACAGACTCAGTGATGATGCTCGTATGTGTTTGCACACAAGCCACGGTTAATACAGCTGACTCCACAGTGATGTGTGTGTGTCTCTCTCTCTCTCTCACACACACACACACACACAGACAGACACACACAAGCTGCGATTAAGATAGCTGATGTGCTGTGACGTGACCCTGTCTCTCTCTCACACACGGCGTGCAAAACTCTGCATCTGAACAGTCAATAGCAAATACTTGAACTAATAACAAAACATACTTACAGTCTCTGATTCAGAAGCACCAGATTCCCAGAGCAAAGTCAACATTACCTCCTCTCCTAGGTTCACGAAACTGTCGTCCATAGAATGCATTGTGATAACATCTGGGTTGTGTTGTAAACAAATCTTAACAATGATTCCTAATTGCATCTACTTCCGGAAGGCCACATAAAGTGCTTTTGCTTTCGCATACAAACACACCGCGTCTCCCTGACACGGCTGCATCAACACTACTGCGGTTACTGAAACCACACCTCCTCTCCTCACATGCACATTTGGACAGCATTACGCAAATATTCCCACACCGTGATGTAGACATGTGGAGGCGTGTTTGAATGAGCCGTTTTAGGAAGGTGTGGACGAGTCTTAACTTTGATGAACATCTCTTTGGTTTTGAGACTTTAGTCTTTGCAACTTCAGGGATCTTATCTCTGCTCAATCAGCTCGTAACACTCCAAAGAGGAAGAAAACTTGAAATCACATCATATGACCCCTTTAATATTAACTTCTTGTTTATTGAGCTGTTGTATAAAGTCAATATCACATTTGTAATCATGCTGCTTTTTGGAGGGAAAACGGCATTCTTCATGTGATACTGATTATGAAACGACATAAATGCATTTTCTGCCCCATATCATATGTGATCATTCTGAATGCATTTTAAAGACTGAATAATGCAGTGAAAAAGCGCACTGTAAATGCACACGCGCGCTAGTCTAATCTTCATCACGTAACATTAATGTGTTTGTGCACTCTGTAGGTTAGGCGTGTTTTGTTTGGTTTTTGTGATATACAGGATAATGTCAAATCCCACATCGTTAAAACAATAATTACAATATCACAGACGATATATATCGCACACCCCTACCGAGAGATCATATGGGCTAAACTAAGTTATAAACGCCAACATGACACCAGTAAAGGTGTGAATTCACTGTTATTCTGCAAAATACAGTGCAGTGCGTGAAACATTACTTAATAACTACAAAACTCAGTATACTCACCATAACTTTGAGGAAGTCCGTCTGTAATCCTTCGGTATCGGCTCCGCTCTCCCGCGCACAGGAATTTGAATTCGCTATAGCAACGGTTTCTCTCGGGCGCATGCGTACACGCGTTTCTGCTGCAAAGCTTGTTCGGCCAACACAGATTTTTCACTTCTGCTTCATAGATTGTCTGAGCACAATTTTAATTTTAAGACCTTCAGCTAAATTTAAGCTAAAATTACTACAGTGCATTTTTTTGATTGGGGACAATTATTGGGAAGCAATTTGTTGAGCCAATATTTATTTGTCAGTTTCCACAATCTTTCAAAATGTAAATTTTTTTACAGTGTATGAACACAGGAATTTCACAGGAATATAAATAGGAGGGAAAACAATGGCCAAATTCCCTTAATTGTCCATCACAATGAATGAATATATTTTTGATGTGCAGCAAAAGATAACTGAGCTTCACAAATTAGTGAAGTGGCGTTAAGCAGTGAAAATTCCCATTTCCACCATCAGGGCAATAATTAAGAATTTCCAATCAACATAAAATGTTAGGAAACTGTCTGTAAGAGGACGTGTGTCTATATCGTCCTAATGCACGGTGAGAAGGAGAGTTTGAGCGGCTACAGACTCTCCGAGGACCACAGCTGGAGAACTGCAGAAGTCTACTGAGTCTCAGGGTCAGAAAACCTTAAAAATAATTGTGACAGCACCTACATCAGCACATGTTGTTTGGGAGGGTTTCAGAAAAATTCTCCTCGCTCATCCAAAAACAAACTCCAGCATATTCAGTTATCAGACACGACTGGAACTTCAGATGGGACTGGCTTCTATGGTCAGATGAAACTAAAAAATGAGCTTTTTAGCAGCAAACACTCAAGATGGGTTTGGTGAACACAGGGATAAAAAGTACCTCATGTGTACAATGAAATATACTGCTGTATTTTTGATGTTGTGGGCCTATATTTCTGCTGGAGGTCCTGAACATCTTGTTTAGACGCATGGCATCATGGATTCATCAAATACCAACAGATGAAAAAATCAATAAGTGACTGACTCTGTTAGAAATCTTATAATGGGCCATGTTTGGATCTTCCAACCGTACAATAATCCAAACACAAACCTCAAAAATGAAAGGTTAGATTTTTGTGAATTTTTTAAATAAAAGATCTAAAGGATTAACAATGCAGATTAATTTTCACAGCCTTCTTTGATCATATTTACCAAGGGTGCCAATAATTCTGACCACGTGTGTAAATGCGGCAATTAACATTAGCAATGAAAAATACTACTAAAGGTTTTTTTTTTTTTTTTTTAGTTCATGTAAACTAATGTAGTTAACTAATATAACTAACCATGTTGTGAAGTGGTACAGCATTTTCATTTTTACAAACAGTTAAAAATCCAGATGGACCCCCCCCCCACACACACACGCACACACAATAAATTAAATCATAAATAACTCTTACATAGTCTTTACGTGGGAAAATAAACAGTATATCAAAATCATATGCTCTTACAAAATATACATTAAAACTGGATTAAAAGTCAATATTTCTCTTATAACAGAAATCTTTGAGATGATGGATAAGACCCCACACACAGTAATGAATAATGACCATTTTACAGTGTTAATCATGAAACATATTGTAATAGAAATAATATATTGTATGGTGTAGATACAGCAGAAAACAAATGCATGCTCACAGACTCCACTGCTCAGATTACAGTTATTCATCAGATCACACGATGCTTAATTAATGCATTAAAATACATGTACATTAGACATAAACGTTTCAAGTAAAGTGTTAGAAAAATAACTGAAATGTGTTGGATTACAAATTTATAAAATGTTAAATCTAGGCTCCAATGTAACCGTATATAATCTGAAAAAGTTATATACATTGTATTTAGCATTTATGGTGAAGATGATGACATCAGATAATGATTCTGTTAAAGTTTGTAGCAAGAGGTTGTCAGTTCCTGTTCTCTTATTGTAAGTGAAATGAGCCAGACAACGGAGACTCTTGCCTTTTGTTTGTAATGGCTCTCGGTGCCCCTGTCTCAATCTTTGGGCAGTTAGGCTGATTAGATTAGGAGTGGTTAAATGGGGCAGGATGCTATACCTGAATACTTCATTTGCATGCTTTGTTTAAGGTCGTCACCCGGTGCTTTGTCTCCATTCCTAAGCACTGCCCCCTAAATGTATATAAACTACAATGTATCACTGCTTTAGTGAGACTTGGATGACCACAGCGACGCGCAGCGAGTTCTCAATAAAGAGTAACTTCTGTATGAAAGATATCCCAACGTCTCCTGGTCTCTGAAAAAGCTTCCAACAAATGCTCGAGAAACTGAAAGATGTTTGCTTATTCAAATATCAGCAATTAAATCAACTGATTTGTACATGTGGATAACTAGACCTCTTTGTCTAAATGACACTGAAATGGTCTTGCTGGACCTTTCAGGACCAAGAGCACAGAAGACGTGATACGACAGTCTTTCAGAAGAAATCACTGCTGCTCAACTCAAATCCAGAACTAATGCACACATGCAGTCATAAAAAAATCATTGCATAAATAAATGAATGAATGAATGCACTTTTAATTGTCATCAATTTCCTTTGAAATCCTAACCCAGAGCAATTTTTGTGATGCAAAGATATTAAACGCCGTCAAATCCACATGAACAGACACAGAGGAAACATATAGTCAAACGATATTTACACATACTGTATACATTTAGATCTACTTTAAGGAAACCTGATATATATCATTTATTCTACAAATTTAATCTACACTTTAGTTACTAAATAAACAGAACAATAATTAACAGAAATGAAGAGTTATATTACATATTGAGTACAAATACTCAACATAAACATCAAAATGCAATGAACTGAACAGCAATAACAAATGAGCAAATAAGCAGTAACAAATTAAAAATGAGTAAAAAAAGCAGTAAATAGGGAATAATCGAACACCTAGGAACGGTAGATGATTAGTGGTCTCGTCTCATACAGTCGTGATCTTCAGTCATCTTCACGGTGATGAGTTCTGCAGACGGGGTTGTAGCAGGTTCTGCACATCACTGTGGGTTTCTGATCCTGTACTCGGGAACAGAGGCAGCATCTCCTCTTCTCCTCCTGATGGATGCTGCACACTGGTGGTGGTTGAGGAGAGACCCCCCCCCCCCCCCACATGACTAAAGTGTTATGAGTGTACAGCGATACACAATAAAGCGCTGTATAAATGCCTCATTCATTCATTCATTCATCCTCTTGCTGGGGGTAAGTCGTGACGTAGCTTCTGTGTGAGATGCGGAAGCTTCATTTCCACCTCTAGAGATCTTTTTGCTTTTTTCAGGACTTTGTTCTTATCCAGGTTGTCCACTGTTATAATCCAAGATCACCTGTGGCTTGGTGTGGTCTCCGCTGCTTCCTGTGCTCTCCCTGCGCAGTGTGCTAAGCTAAAGCACAGCTTTCACTCTTTAGGGACAGTAAGAAATAAGGGGCTGTGTCTTTGAGAAGGCAAACATTGATGAAAAGCGAGCTCGGTCTTGTTGCCAGCAGGGCAGGTGGGAGTTCTGGCTTATTTCTTCTAATTGTTGTGGCCATTGTAAGCCTCTTCTTCAGCAGCTCGTGGGAAAGGGCATGTGACGTGAAGACTGTGTGACCCCGCAGGCCTTCTGTGACATCAAGCTCTACTCTCGTCTCGTCTCCTGGTTCTGTCCACTCAGACTTGCCGGTGTAAACTTGCATTTGCCAGGCGTAGCTTGTTCTTGCGTCACATGCTGGCCAGATTTTGATGCTGTATTTTGCTGGTTTACTGGGTATGTACTGTTTGACTGGACAGCGCCTCTGAACGGCTCCAGGCTCTCATCAGCCGTGACATCAGGGCCTGGACTGGACATCATCGGCAGACGTTCATCTCATTTGTTCCTCACAAGCCGGATCGCTGCTAATTTGTTGTTTGCACGTCGAGCAATTCTTGTCTGCTTGTCATCAAACCTAAGGACCCTTGAAATTTTCTTGAAGGTCTCCAAAGACACGACTGTCCTTCCGGAGTCTGGATGCCATAAACTTGCCATGGCCTCACTGTTGGAACGACTGAAAGAACGACAAGACCAATATAAGCCTGAATGAATGTCTGCCAAATCCAGATCTGCCCACTCATCAGTCCACAGTCGTCATTTCAAGCACAGTCTCTTGAATTTCCTCAGTAAAAAACAGCCCAAAGGTTGATTTGATGTCTTCAGCATAATAAAATTCGGTAACACTTTATTTTAGGGTCTCTTAAATAGTTGCTTATTAGCATGCATATTACTAGAATATTAGCCATTTATTAGTAGTAATTAAGCACATATTAATGCCTTATTCTACATGACCTTATTCTACATCCCTAATCCTACCCAATACCTAAACTTGACAACTACCTTACTAACTATTAATAAGCAGCAAATTAGGAATTTATTGAGGGGAAAGTCATAGTTAATAGTGTATAAGTGTTCCCTGTTCTAAAGTGTTGCCTAAAATTCATACCTGGTTATTCCTGGAGTCGTCTGCAGTGCTGTGTTTGAACGTTTTGCATGAGGCGGTGGAGATGATGTCCAGCGAATGCTTCCAGTTTTAGAAGGTAAATGTTGTGCTCCTCATCAGCATCCTCTTCCTCTGAATGGTCCTCATCAGTTTCGTTGTGATCTTGGTCCTGCTGTAGGTGGTCTTCTGTCAGAAGCTCTGAAGTCCTCTGCTTCAGCGTCTGCCACATCTTCACCATCACCGGAGTCTAGATACAGTCCAGGGTCTACATCTATACAGGTCTCCAGGACCCCGAACAGCATGCGTGTTACTCAGCATGAGTGTGTTTCTGTGCTGGTATCGGCTGATTTAGGCCTGTCATGGATAAATAAACACAACAGTAAAACCACCAATAAGTCCCATTCATTCAGACAAGTTATTAAAAAATTCATTTGGAAACAAAGCGAGTGTCTTTATTGAATCGTGCCTTTATTGAATCATTGGTTCACTTGATTTGTTCAAAAACAGATTCATTCAGGAACAAAACACTGCTTCATCATGCAGCGACTCTCAAGACGTGTTTTTGTTTATTTTTTGCAAAATGAGTGACATACTCAATGTCAGCTCGCACCTCGTTAAAACAACAATTATGATATTATCAGATGATAAACATTGCACCCCTCGAGTTCCTGACGTTCTATAAAATCAAAAAGAAGAAGCAAACGAATGTGTAGGCATGAGTAACAATTAACGGACTACAGAAGTGAAGCCTTTACCTGCTGGCAGCCGTGGACACGAGCGCCAGGAGATGCTAGAGATCAGGGGCGGACTGAGGATAAAAGCCCTGGGCTTCCTGACACAGAGCGGCCCACCACGCCATAAACCCACCAGCTCATTATGAACAGAGACATTTTTAACATCATATAATACAGACATGAATGAATGACTAGCATACTTTACTAGTCCATATAATAATGTTCTGCTTTGGTCTGAAAACGAATGTGCAGAATGTGGACTGTTTTGGTCTTATATCTGTCCTTCTGCAGGAGCTTGACATCTCCTGTTATTTTACTGAATAGAGCTCCAGTTGTGGAAAACAGTTTAACAATTCTTAATAATGAAAATAGAGTAAACAGTAATATTGTGAAATATATAATGTCACACTTTAAAACAGCTGTTTTCAATGTGAATATGTGTTAAACTGTAATTTATTTCTGTGATGCGCAGCTGTATTTTCAGCATCATTACTCCAGTCTTCAGAGTCACATGATCTTCAGAAATCATAATAATATGCTGATTTGCTGCTCAACAAACATTTCTGATTATTGTCAATGTTGAAAACAGTTGTACTGCTTGATATTTTTGTGGAAAATGTGATACATTACCATTCAGTCTGGGGTAAGATAAAAAAAATATAAATTAATACTTTTATTCAACAAGGTTGCATTAAATTTATTTAAGTGACAGTAAGAGATTTATACTTATCGCAAATTATTTATTTCAAATAAATGCTGTTCTTTAATAATTTATTTAATCGAATAAGTATCACAGTTTCCAAAAAAAAAAGTTTTCAGCACTGATAATAATAAGAACAATTATTAATAATTGAGCACAAATAATAACTAATAATAATTAAGCAGCAAATCAGTATATTATTATGATTTCTGAAGATCATGTGACACTGAAGACTGCAGTAATGATGCTGAAAATACAGCTGCGCATCACAGAAATAAATTAGTTTAAAATATCTTAAATAATAATAAAAAAACACTTTTAAATGTAATATTTCATAATAGTCTTCTTACTGTATTTTTGATCAGATAAATTCAGCCTTCTTTCAAAAAATAAATAAAGAGTCTTATTTCAAACTTTCGACCGCAAGTGTGTATATAAAATAATGCATGTGATCTAATTAGCAAGTAATATTTTTATTATAATATATATCGTAATCACGGCAATTGAAAACCAAATTCTTCAGATTTACAATGTTCTAGTGTAAGCATAAGAATAATATTTTAGAGTTTTCTGAAACATTGCCTTGCAAACATTCACTCTTCTCTCATGTCTGCTATGTTAATGTTTCTATGCGTCACGAATCCGGTTCATGGACTTCCGTCTGATTGCCACCAGAGGTCGCCCCTCCGTCATACTGACTCTCGCACCACACAGACTGTTACACGTCACCCTGGACTGCATTCCCCATCATCCACTGCACACAGCTGGAACCAGTCACACACACACACACTATATTACACCCACTCAGATCCTTCTCAAACTGCCGAGTATTGTTTGCACGTATCTCTACGTAAGTGACAGCAGAGTTACGGAGCCCTTTTCCAAGTCTAGTTTTGTATTAAGTTCCTAGTTCTAGTCTTAGTCTAGTCTTGTCATGTTGCCTTATTTCCTGGTTACCTGATTATCTGCCTGCCTTACACTTCTCTCGTCTTGTTTGTTTGGAGTCTGTTTGCAATGGAATAGGAATAAGTTACATTTACATTTAAGAAAATCTACAAATACAAGGTGTTACGAACCCTGTTTTCAAAGTGCTCGTTTAAGAAGGGTTCTCGTAACATAAACAGACATGTGAGCCAAAAAGGCAGATCACTCATTTTATTAGACGGAAATCTTTAACTACAAAACCGAAACCGGTTGCAGGTGAGCAGGGGCGGTGCTTAACCTCGGGAAGGAAAGACCAACCAAACCGGCACCAAAAAAGAAAAAACAAACAATAAACACTAAACCCACAAGGCTTGGGCTGTAACAAAGGTGATACATAACTATATGACTCGGTATTAATAAATTCTGAATGTATTAGTTCAAATATTGAAGTAATGGCTGGAATGTGTATTTCTGTTATTATGTATGTACATTTTGGGAAATGTTTTATGTAACGTTTATCTTGTATTATCAAATTTAGCTAAAAGTGTCGTTAATTATGCACAAAGGATAAGCATAATAAGCACGGCTTCGGCCTACACCTTTTCCGGTAATTATGTTTATTTATTTATTTTTGTGAAACGTCTGTGAGGACCGTAATAAAATGACTGATTGATTGATACATTTGAAAATACATTCAAACAGTTATTTTAAATTGTAATAATGTTTCACATCATTACTGTATTTTTAATCAAATAAATGCACCCTTGGTGGGCATTCAAAAGAATACTTAAAAAAAAAAAAATTAAGAATCTTACAGACCCCAAACTTTTGCACGGTAGCATAATTATGATAATGAATGGAATATATATAAAAAAAATAGTGCTCCTCAGCGCAGCAGACCATCGTTCACCAGCACCCACTCCACAAACACGGGGAAACTCCCTCGAGGATGCATCCCCTGACGGGTTTGCCTGAGTGGAGTTGTTTAATCCGATATAATAGAAGGTGACATAATCCGACGTTACATAGGCAAGATCTAAATATTCCCTCGTGTGGTTCTCGAGGGAGAGACCCTCTTGCTCCAGGCACAGGAGCTGAACAGCAGGTATATCCAATAAAAACAAAAGGAAAGAGGAACCACTGTATTTCCTATTTAAAAATAAATGCACAAGAAACCACAGGAGCAGGTGTAGCCCGACCCAACTGTAGAGCAAATACCTGCCAGAAAACTGAACTAAACAGGGAGTATATCTAATCAGGCTAATGAACGAAGGACAGCTGCAAATAATGATTACGATGGAAAAAATGAGGAACAGAATTAAACAGTTATGGACCTTTTTTGTGTTTCTGTTCTCTTACCCTGTTACACAGTAATATTTCATTTGCAACTGACAGTTTTTTTTTTTATAACTGAATAAACTGAGATAAAACCGTGACAATGCACAATTATAAAACTGATGGTCAGTATAGTGTTCCAGTCCTATCTCTGTCTGCGCTGCCAGAAGCTTCTGATTCTGAATTTGAAGAAATCCTGTGGCGCATGTTCTTCTCCTTTTCTAACTGTTCATGTTGTGGAAGAAATGGGTTGCATTCTTCTCGTTTGATTTCTTCTGGGTCCTCGTCATCCTTTGATTTTGACTCTTTATCTTTATCCTCCAAAGAATGTTTTTTTCTTTTGTGGTCACGTTTCTTTTGGTTTTCTATAAAATATACCATGCAGTTATGCAGCTGTTTCAAGAACTGTCTTCAAAATGTCTTTTTTTTTTAAATAAACAAAAATAATAAGTTCATCAGGCTCAAGTTACATTGAAATAAGATGGTAAACTATCATCGTCTTACATTACATAAAAGGAAATACTCAGTATCAGGGTTAATTTTTTTTTTTTTTTACATAGAGAAAATAAAAAAAATAAAAAAATAAAATAATAAAAATTATTTTAATGTATGCATTTCTATTTTTATGTAATAATTTACACCCAAGCAATGAATAAAGGTTTTGGAGATGCTTACCACAGCATGAACCGCGTATAGAGCACTAAAGAAATGAAAAACACAATTAGCAAGGCAACAATGCTTCCAAACACATAACATTCAGAAGTTAGGGGTCAGGAAGATGTGGAGTAACACAGGAACAAATTACATTTTAAAATATATTAAAATGTAAAACAATTATTTTAAATTCAATATTTTTTTACAATATTACTGTTTGACTGTATTTTGCTGCCTTGGTAAGAGACTTCTTTTCTTTTCTTTTTTTCTTATTTAAAAACTTTGAACAGTGGTGCATAATGCTATTTAACTTTCCAATTTACTCTCCGAGGCTCTACAGCTCAAGTTGTACCCAGATGAAAGTTACACTGAGCTGACGATTTTTAGTATTTTTTACTTGTGTTTGAGTTAGATATGCCATCAGAAATAATTGATCAGTATGTATTCCCTGGAAATCTAAAACGCTATTAGACACTTAATATTCAGTAATAACAGTGATTTGACAGCACTGAACTTGATGAAAAGAAAAAAAAAGTATAATTAAATTTAAACTTTGAAATGAATTGAGCTGAATTATGACATTGTTTTGCTGCAGCTTCTTTATAGCACAGTTTGGATTTGCCTCATTTTGATGTCTTCATGATTTTCTATATGCGCTATAGAAATAAAGGTGACTTGACTATTACGCATTAAGTATAATACAAATATATTCCTTTTACCCCCGGTTTCACAGACAAGGTTTAAGCCTAGTCCCAGACTAAAGTGTAAGTCTGAGTTGTTTCAACTGAAAGAAACTTGCACTGACTGATCTTAAAATATATCAATGCCTTTGTTTTGTCTCAAGATGCACACCAGAATGTTTTTAATAAGGCATGTTTATGAAAATTACTCAAATGTCCTAATTGAACTATGGCCTAATCCTGGTTTAGTCTAAGCCCTGTCTGTGAAACCAGGCCTTAAGGTATCACCACGATGATATGCTCATTTCTACCTTAACTGTAGTAAAATAATACAACATTATGCAGCAACAGAACAATGCAGAGCACATTGCAGTCTCCTGGTTTATTCTAATAAAGGAAAGGGATTTTCCAGAAGCCTTCTTTAGTCTAAAATGTTCAAATGCGTTGCTTGTAGGGTGATGTTTATAATACATGGCTATTAAAGCGGTGTCGACATGGATTGGTTAAAAGTTATTTTAATGTTGCTATGATGTGTCAGGTTTCATATTTCATCAGACGTTCTCTCTGATGCAGGCAGGTGTCAGCCGTTGAGCAGCGGAGCACGGCTTATATGGTGTGATGAATGAAGTAAAACTCTTTGTCAATGAGATATATTTCCCCATGTGACATCACTAATCCTACAGCGTTCGAACGAGCCATTTTGGTTAATGCTCTTTCTGTGCTGAGCTGAGGAGGACGTTTCTATAAAGACATTTTTATTGCTAATATCATGACCCCTTTAAAATCTTTTACAAATGACAATATTTAGATAAACTACTCTTTTTATAAACCATTCAACTTACCTTTCGATTCAAATAGCAGCATAACCAGCTGATCAAAATGCCGAGGACAATGCCGCTAATGAAACTAATGACAATCCATGAGGCATTGCTGTTGGCTGAAGGCTGGTTATCTGTAAAAAAACAAAAAAAAAACAAAAATGGAGGATTTATTGTAAATGTGTGATGATCGCTCCCATTGTTAGCATAATTCAGTTTTCTTTGTCCATATAATGGCAGGTACTGTTGTTTTGGACAGGGTGGTGGTACAACAAAAATGCCTTTTTTCACTTAATCCAGAGGTCAAGGAAAAAATTCACATGACCTAAAATGTGAATGACCTAAATGACCTAAAAAAGGAGGTAATGTTTTCATTCATGTTAATTAAAAAAAAAAACCATTTTGATTATAAATTTAAAGGAACACTCCACTTTTTTTTATCTTATTATGCACCGTTAATAAGACACAGAGGAGCTCATACACATAAAATATACATTAATGATATATTTAATTACCTTGTTCACTTTTTTGTTCTTGTCCGTTTCCATCTGTTGCCCCTTATTGTTAAAAAATGAATAATAAAAAATGTGAGATTATTTTATCTGAATTAAATATATAATACACTTGTATTTTTAAATAACAGCAACAATAACATATGCATTGGGATCAGTGTGTGACTAGTGAATCTTTTTATTGTCTTTATGATAAACAAGTCATGAAGAAAGGAAAGCATGAAAATCATTTTAACATACCAGTAGAAATATAGCAAGTATCACCAGCCTTAAAATCACAAGCTCTGCTGCTAGTTTTGTGGAGGTTTTTAAAACAAGAGTGAAGCACTGGATCATCAGCGGAAGCACAACTGCACTCCATGCTTTTATCTGAAGAAAGAAAAGAAAGATGGAATATATGGTATTCGTACAGTACACTGTAATTATAAGGCTGAACTGTAAGTATGGCAAAATCAGTAATAGTGTTTACAACAGTGTATACTAGTTTATAAATATTATCCTCTATAAAGCAGGAAGGATGCTAAATGTATTTGTTAATTACCTCGCATTGTACACGTTGCATTCAGCAGATTCAGCTCACATTCACACGGCGTGTCACAACATATGGGTTTACCATCATGATGACAAGACATATTAAAGCCTTTCGTTTCTGAAAATCAGTATCAGTATCAGAAAATCCACTTATCAGGAATTAACAAGGAGGTAATGTTTTCATTCGTTAATAAAAAAAACAAACATTTTGATTCTAAGTTTAATGCTGCAACATGGCTTTCCTAATGTAGAAAATGATGTGTACATACTGTGTATATTACATCGAGCAGCAGGTGCAATTTTCCTGAGTTCTGAAGGAGTGGTCAGAGTTCTCGTCTTCCCACTGTCAAATACACATGTCATGTGATTTCCTGCACAAAATTAAATACGGTTACAATTTCTTTCCTGAGATGACATTCCCATTACAATAAATAAAAAATAAAAATGTATATATACTGTATATATATATATATATATATATACACACACACACATACTGTATATATATGAGCACTTGATTTCACTAAATGTGCAACCAGCGCAGGATTTGATGTTTATGATCGCTGCTTGACGTCGGCTTGAATTCGATTCTGTTCCTCACAATCGTGTGGATTCTGAAGATTTGGATTACAGCACAAGATTAAATTCCTTTTGTAATTATATTGCGTTCTTGGTGTATTTTATGCTTCTGTTGTCAGTATGATGTAGAAAACACCCTTTGAGTCCCACGGCTGTTATATGTCTGTCTGCCCTAGTCCTCGTTTTTCCTTATTTGGTTTAGTTCCTGTCTTCATTTAGTTAATTATCGTTTGATTGTCCCCACCTGAGTTTCATTATGTTGTTTGCTCTTTTGTTCCTGTTCCTTTAAAAGCCTTCAGTTCTCCCTTGATGTTTGTCCGTGATTAAGTTAAGTTAAGTTAAGTTAAGTTAAGTTAAGTTTATAATGTGATGTGTGTTTATTTCTTGTCGTCATTAAAGAAGCTACCTTTTGTAACCGTCGCCTCCTCGTACTCCTTGGACACCACCACAAATAACAGAATCACGGACCGAAACCGCTATGGAATTCGTGGAAGCAGTCGCCACCCTAACCCTCCGGAACCTACCCTTTTACCAGTTCGCTTCTGAGTTTTGCGAACTCGCCGCGGCAGCAACGCTACCGGACTCTACCATCTTCGAGATGTTCCGGCTCGGGGCCACTTACCACCGTCCTATGGACCTCCCAGACACCGTGGGATTAAAATGGAGAGAGGCCATTTTTCGGTGTCTGGGAAGTGTCCGAGCCCGGGCCGGAACTAACCCGTCTGCCGCGGCTCACCCACTCCTGCCATCATCCCGACTCCTCATCACCAACCGCCGTCGGCTTCCCACGAATTCCCGCCGCCGTCCGCGGCCACGGCAAATCCGCCGCCAGAGAAAGCGGCCAACCCGCCGCCGAGTGAGAGTGCGGCCAACCCGCCGCCGAGTGAGAGTGCGGCCAACCCGCCGCCGAGTGAGAGTGCGGCCAACCCGCCGCCGAGTGAGAGTGCGGCCAACCCGCCGCGAGAGAGAGCGCCCGAACCGCCGCCAGAGAATACGGCAAGCCCGCTGGTCCCGTCCAGCCCACCTTCGCCTCCGCTGGTCCCGTCCAGCCCACCTTCGCCTCCGCTGGTCCCGTCCAGCCCACCTTCGCCTCCGCTGGTTCCGTCCAGCTCCGCGCTGCAAGAGCGCCGCCCAGTGCCTGCGCCAAGAAGGCGCCTCCCTGTCTCCGCGCTGCAAGAGCGCCGTCCAGTCCCTGCGCCAAGAAGGCGCCTCCCTGTCTCCGCACTGCAAGAGTGCCCCCTAGAATCCGCGCTGCAAGAGCGCAAATTAGAATCCGCGCTGCAAGAGCGCCACCCAGAATCCGCGCTGCAAGAGCGCCACCCAGTGCCTGCGCCAAGAAGGCACCTCCCTGTCTCCGCACTGCAAGAGTGCCCCCTAGAATCCGCGCTGCAAGAGCGCAAATTAGAATCCGCGCTGCAAGAGCGCCACCCAGTGCCTGCGCCAAGAAGGCGCCTCCCTGTCTCCGCGCTGCAAGAGCGCCGTCCTGAACCCGCGCTGCAAGAGCGCCGTCCTGAACCCGCGCTGCAAGAGCGCCGTCCTGAACCCGCGCTGCAAGAGCGCCGTCCTGAACCCGCGCTGTCCGAGCGCCCCCAAGAGTCCGCGCTGTCCGAGCGCCCCCAAGAGTCCGCGCTGTCCGAGCGCCCCCAAGAGTCCGCGCTGTCCGAGCGCCCCCAAGAGTCCGCGCTGTCCGAGCGCCCCCAAGAGTCCGCGCTGTCCGAGCGCCCCCAAGAGTCCGCGCTGTCCGAGCACCCCCAAGAATCCATGCTGCAAGAGTCCGCTACCCCTGACTGTCTGCCCGGTAACACCGTTAACTTCCCCAAGAAAATTTTGGGGGGGGTAGTAGGGCTCCGGCCGTAGAGACCGAGGCGGGGGCAGGGGCCGAGGTATCGGAGGCAGATCCGCCAAGGCCGCCGGAGTCCCCTGATCCGCCAAGGCCGCCGGAGTCCCCTGATCCGCCAAGGCCGCCGGAGTCCCCTGATCCGCCAAGGCCGCCGGAGTCCCCTGATCCGCCAAGGCCGCCGGAGTCCCCTGATCCGCCAAGGCCGCCGGAGTCCCCTGATCCGCCATGGCCCTCGGAGTCCCCTGGCCCGCCATGGCCGCCGGAACCTCCTGATCCGCCCTGGATGCCTCTGTACCCTGTGTCTCCGTCCTGCTCCGGTATCCAGGACGCCCGCCCCCCCTCCCGGTTGGAACTGTTACGGCGCGGGACGCGCCTACCGGGAGGGGGAGATACTGTTATATGTCTGTCTGCCCTAGTCCTCGTTTTTCCTTATTTGGTTTAGTTCCTGTCTTCATTTAGTTAATTATCGTTTGATTGTCCCCACCTGAGTTTCATTATGTTGTTTGCTCTTTTGTTCCTGTTCCTTTAAAAGCCTTCAGTTCTCCCTTGATGTTTGTCCGTGATTAAGTTAAGTTAAGTTAAGTTAAGTTAAGTTTATAATGTGATGTGTGTTTATTTCTTGTCGTCATTAAAGAAGCTACCTTTTGTAACCGTCGCCTCCTCGTACTCCTTGGACACCACCACAAATAACAACGGCAAACAAAGTAAATATTAAATGAAAAGTAATGATTATACATTACAGAAATGTTATTTATTTTAAGGTTTTAAAGTGTGGTCTTGGGGTCATTAGGAAACTATGCTGCAGTGTCTGTTCAAACACAAGTAAATGTACGCTAGGTACACAGTAAAATCTCCAGTGTTGAAATCCCAGTGTTACAGACTTTTAGAGTAAAGAGTTAAAGTTGTGGTGTTGAATTGTGAAGGATTAACACTAGCTAGAGTAAACAGCACCATCTGGCCGGTGTCAATACGGAGAATTACCCTTATTAACACCGTTGAGTGTTATTAGTGACATCCGGGACATTTTCTCGTGTGCAAACCTAATCCGTCTGAAAAAATTTTTACAGACGCCATTTTCTTTGCTCGCGATGCGGAGCATTTTAGGACGGAAAACAGTGAAATAAAGTGTTTAATCCCACTCACAAAGTGTGTTTTTGTAATATCATATCGTTTTATAATTATTTCAATGTGTTGTATGCGCCTAAACGTTTTTCAATGGCATTTCTTTTCACTCGCGATGCGGAACAGACGAGGACTTTTCTAAAAGGGAAAATCCGAAAGTAAGTGTTTTAATCTCATTTAAAATATGTATTTTATAACATCATATAAATTTATAGCCATACTTATGTGTTGTGCTCTCCTAAACGTTTTTTTAGAGATATTTTCTTTCTCTCGCGGCGCGAGCAGACGGGGAAGTTGGTTTTAACAAGGAAAACACTGAAAGTAAGTGTTTTACCTCATTTACTATATGTATTTTATAACATTATATTGATTTATAGTGATATTCATCTGCTGTGGACTCTCAAACTTTTTCTCAGAGAGATATTTTCGTTCGCTCGTGATGCTCCGGAGCAGATGAGGAAGTTGGGTTTAACAAGGAAAACACCAAAAGTAAGTGTTTTACTTGATTTACGATATATATTTGATAAAATAATATTACTTTATGACAATATCTATAGATGTGCGCGCCTAAACGATCCGAAACGTTTCTCACAGATGACATTTGAATTTGAAGGGAAGTGTTTTACCTCATTTATAATACAGTATGTATATTGCAACGTCATATTGTCAAATCAAACCACTGTAAACTGCCCAAATCTAAATGACAATAGAAGTCATTAGTTCTTGTCTCATGACCAATTTTTGTGATTTCATTAAGCATTAATTGAGTTTTCATGATGTTGATGTGTCCTTATATTGGATTTGAGTGCTATTTTCATTGAATTAATTTGAAAATAACACTTTAAGTAAACTCAAACTCTCTATACTGAGTGAATTACATTGTTCATCGTTCAAAGTGATTTTGTGCCCTCACAAGTCTTGGAGAAAGGCACATGAGTTGCAATGAACTACTTTAGACACTTTATCTTATTATCTTTAAGCATTAAATTGTGTTTTGTATTCAACAAAAGTGAGTCGTATGGGTTTGGAATTACAATTTTAAGTAAACTAGTTCTTTAATATTGTCACAGATGGTTCATGCTGACTTAACAGAAAAATCAAAAGGAGATGATGTGCTTGAAGAGTATGAAGCCACCAATACATGGGTAAGCCACAACTACACATTTTAAGATTATTATTATTATTATTGTTTTTTTAAAATAAACATGACAATCAATAAAGAGTCTGATTTCTTTCTAAAAAAAAAATATCAACTGTAAGTTTTTGATATGCTTGAACTGTCATTTATTTATGTACTGTCCCATTTATGTGCATTCATTTTGATAGGAGTCGTCCAACCTCAGTGCAGCGAGATCAATATGCACTTGGAATCGTGACTTTGTCTCTGTCGTTAGAAGACCCATTTTCTAGTAAGACTTTCTTTTTACAATATACATTTACAGTGAATTAAATGCTTTTCCTTAAAGGGATAGTTCACCCAAAAATGAAAATTAAAGGGTTAGTTCATACAAAAATTAAAATTAGCCCATGTTTTACTCACCCTCAAGGCATCCTAGATGACTTTCTTCTTTCAAATTTTATTATCCTGGCACTTCCGAGCTTTATAATAGCAGTGGGTGGGTGTTGTTGTTTCAACAGTCCAAAAGAAGTGCAATAAAGTGCATCCATCCATAATAAACAGTGCCTCACACGGCTCCGGGGGGTGAATAAAGGCCACCTGTAGCGAATCAATGCGTTTTTGTAAGAAAAATATCCATATTTAAAACGAACACTTTCCTCTAGCTTGCGCTAACTGTCGTGTGCGCAAACCGTTCCGGGTGGATGATGTAGGACTTTAGTGAATTTTTGGCTCCAGTGAAATATGCTAGTCTCACGAGAACCAGCGTTTGTTTACAGTTTCAATTTTCCTTACTTTAGCAAAGACAAACCACTCTCTTCTTGGCTTACATCGAAATCCTCCTACATTTCTCTTCTCTTCACAAATCCTTGTTTTGTATTTTTAATTTGTGATTCATTTGTTTAGCTCTCTCCTCTGCTCTTCCGCTTTCGTCACTTCGCATGCACTACACCGACGTCCTGCGTCATCCGCCCGGAAAGGCTTCCACGTACAACATTTAGAGCAAGCTAGAGAAAAGTGTTTATAACGTTTTAAATATGGATTTTTTTCTTACAAGAACACATTGATTCACTACAGGAAGCCTTTATTCCCCCCCCAGAGCCGTGTGAGGCATGTTTTATTATGGATGGATGCACTTTATTGCACTTGTTTTGGACTGTTGAACAGAAACACCCACCCACTGCCATTATAAGGTTTGGATTAGCCAGGAAATTTTTTAATATCACTCTGATTGGATTCATCTGAAAGAAGAAAGTCATATACACCTAGGATGCCTTGCAGGTGAGTAAATCATGGGGTAACTTTAATTTCCGGGTGAACTAAGCCTTTAAGTTATTATTTACTCATCCTTGTGTTGTTCTGGTATGCGCTTTTTTCTTTTTCGGACCTGCTTGTCCTTATAATGTCAGTACATGCCAATCAATATCAAGCTTTTAAAAAAAGATGCAAAAGGATCAGAGTGGTCCCATGTATTTCTTCTATAGATTATTCAAAATATAACCTTTTGTGTTCCTCAGAAGACTGAACGTCATACAGGTTTGGAACCACATGAGGATAAATAAATAATGACAGAATTTTCAGTTTTGGGTGAAGTTCTTGTATTGCAGTTCATACTTGTCTCTGACATTTCACCTGATAATAGTTTTGATAAATGGATGTGAAATGATCCTGTTTTGGTTTTGTATTTATATTTATTTGTTTTTCAATTTTACAGGGGCAGTTTTGTGATGCTGCAAATAGGAGTGGATATCTTGCTTGGCTGAAAACTGCAGAGAAACGCATCTCCTCGTGCTGAAAAAAAGAATGAGAGTATTCTCTCCAAGGAGGTCCAAACACCAGCACAGACTTTGATTAGTGAGCATTAACATGCATTCAGCTTTTATGGTAATGAATGGAATGCTGTTATTTAACCTCCTAAATGTCAGCATTATAAACCTTATGACATTAATGGACCAAATAAGAATGTTTTTTGTGTCTTTGCACTGATTTGCTTCTACATTATGATGTTTAATTGTTGTAAGAACATGTTCTTTACATGTTTTGAAAACATTGAGTGTGAAGACATTTTGGTGCAGGGAAAAACATTTACAATGTTTCAATAAAATAAATAAATGTAAACGTGTATTGTTTTGTGGGTTTATTTTTTAATATTTTCACCTGAACACTGGTGCAGTGTTGACCATAAGTGTTAACTTTCAACACCAA
The DNA here is from genome assembly GCA_029620275.1 of Acrossocheilus wenchowensis. Classification (NCBI taxonomy): domain Eukaryota; kingdom Metazoa; phylum Chordata; class Actinopteri; order Cypriniformes; family Cyprinidae; genus Acrossocheilus; species Acrossocheilus wenchowensis. The sequence goes on along the minus strand of JAJUBA010000502.1, from coordinate 518,160 downwards.
CTTTGGTGTTCTCATCATCCATTCTGGTTTTGATATTTTACATGTTAAGAGTTTGTTAGTTAACACTGTCAGAGTGTTAAAAATGTTAACTCTTTCAAAAGTGTTAATTTAACACTTTAGCAGTGATTCCCATATGTACTCTGGGTAAGTGTTAATTTTAACTCTGAGGGAGTTAGATTTGCTGTGTAGAAGCACACGTAAAACACACGCGGATACTCATGAGATCACGCTGGTAATGTACATGCCCTTTCCTAAGCATACAATCAGTACTGAGATTTTTGTCAGAATTCTGCATTTTTTTTAATTATAAGACTATAACTACTATGCCAACTACAAGAGTTACTATAAACGTACATGGTCACACTGTAAACTGCACATTTAGTTCTCAGCAGAAGTTCACAGAGACGAGTTCTGGTATAATCTGGGTTTGGGAATAATCTAGCAGGCTTCTGAATTCAGCACATCACCGGGCCTGGAGCTGAACCTTCCTCTCAGACAGATCAACGGTTATCTGGGCATATATGAGCTGAAACAGTAAATCCTCAAAGATCAGGGCTGCACAACAACACGCACCGTCCCGTGTACCTGATCTACCTGAATGTTTCTGGTGTACTGCTCATAACGTTCCTTCTTTGCCAAGGATATGTTCCAGCAGGTAGCTAATTGCTTGCATTTGAGTGTGCGTATGTGAAATCATTCAAACTCTGATATTCTGGGGGCCATTTCATTGGTCTCCATTAGAAAAACAGCTTATATTAGGGCTAGGGTTATGGATATATAACATGTGATTGGCTCAGTATAAACATCAGTGTGGAAAGTCATCCACATGATATAAAAACACGTATGTGTATGTGCACGTGCAGTGGTGTGTTTTATCTGCAGCAACGTGCTTGGGCCGAGTCGACCGTTCCAGTCCACACAACTACAGGTGACACACGTGTGCTTCCACTGATGAGAGGTTTATTTCAATTAGTCACAGAAGGGGCTTCTTTCCTAACGACTAACAGGGAGCAGCTTCATCTGCATGAACTACTACAACAAGGTACAGTGCTCTGCAAATTGGCGTCCCTGGTAAAATTCAAGAAAACATGTATTTGCTATTTATCTTCTTGGCCTTTCATCGAAAGTATTTATAACTAAAAGAAAAGAAAAAAATATTTTAATAAAACAAATATTTTTTGGAAACACGTGTGCCTCTGTCACGAATCCGTGTCTTCCGTCCACTCGCCATCAGAGGTCACCTCTCCATCATATTGACCCTCGCACCACACAGACTGTTGCACGTCACACTGGACTGCACTTCCCATCATCCACTGCACTGATCACACAGCTGTGTGTTATTGACACCATCATAGTTTGGGAACTGGTTCCAACCATCGCCAGCAGTTTTCAGTGTCACTCTTGGAGAGTCTTTGGCTACTTGGTATTTGGCACTTTATAGTCATACTTACACCCATTAAAACAGGATATAATGACGTACCATTCAACACTTTCTATGGAGCCCATATTTATAATACATTAATACATTATAAGGGTATTTTTAAGGCATTATAATGAACGCACAATGCATTATAAAAATCCTTATAATGTGTTATATCATCTAATGAATATTCATAAGAACAGTTTTAATGTATTATAATATTTACTTATTAGTGGTTACAGCTTTTAAGAGTATGATGATTTATAACACAGTGAACATGATCCATCCGCTTAAGTTACAATGGATTATATTTCTCATAGTTATAATGTATTATAAGTCTCATATCTTGCCATCTTTCTTATGCTATTTTACTTAAAGCCATCAATGACTACTTATAAGTATAACAATAATAATAATACAAATATTTTCTCAAACAGCCATAAGATCAGATATCAGATCAGATGAATGTGTAATATGACACATTTGCTTTGAACTATTTTTACTGTAATATCAGTTTGATTATTGTGATGGTACCCTTCAGACAGCTGTTGATAGGTAACTCTGCATGTTAACTAGCAGTCATTGGAGTATTAGTGGTGTGTCTGCTGAATACATGCTAACACTTTATTCTGATGATTCCCCAACAGACAAACTGACTATAAGTAACTTTGCAAGTACGTCAACATTATCCCTACACTAACCTTAACCTGAGCCTACTAATACTCTAATGCTTGTTAGCTGACGTGTAGCTGCACAGCTGCTTATAGTCAATAGAGTCAGGGACCATCAAAATAAAATGTATCTTAACATATAAACATTGAATATTTTTCAGTTGAAATGATTAACAAGCTCACATCAAAATTAACATTAGCCTCACACTCAAATAACACTCCACACCTGACCACTCACAAGATACTGTGCAGATCTGAAATAATGTCAAGATATATAGCGCATTATCAATATAAAAGTAGATTTGATATGGTGTTCATTGTGTTAAAAATAATCACAATCTTAAAAGTTATAACCACAAATGCGTAAGCATTATAATGTATTATAATTGTTGTTATGATTATTTATAAGACGATATAACATATAAGGTTTTTTATAATGCATTATGCATTCATTACAATGCCTTAAGAATACGCTTATAATGTATTAGAAATATGGGCTTCATAGAAAGTGTTATCTAATCTTCCTTATCACTCAGGTTAACTTAAAAATGTGCAGCATTAATGATCATTTACTTCAATTAGGGTGTCAATAATTGTAGGAAACAGGTTTTTATTTTTATTTTTTACTTCTTTATACACTCATTCCCAGTTCTATGAAAGCAAGAGCCCCCTCAGTTGAAACTGTAGCCTAATAATAACATATTGGCGTATTCGTGTTTGTCATCTAGAGCGTCTTAATTACAATTAAAGCTATAAATTTCATGATGGTTTAACCTAACACACACACACACACACACACACACACAAGCACGCACGTTCGTTTTTGTGAACAGTGGGGACTCTCCATAGGTGTAATGGTTTTTATACTGTACTTACTGTATGTGCTATTGTCCTACACCAACCCTACACCTAAACCTACCCCTTACAGGAGACTACAGGCATTTCAACTTTCCCCAAAAAAAACCTCATTCTGTGTGATTTATAAGCGTTTTGAAAAGTGGGGACATGGGTCAATGTCCTGAGATGTCACCTTCACCTTGTAATACCTGCCATACCTTTGTCATTACACACATCTATGTCCTGACTTTTCACAAAAACGCGCGCGCACACACACACACACACACACACACACACACACACACACACACACACGTTTATTTGGCTAAGATCTTCATGGGGAGATTGCATAGACTTCTACTGGTTTTGGAAATATTCAGAAATTCAGAAAACATTAAGAGAAAACATCTGCATTTCTACATTATTTTATATAATAATATAAATATTTTATACTGTTTTTACAAAGGAAAATGTCCCCAAAATAATGTTTGGGAGATTTTGTCAGGTGAACTCACTTCTGTTTACAAATATTCCCCAAAATATGATTGCAGGTACTCACACACAGACTGCATACTTGAAACGTACAAACACATACCGGAGACATCACATTGGCCTTCTTCAGTAATGTCGTCCAGCTGCCACCCACACTGCGCTTCACAACAGAGCGGCTCTAAGTTACGCATGCAGTCAACGCGGTAAATCTGAATATCTGGAAATCATTTCTGAGTGTAAAGCAGGTGTGTTATGTAATAATAAATCTCAAAGTAGTCATTTTTAAATGTTAAATTTCTTACCAGCAGTAACAACATGATTCAGCGATGTTTGTGTTATAACGAAGAAACTGCTTAAACTCTGTGGACATAAAATACAGCCGAGTTATTCCCACAGAGTTAAAAAATACAATACACAGATGAATGTTATCATGTACAGTCCCACAGCAGCGGCTAAAACTCTGAACTCTTTCAAGCAGCCTGTCAGAATGTGTAATGAACTGAAACAGTCTGTCAGCTACTTCACGATCACGAGCTGGAGGAGGCTACACAGATGATCCTTTATCCTCAGGTTAGTCCCAAGATAAACCTGCTGAACCTCTGCCTCTGGTTTAAAGTGTCTGATTCATTTAAACACTATCATCTGAACAACCATAGTTGTAACTTTGGACTTACCGCGGGTTTCATGACGATTTCTCAAGCCTCTGGAAGAGTAAACGTGTGAATTAGTGATTAAAAAAACCTGCAGTGAATCTTGTGTGATATTAGCTCATTGCATTTAGTACAGTTTGTTCCATCTGCTTTCCTGAACAAGTTCAATCTTAAGGTTTGCTCGTCGATTAAAGCTGAGATTCACCTGGAATATGCCCCTCCTCGTTCCTTTTGCTTTCACTTATTATCGCTCAAAGGTGGCGGAGATATCAGATGAAACATGAGGAAATATGACCAGCATTCACAGACTGCGTCCGTCACTGATCAGTGATCAGGGTGAGCAGGAGCAGCTAGATCGAGCTTCAGCAGAACAGCTGATGAGATGATGTTCGGCTACATGTCAGTGAAACAAACTTTCCTGTTCTGTCAGCCGTCGCGTGCTCATGAGTCATATGAAGCACACTCTGTACGCGAATATGAGGCGCAAGCTCGATATTGCTTCATCATAAATAAAGCACACAAAAAACTGTGAGCATGCAATGTAGTTCTGTCATCAGATAAGTCACGAAATTACCAAAAAGACGATTAAAGTTGCTAACTGCATGCATGTGCATCACATTAAAGATCGTCTCTCAAATGCTTACTAAAATATCGCCTATTCTGCAAATCGACATCACAATACAAGGCGCAAGTTGACAGACTGTGTATTTTTTATTTTTTATTTTATTTGTAATTTAATGCACAAGTAAATGTGGGCACAGTGCCCTTATACTAAAAAAGATATACTATTTTTTTCTTCTTCTCGTTATTGAAAAAACCATTTAAATGTATAAAATAGCTCATTTTACATTCTGGCATTATGTGCTATTGACTTCCAGCCTTTTTCACTGTCTTATCACTATCTTCATGTCTCGTCCACGAGTACACAACGATGGAGAACAGAACCATGCTGACTGAATAAAGCTATAGAGAGCCTTTATTAAAATACCTGGAGGTGAGGAATAATACAAACAAAAAGAGTTGTCATATTCACTCAGTATTTCTTGACCTAATTCACAAATATTTCAACTATAATTAAGTAGAAATTAATTGTATTCAGTTGTTTTACACTGTAAAAAAAAATAAATCGTAAAAAAACAGTCAAATGACTGGCAGCTACGGCTGCCAAACAAAAACCATAAAATTACAGTAAGATATCTTTATTAAAATAAAGTGCAAAAATAATAATTCTACAGATATTTTCATTAATTTACAGAAAAACACTGTTATTTTACCACTTTCCCCTTGTTTTAATTAAGATATTTTACTTTAATTTTATGGTTTTTAGCTGCCAGTCATTTGACCATTTTTTAAATTATTTTTTTACAGTTTTAAACTGTTATTTTACAGACTTTTCCTAGATTTGATCCTATGATCAAATACATTCAATAAAGTAACGCACGCAAGAGTTTTACAAAGAAACACTGTTATTTTAAAGGCTTTTTTTATGATCAAACACCTTCAATAAAGTAACAGCACTAACAGTTCAACAGAAAACAATGTTATTGAACAGATTTTCCCTAAATTATCACGATCAAACACCTTCAATAAAATTTCAACACAGTTTTATTTTGGAAGACAAAAAAAGTCTGAAAAAAAAAAAAAAGATACAACTGATTAAAATCATCTCGCAACTTTAAATTACAGACTTTACATTTAATTTAAATTTACTAAATTAAATTCAGTATTTAAATGATGTAAAACATGTAGTGTAAGTTAAATGGAATGATTCAGTTACAGATCTGAAATGAAACGGAACATTTAAACTCCTCCAGTAATTAACAGCAGAACCGTTTCATGACTTCAGGATTACAGTAAAACATTCCAAACGTGAAACAAACTGAAAACTTATACAGCCACAAGATTTTCACTGTTCCACACCACTATTGATCCTAAACATTTTTAACGTATTGAGATGTAAACTTACATTCTCACACAGTTCTTCAGAGAACCCAGGAGCAGCTGAATAACTAATAATGGCATCTCTGTGTCAAGTTGTCAGTGAGGGTTACTATCAAGTCAAATCAAAACATACATCAATAGGTCCATGATTCCGTACCAGAAATGACAGATATAGGTGTCACTGCATGATAAAAAAACCATTTGTACACCAAAATAAAAGCAACTAGAGCTGTTAACACACTGCTGTGATATGTTGGAGTGTCATGAGGGTCTTTCCTTCAATATTCTCCAGGGAATTAAATAAAGGATTGATGATGACGACATGTTTCTGAAAAAGGATGCTGGCAACCAAACTGCTTCAGTGCACATGACTTCCATTGTATGGAGAAAAACAAACACACACCTCAAAATAAAGTCATACACACAGACACTTCTCAAAATAAAACCAAACAGGTTTGGAACAACATAAGTGTGAGTAAATGATTGATAAAATTTTATGACATTTTTGTGTGAATTAACCCTTCGGTTCATGTGTCCCAAGCTCCTGGAGGGCCAAGTCAAGTCAAGTCACCTTTATTTATACAGCGCTTTTACCAATACAGATTGTGTCAAAGCACTTAACAGTATCAAATTGGAGGACAGAGTGTCAGTAATATATAATAAGATTAAACACTCAATTTTCAGTTAAAGGCATTTCATTATTGAATTCAGAGATGCCATTGTCTAGCTCAGTTTAGTTTAAATAGTATCTGTGCAATCAAATCGGCGATAATCGCTAGAAATGAGGTGTCCCCAACTGAGCAAGACAGAGGCGACAGCGGCAAGGAACCAAAACTCCCTCTGAGACAGAATGGAGAAAAAAACCTTGGGAGAAACCAGACTCAGTCGGGGGGCCAGTACTCCTCTGACCAGACAAAAAATATAAACTTACGATTTAGACCTTGATTAGTTGGTTCAGGTCATTTTAATTAGGGTTGGAGCTCTGCATGTCATTGGGCAAATTCCTTGTAAAAGTGAGCATCCATATGGCCTGGGCCTAGGGTTTAAAAAATATGCTTTATAAGTGGGTATGTGTTCTTGACATCTTTTCTTTGAGCCCTGATGGTACTCACATTCACCTAATGTATTTACTTTTAAACATGTTTTATCTATGAAACTTAACTAAAGATTATATGACACGTATCATGAAAATGTGAGTAATAGCAAAATGAAACAAACAATTTTAATTGAATTATTCTGTTAATATGTTCAATTGAACCATCCCACCTTATCTAGCTTTAAAATGAATGGGTCACATGACTATAAACGATAAAATTACTTCTGTGAATTTACCATCTCATGTACCCTTTGCTAATGCAGTTTTGGAAGGGCCCTTCATGAAGGAACACCCCTTCCCTAAGGGCCTAAATGAAAATTACCCCATGATTCAGTCACGCTAAAACTATCAAAGGTGTATACGACTTTCTTATTTTAGATGAACGAAATCTGAGTTATTTTAAGATTTATCCTGGTTCTGCCAAGCAATGGCAGTGAATGGGAGAATAGGGATGTAACGATTACTGGTTTGACGATAAATCATGATAAAATGTCCCACAGTTAGTATTAACGTTTAATTTTTGAATTATCATTAAAACCGTATTCGATTACCACGATTTGAACATCTCACGATAAATAAATACTGTGCAGCATAAAGCAGAGTTTTCAGAAACAGTGTCACGAGCGCAGCAGCAGAGTAACTTAGTTTAGTTTTGAGTGAAAACACGGCGGAAAATCTGGGAGGTGTGCTGAGGGAATTATACAAATGAATTTATGAATGAATGAATTATATGAATGTACCTCTGAAGGTTCTGACTGTCTTCAGAAACGATTCGATGGCATTTTGTTTTCATCATCGCTCTGTGTAATAATAATAATATCTAAAGGAAGTGTTCTTAATCACAATGCAGCTTTGTGCACGGAGTTTACGGGAAGCAGCTGTAATTCAGCTGCTCCATCAGCGCCACCTGCTGTCAGAGACTGGATTTACAGAGACTTACATTCACATTCAGCCTGTGTGCAGTTTCTGTCTGGACAAAATACAGACCGAATTTGCATGACCTGTTGTAAATTTTGACCGGTTGTGGAAAAACAAGCTTATGTGGATTTTACACATTTAAACAATTCTGATAAGTTATGTACAATTATTTATGGAGCAGATCAAATTACATAAACATTTATTAATCAGTTATCTAAAACTTTATAAAGCAAAAAATCCAGCAACCACTGCATGCATTCATATGAAATTCTGTATGTAGACCTATAGGAAAAGATGATTGGAATAATTTTTTAGTTACATTCATGAGACCCATAATAACCCTTTTGCATTTTAACAAATGAGTGACCTTTCCTTTAGAAACACTCTAATGCCTAAAAATGACTATTTATATTTTCCCCTTTAATGTGTTGCATTGTTACACAGGCTGTTGGTTTAGGGTTAATCCTCTCTCCGCTGCAACACTTGTTTGCTAGCATTGCCATTAAATTTGTCCACAGACTTTTATTTAACAGCATGGATACTCCGAGGTGTTGACCGCAGTGCTTAGGCTGTTTGTGTTCCTGATATGGGACAAAGAAAACAGAAAGTGTTGAACTTCTAGGAAGTAACAGTCTGTCAGTTAAGTGAAGAGTGTTTGTATAGAGCTTTGTTTTATCATGAACCCTGTTGGCATGCAGACTGACCAGCGTGATTGCTTGCTTCTCTTTAATGCACATGTGTTTGCAGCAGCGTTCTGACTCAGATAGCACCATCACATCATGACAAGGCAAGGAGTTTCAGCTTCCACTACGCTCCTTCACAGGTTTTGTTTACATTTTGCCCTTGTCTTTCTTCCAGGGACTCTGAAGACATTCACATCTGACAAATGTGTTTTCCACCCAATACATGCTTCCAGGACTTTCAAAGTTTTTCTCCATTTACTGCTTTTTCTGATTTCAAATGTCTCTGTATGCCTCACTGTTTCTCTGACACACTTATCATTACCATATGATTTCTACATACATAACAAATGCACTTTCTGTTTAGACAGCATAATAACCAGTACTTTAAGATGACTGTAACACATATGGGTCTGTTTGTGGATGTGGATGGTGGTTTTTGGGGAATTTGAGTTTGTGAAGATTTTCTCATCTGTTCAAACTTGATCTGTAAAATCAAACGTGTTGTTGAAAGACCTATATTATATTAGACTTAATTTAGCGGAAAAAGTCAAACTTTTACTAGAACGATTTCTAGAATGTGAAAAACTTTGTTACTTATTAATGTTAACCCACTCTTAACATTTTATTTTTCAGCATAATTCGAATTCAGTGGTAATCCAAATCTCAAAAAAAGAAAAGAAAAAAAGCTAACTAAAAGGAACTGAATCTGCTGCTGCGACAGGCGCGGATACACATTCAAGCATCATCTGCAGGGAGCTAGACTTTTCCACGAGTTTCTTTTGTAATTATCCAAGTGGATACGAAGGTAAGAAACAGATATATATCTAATTATAGTACATATAATACTAGAACCGTGTATTGACGGTGGCTTTGTTTATCTAACATCAGCTCGCTGTTTTTTTCACCCCCGTTCACAAACGTCTTTGTTTGGCCTTCCTAAAGAGGACGACATTAGGAAACAGTGGTTGTAATTTATTTTTAACTCGGTTCCTGAGCATTATAATCCCAATTTGTTTCTGTGTGCTGCACATTGTACTGACGACAGCTTCCACAACATGAGGGAGTACAGTGCTGGTTTCGCCAAAAAGCTTTTGCTTAAAGACGGAACAGTTCCCACTTTGTCTGGACAGTCTGATGTGTCTGCATCACAGCCTGTAAGTATGTAGCTTTCATACACGTCATCGGTCATCGGCCCTCAGAACACAGACGACGACCAGCTTGAGGGTATGAGTGCTACAATGGCATATGTTATGTAAAAGTTTACATGTCGCTCATGTGGTATGTCCCTGAAAAGCATAAAAAGCTATGTTCAAATCAAACCATCAAACCATCAAATTTTGCATGAAGCAAATATTAATTTTCTATGTTGCTTTTCAAACTGCAAGCACAAATTCATTAAATATTCTGCTTTAAAAGCACGTCTATCGTTCCCACAACAGCCCTGTTTCACAGTTGGATGACACACAGAGGTCATATGAATGTGGTGATGTTAATTGTAAGAAAAAATGCATAGATTTGAGAGATCTTATTGCACACCTCAAAGAACATCTGAGTAGGAATGAGTTAGTACAATGCCCATTTACCAACTGCAACAAAACATTTAAAGTGAAGTCATCATTTACATCCCATGTTTCAAGAGCACATAGGAGTGAAACTGGTGTTAATCCTACATTCACATGCTCGGAGCCATCCGTGTCTTCTCAAACTGATCTCAATATAGCTGAAATGGAACAAAGTGAAAATCAGTCTCAGGTTACTGATGTTAGGTCTTTGTACATGAGAAATTTGTGCCTGATTTATGCAACTCCAGGCAAAATATCTTGTTCCATCATCAACAACTCAAATGATTGCGGAAGAAATAAATGGTTTGAATGACATTTGTCATCAATACACAAAGGACAAGTTTAAAGAGACACTTATAATGAATATTCAAATGTCAAATCCTGAGATTGATTCAGTTTTTCAGTCTTCAGGAAACTGATTTGCATGCTTCATGTAGCTGTCTTCTCTCCACTGAATACACCAGAAGGCAGTATTTTCAGAAGAACTTTGCCTATGTGCAGCCACAAAATGTTACTTGGGCATCAGTAAACATGCCCAAAAAGATAACATTTGCAACAGCTGGACGCTTTTGTCCATATTAGGAATTTCCTGGTATAACTTTCTGCACAGAGTGCCCTCCGGCTTTGAGTGTGAATGAAACATATACTGCATGGAGTGTTCAGCGCTCCGTGATGTTCATCTCGCCTTATTCTGGGTCCGAATAAAACATCAGGTCATGCACAGACTATCCTGTCTCTTTGAATTGAAATCTATATTTATTCACACCGGCTCTTGAAAACCTCTATGCGAACACACTTGCCTGAAAAAGTGCGGGTTACGAATTTAATGTGATATTAAAAGTGGGGGGGGGGGACACGTCCCCTGCGTGATCTACGCCCATGAGTGTGTGCTTTCCGGATTACAGAAACTGTTTTCAAAAACGTAATTACATGTTAGTGCAAAAAGGTTAAACCTACACTATTTTTCTTATATGCTTGTTTTACGTTTAGAGTCATTCAAATGTGCCATTTGATTACCAATTGTAGCCTACCTGCTGACGCATTATAAAGTGTATGATTATGAGTATTATGATTATTTTGTGGCATTCCTTAACAGCTTGGTCAACTGGTAATCATTCCAAAAGGCTTTTATCAAGTGTAATGTTTTTCACACGTATTAAAAGAGTTTAAACGTTCCCAGTCTTTCCCCCCTAAATGGTACATTTAGTGGATACAAGGCACTAAGGTTGGAGAGAAAAAACTAAGGAAGAATTGTCGGTGTGTGTATTTGTTTGACCTAGCCTACATAATAATTAAAAAGTCATTATATCTTAGTGTGTATTTAGGTTTCATGCCATGCCCCCTACATTACCCCTACATGTGGATGTCCTTATGATTCAAATTCAATTACAACTCGAATTCCAGAAATGTTGGGACATTTTTTTAAATGTGAATAATCAGAATCAGAATCAGAATGAATTCTCAAAATGAAAACTAAAAGAATTTCAAATCACATGAGCCAATATTTTATTCACATTTTATTCATATTTTATTCACAACAGAACATAGATAACATAAATGTTTAAATGGAGAAATTGTTATGGACAAAATGAGCTCATTTCAAATTTGATGCCTGCTACAGGTCTCAGAATAGTTGGGACGGGGCATGTTTACCGTGGTGTAGCATCTCCTCTTCTCAAAACCGTTTGAAGACGTCTGGGCATCGAGGTTATGAGTTTCTGGAGTTTTGGTGTTGGAATTTGATCCCATTGTTGCCTGATATAAGCTTCGAGCTGCTGAAGAGTTTGTGGTCGTATTTGACATTTTTCGTTTAATGATGTGCCAAATGTTCTCTGTAGGTGAAAGATCTGGACTGCAGGCAGAACAATTCAGCACACGGATCCATTTTAAATGAGTCTTGGCCCACAGGATGCGACGGTGCTTCTGGACCATGTCCACATATGGCTTCCTTTTTGCATGATAGAGCTTTAGTTAGCATCTGCAGATGGCACGGCGGATTGTGTTTACCGACAGTGGTTTCTGGAAGTATTCCTGGGCCCATTTAGTAATGTCAGTGACAGAATCATGCCGATGAGTGATGCAGTGTCGTCTGAGGGCCTGAAGACCACGGGCATCCAACAAAGGTCTTCAGCCTTGTCCCTTACGCACAGAGATTTCTCCAGTTTCTCTGAATCTTTTGATGATGTTATGCACTGTAGATGATGAGATTTGCAAAGCCTTTGCAATCTGACGTTGAGGAACGAGTGTTTTTAAAGTATTCCACAATCTTTTTACACACTCTTTCACAGATTGGAGAGCCTCTGTCCATCTTTACTTCTGAGAGTCTGCCTCTCTAACATGTCCCTTTTATAGCTAATCATGTTACAGACCAGATGTCAATTAACTTAATTAGTTGCTAGATGTTCTCCCAGCTGAATCTTTTTCAAAATTTCTTCTTTTTCAGCCCTTTATTGCCCCCGTGCCAACGTTTTTGAGACCTGTAGCAGGCATCAAATTTGAAATGAGCTCATTTAGTGGATAAAAGTGTAAAGTTTTTCTGTTTAAACATGTATGTTCTCTATGTTCTATTGTGAATAAAATATTGGCTCATGTGATTTGAAAGTCTTTTAATGTTCATTTTATTCAAATTTAAAAAACGTCCCAACATTTCCGGAATTCGGGTTGTAAGTTTTCATTAAATTTTCCATTGTACTGACTGATGGATGCAAAATAATGTCATATATCTTTTCTTATCTATCATTATTAAAACATCATATCTTGTTCAAAAATAAAAGTAGCTGTGCATTTACACTAAAATATGTGCTTCACTAAAATTCGCTCTGTGCTGTCCACTGTTGCGCAGCTTTGCAATGCTAATTTTGAAATCAAACGAGTGGTGTGCCAAAGTAGAATATGGGGTAATGTATGTGCAGATGCGAAGTACATAGGCTATTCCTAAAATAAACACCTAGTATTCACTGTATGCCTTTTCATGTCAACATCACTATGCTTGCACTATGTGTGATATATAAAGTGGAGTATAGTATGGTCTAGAGCTATTTTAAGAACGGATCCTCTGAGCTTGAGTGCGCACATGACGGATGGTGAAAAATAATTGTTAATGCTCACAAAGGAGGTAGGGTTGCCACCTTTTATAAATAAGGGACGCTTCACGCCTGCCGCAGCGGGGGCCACACCCCTCGGGGACGGGGACGGGGCCACAATGACAACGGGCCGATGGAGCGCTAGTGGTGATAAATCATAACATAAAACCTGTTTCAAGAAAGTAATAAGACTGATACCAATAGACATATACATTGATCATGTATAGATAATCTACAAACATTTCTAATCTTTATTATTGGTAATTAAATGTGTTTATGCAATTAATTATTCAGTTTTTATATAGCCTTTTGGTAATTCTATAGTATTGAAGGATGCAATTATCTAGATGGGTTAAACATAACATATAGTTGTTTATTTTCTTCACATAGGCCTTATATTTCATAAAATACATATTAAATATCTCTCTTATCTCTTATTAAATTAATGCTTATGTCTCTGACTGTACACATCAGCCTTAAATAAATTATATCATAATGTAGGGATGTGATTCATTTAGCCTACATTTTAACATTATTTTGGTAACACTTTATAATAAGGTGTCATTTGTTAACATTAGTTAACTACATTAGTTAACATGAAAAGTACTTTTAAAGTATTTATTAATCTTAGTTCACATTAATTTCAAGCTGTTAGTAAAACTAGCCCCTAATGTTAACAATCAGAAAATTATTGTTAATGAGTTTGTTTTTAAGAGATATTTTAGGAGCTTTTTGCTTTAGGACAGAGATGATGACAGGAAAGCACAGGACTGAGAGCGCGGGGAACGGGATTGGCATAGGACCTCGAGCCGGGAGCGCAGGTGCACTATATGTCAGCGCATTAACCGCGAGGATGGTCAACTCTGCTGACCATCTCAAGAGACCCGCCCTCCATTTGACCCTGATTGGCCCTGGCCTGAACCTGATGGTACTGAACAAACCGATCAAACTGGTGATGGCAGACAGTATTACAATCAGAGGAAGAATAGCACGAGTCTCCACAGAATGCGGGTGGGATGGTTTGCATGAATGACTTTGATAGTATCATAGCTGGTTAACTTCAGTATTTACCATCACAGAGATGTGTATAGTGTGTTGTGGCCAGGGGCCTGTTCCATAAAAGACGCTAAGAAAAGCGGGGATTAAAGTCCAAAACCTGACTTGAATTAGCCGATCTAAACATCCGCGCTTAAATTGGTTCCATAACAGTAAGTTGAAGATCATGTGATCTTACTAATTTGAATCAGGTTTAAATAGTCTAGAAAATTGCGTGTGCACGCTATTGTTTAAAAGCCCTGAAGGTCGAGCATGGATCCATCGATTTACTGTGGGCTACCATGGCAACGAAAGGTAAAGAAAGAGCAGCGATGTTCACGGCGACTGAACAGCGTTTGCTATTGGAGACATATGAAGAATTTAAAGATGTAATCACCAAAAAAGGAAATACAGCGGCAATAAACAAAGCAAGAGAGAAAGGTTGGCAGGAAATTGCTGATCGTCTCAATGCGTAAGTAGCAGTGTACAGTATTTAAAATACTTTATTTATCAACGTTAAACGTGTGTCACAATACATTGCAAAGTTTGTGTGTGAATAACAGTAATTGCTATAACACTTACACAACAGCAACTTAAGTGAAGAAAAAAGAACTTGGCAGCAGGTGAAAATAAAATATAAAAATATTGTTCAGAATGGTAAGTAAATCTAATGGCATGTCAATATGTAATCATAGCCAGCTTGAAGTTACAACTGTTCAGTCTCATAAGGTTTTTTTAATTGCAGCTGCCAAAAAGAAGACTGAGGTTGCTGGCACTGGGGGAGGGCCACCACCAGCCAACTTCACTCCTGCAGAGGAGCTGGCATTGGAAATTAACAAAGGGAGGCCAGTCCTTGAGGGAATAGAGGGGGGGACGTCATCTGAAATTATACCACCTAGTATAAGGAGTGACTATATAAAAGGTGTGTGTTTTATTATTATCATTGTTCCATCCTTCCATAGGCATTGTAAGCCTAAGTAGATCATAGCAGTAATGTCATGTAGAGGTACTTGTGCTGATGATGCTTTTTCGTAAAATAATATTTTATTCTATCATGGTGGTCATGTTTGGTTTCATAGTGACGAAAGATTCTGTGTGCTTGATGGATCCACCAAACATCATGCTGCCTGTGAGTATGACTGCTTTTAAAACAGTCATGTAAAATAATGAGTTTAACTGAGTTTAATTAGTGGTTACAGGGTGAAGGCCCATCCACAGTTGAGGAGGATGAGGAGACAGTGTCTGTATGTTCAAGGATGCCTGAGGTAGTCACAGGTTCCATGTGATACTGTATTGTATATTTAAGTGTACTTGTGTGATAAGGTGATCATAATGTGTTTTCAAATATTATTGGCTGCAGGATGCTGACACAGTTCTAGAGCCCTCTCAGTCTGGGACCACATGTGACAAAGTGAGTATTAAGAAATGAAAACAATGTGCCAAGAGCATTCAATAAAATAGCTTGAATATATGTTGCTACAGAACCCAGAAAACATAAAAGGAGTATATAAACGCTACCTCCTTAAACAAATGGAAGCAATTGATACTGACATCCAGTCTAAAAAACTGAAGATGAGAAAGATGGAGCTGGAAATTCAACAACTACAGAAAAATGCAAGTAGAACTGCCATTAAAAAAAAGAAGAAAAATGACCTTTTTGATCATTTTCCACAACATTTATTTGTATGTTTTCACCCCTAACAGGCAGCTTCACTCTGAATAAAGGAAAATGACAGATTAAAGATTTTGACTTCTGTGTGTCTGTTAAATTAAGGGGAAAGTTGAGGGGCCAGTGAAAAATTTTAAAGGCTACACATGGTTTGGACCATATTAAGCAAAATAATTATTGGCATATGTGTCTCGTATAAATCTGCCTGTTTCATTTTCTTCAAATACTGCTTCAATGCCCCAGTCTTCCTCTGCAACAATCCTTGGTTGCTTCTCTCTCCTCAGACAGGCAATGTTATGGAGCACTACACAAGCAACTACAATGTCACATGCCCTAGGTGGAGTCACTCTGAGGTGCTTCAGGCACTGGAACCTTGACTTTATCAGTCCAAATGCCATCTCTATACGACCTCTTGTGTGTGCATGGGCAATGTTGTAGCTGTGCTGTGCCTCTGTCTGGGGCTCCTGATAGGGAGTCAAGAGGTAAGGCAGGCATGCGTACCCCTCGTCTCCAAGCAAAACTCCTGAGAATTCACCTGCATAGAAAGATTTATTTATTTTTTTTGTAGAAATTAAATTGAAGACTTTTTGCCATTCGTTAAGTGACTAGCATACCTCTTGCCAGTTGCTGGTAGACAGACGAGGCTTGAAAGATTCTGGAGTCATGCACAGAGCCTGGCCATTTGGCCTCTACATTTGTGATGATGCAATCTGCATCACAGATCATCTAAACAAAAATTAAACACGTAGGTCACTACACTGTAATTATATAAGAAATATAAAACATGAGTATCATAACTACATTTAATTGCAATGAACCAAACACTGGTGCCCAGCTTAGTACAGAACAATCAGTGCTACAGTATAGCCTTCAATATCATCTCAGTGGGGCCGGACCTGTACATTGATGCTGTGTACTGATTTTCTATTTACAAAGTCTGCTTCATGTGGACCAGACGGACACTTAATACGCACATGGGTGCAGTCCAGTCCACCGATAACATTTGGGAAACCTAGGAAAATAATTTGTTTGGTTTAAAATGTGTCCTGTGTAACATCAACAGTCAAGAAATGTTTCCACGTTTTATACAGTTATTTGAACTTACCAGCTATTCCATAAAAGGCATGTTTAATGGTATGAATTGCTCTATGGCCAGGGTATGTGATGAACACATTGAGGAGTCTTTTTAAAGAAAGGTACACAGTTCGCACAGAGCGGCAAACCGATGCTTTGCTGATATTCTCTGCATCTCCAACTGTGTACAAAAATGTTCCACTGGCAAACAAGCGAAGTGCAATGCACACCGTCTGCGGGACTGTGAGCGCTGTTTTGCGGCATGTGTTATTTGCAATGTGTGGGCTCAGCAATCTACAAATATACACAATCCCATCTCTTGAGAACCTATACCGCTCATACAGGTAGCTGTCATGAAAAGCCAATGGGTCTGACCTGTCCCTGAAAGTTCGCTCTCTTTGAAATGCCCTTCGCACGATAATAGCTCCCTCATCCACCACCTCATCAATGAAAGGACACGCCATGGTTAAGTTTGGAAACGAGTTCAGCTCCCAATTTATACACTTTTAATTAATTAATTACCAAACTCATCAACCAAACTCACCAACTAAACACGTAACTTCTTTACATTTCTTAGTGTTTTTGTACCTTATAATTTCTTACATTTATTAGTAAAGTACATTTCCTTATTTATTTTATTAATAGTGGTTAAGTGAAATAAAATAGCATGAAATTACCAGCAGGTGAGTATTAACGGTATTCTGGTTAAGCATGAACTAAGACTTAGCCTGACAGTTAGCCTGCCCCGGACCAGGTTAATTTCCCAGCATAAGTTGCCAGAGTAACTGAGTTTGAACTTTTTTAAGTTTGATTTGTGAAACCGAATCCACCAACAATAAGCCTGGCTTGTACTCTAATCTTGTTTTATGGAACAGGCCCCAGGACATAAGGTTTCTCAAGTGTTTCTTAACCTGGATTGGAGAAGAGCACCATCACAAAGGAGACAATTTGATCAGTTTCAAGGTAGTCACATAATAACTATTCATGTTAAATGATACTGCAATGCAGTAATCCCCACACACACATTTTAACTATACCAAGTGGGTAAAATGTAACCCCGAAAAAAAAAATAGATATAAAAATAATAATCAACTAAACAATTACACTTGCTACAATTATGTGCAAAGGTTATCTTAAAAAGCAAAATAATATTCCTAATTTGGGGTAGTAAAAATCCATTTCCAAAAGTTTGAAAAGTTGTAATTACAGTATATTCACAGTTTGTGAAAATTAGCTTATTATTATTAAATACAAAATATAAGTACAAGTTTAATGTTCTCATATTTATTTTCTTTTTGTAATGTATTTTTGTAAAGTCAGCATTTTTTGTTATAATACTGTTTGTTTTTGCCATGATTACTACTTATTTTTTACTAGTTACATTAAAACATCATAATTATTTTTTATACAAATAGGCCTGCATGCAACACACAATTAAAAAAACAAAACATGCAAAAAATATTCCATTTTTTCATTTATAGATAATAAGAAGTGAGAATGCTTTGATATTTTGACCACTGAACTATGGTTCTCTGTTTCCCTTTCCGGTCACCTTATCAAACACACACAGAAATGTGACAGTGGTTGGTGTGGTCTCATGTCAGTTTCATCTTATAGGTTGAGCACAGGAAACGAGAGCATTAGTGCACAGACTGCCAGAAAGAAAATCATGAACAAACAAAGGGCTGTCCGTGATTACGCTCTGCTTTGTCTTTTGGGTGAGTTGTTATAGAAGTACATCACGTTTAAGCAGTTTCTGCTTGTCTCTGCTTGGTGCTGGTGTTAACTGCATGTATTGTGTGTAGCGCTCATCTGTCCCGGCTCCAGCAGAGTTTGGGTG
This sequence comes from Acrossocheilus wenchowensis, assembly GCA_029620275.1. NCBI lineage: Eukaryota > Metazoa > Chordata > Actinopteri > Cypriniformes > Cyprinidae > Acrossocheilus > Acrossocheilus wenchowensis. The sequence goes on along the minus strand of JAJUBA010000502.1, from coordinate 499,189 downwards.
CTTCAGAACGCCTCCCATGATCTCTATCACGTGGGGGATACAGCAGTTATACAGTGCAAAGTAGATTCTGATCAGGAGAAAGTTGGCAAGTGCACATTCAAGTGGACTATTCCAAACCCAAAAGAAGACGGCACAAATGATATACTGCATGCTGAGAAATATGATCAGCGTATCAGACTGCAGTCATTTAATGACACGTTCACAACACTGACTCTGAGAAACCTGTCCATCAATGACAACGACGATATAAAATGTACTGCATTTTGCTATGTGGACGAAACTTTTACTGGCATACGTGGTGAAGGAATTTCTCTTCAGATCTCAGACAAAAAACGTGGATGGGGTAAGTTCTCATTTTGACCTGTATTTTAGTGTTTTACATTATTTTCATTATTATTTTAATGGATACAGTTATTATATACACAACATTTGCAATACAAATATCCTATCAGTATAACATTGTTGTTGTTGTACTACAGATATGACAGAAGAAACACAGACAGCGAGCTCTGAAATGATAACAGGTATACTCGCTCCTGTCTGAAATCAGTTAGACGCAGTGTTTCGCTCGTTTGAGGACACTGCTATCGGTGCACTGTCATCTGATTTTAGAAAAATGCCACAGATTCTTGGAGTAAATGATTTAATGGTTTCAGCTGGATTTGAAGAATCGCAGTCATCTCTGTCGTGGATCAACATTCTGCTCATCAGCATAAATATCGTGGTGTTTCTTCTCATCACTTTCATCTGTATTTCTCTCGTAAAATTCAAAACGAAATGGAAGAACTAATTTTGCAAGCCTCTAAGGCTTAGCATTACATAATAGTGTACTTAGTTTCTACTGATAAATACATCATTAATGTTGTCTTGTGGCTTTAAACACACACGCACACGCGCACACACACACACACACACACACACACACACACACACACACACACACACAATATATGTATGCATGTGCAGAGCATTGAACCACTTCCTTTTTCAAATAAAGGCCTGTGACCGACAAAAAAGGAGTGTATTTTTTTGTAAGCCATTATGTAATATTCTGTAAAACTGACTGCTTTATTTTTTTGTTCATAAGCAGCATATACAAATGTGGATAAATCCACTTTTTGACTAGACTTGTTTGTTGTCTAAGAAGCAAAAAACAATCTTAAGAAAAAACAGCGTAGTTTTTGGAGTAAACTCCTGTGTTTAGCACTTGTGTCAAGGAATATTTTAAAAGAAACTCAATCAGATTTTGCCCGTTTGTATAGATTTATGTCCAAACCATATGCAAGCATTCTGGAAGCATTTTCAATACTTAAATCCATTAACATTACTAACCGTTTCTGCTAATTGTTACAAACATGACCAAAATACCCAAGCATACTGCAGAAAGTTTGCATGCTTGCTGACAATACAGACACACAATATAATTTACTACATATAACTACTATGACTCATTTTATAATTATGGTCTATCCACACACATGCATAAACGGGGAAAAACTACTTTCCATTTTTGTTAGCTTGATCCATGAAAAGTTAATGCATGGCTTACAATTACTTTAAATCTTTTTTTCTTTTTTTTGGACAAAGGGCTTCTCCCTCAAATCTAGTTACTATAATAGTGAAACAGATAGATATATCTATAGACAGGCCTGGTCTTAAACTGAAATAATTAGTATCATTTTAATAATATCAACAACAGACAGTGCTGATGTAACATTTAAAGAGTGTTTCCTGTATGTGTACTTTCCCCAACCTCAGGCTGCTCAGCCTCATCTCGCTGTATGGTGTTAAAGGTTCTGATCAAAAGATGAGTTAACCCTAGAAAGAGGGTATTTTAGTGTCTACTCAAGCATGTTGCCATTGGCGTATTATTATTAGTGTGCAGTGTTAAGCCAGGCATACACTGTGGGATTCCAGCAAGGTATCAACTCACACTGCATGCGATGTAAAGTCAAAGCTCACGATTTATGTGCTCACACTATACGTGTGAAATACTCAGGCTGCGCTTGTGCAGACGATGACACCGTATGGAGGATAGCCAGAGATAACTTAAAAAAATAAAATATCGGTGATGTCGTGAGGATTCGGCATTTCCAATTAATGTATTAAATTATTACTATTATTTCTGTCAGGATGACTATCGTCAAAGATGATTGACAATTAGCATATAGTTTGGATTTGCGGTATGGTTCATCCATGCAGCCTAGCATAGATGAGAGCAGCGATAACCCCCCAGAGTAAACAGAACAGAACCAACGAAACTATGCAGATTTGTTAAAGTTCAGTCATTTTATGTACACATTTTAGAATGAGTCTGATTCAAAAGAGAGTCAGAAGCTGGATCCTGACTGACAGAGGAGGAGCTGGGGATGGAGGAGGGTAATTAGTAGAGTTGGGGTACTCGGACTCGAGTGCAGTTATGAATGAACTCGGACTTGTCACGGACTCTGACATTTTGGACTCGGGAATTTTGCAGAGTACAGTCAAGTCCACATTAAGTGTAACATGAAAAAAAAATAGACAATGTAACGTGCCTTCTCGGCACCACACCAGCAGGAGCAGTAACGTTAGACTGGCACAAATCCTAAATCCCTGAATTTGGCGCCTCACATCTGCACACAGCAGCAGACCATGTCATCGAAGTCAGCAATAATTAGTTTTGCTTATGAAAATCACAAGCAATTTGTTTGCAAGGCATCCAGTAAAAAGAAGCACTCGGCAGACTGCAAATTTTGCAAAACAAAAATGACTGATGTGTCGGGACAACTTCAAACTTCTGTTGATTATTGCAACCTTTAAATACCAACGTAATCCTAATAACATTAGCTTACTAATGCTGGGCGATATGACAATATGTCAACAGAATATAGGCTAATATACATATCTCGGCATGCAGTGCTTGACATTAATGCCCTCTAACTGCGGGTGGATTTCAGCAGCGGCTTCGAGGCTCGTGCAGCCTGTGTGAGAGAAACTCTTGTGGAGAGCTGAAAATAAATGAGCACAACAACACACACAAACCCACAGAGGAAACATACTGCTGTAAAAATTCCATTTATATATATAGTTAACATTATATCGACAAAATAACACAATCCGAATGAGGGCGATTGCAAATTTATTCAATAAAATTCTATAATTGATTTTATACAAGAGTTAAATAAACGAGTAGTTGAAGGGACTTGCATTTTAGAAAAATACTGATGACTCTTTTTGCTGTTTTTATTCATTAATTCAAGAGTGCCAGAAAGACCAGAACAGCTGTGCATCTGATCTGAGCAACATAACGTTTCGTTATTGAATGATTCAGTGTTTCTGAAGGAATCGGGTCAATGATGATCCATTCGTAAAGTCCGGCACTTGCTTCGTTCTTGAATGAATCATTAAGACAAGTGGTTTCCTGCCACCTACTGGCAGTTAACTTTTATATTTTGCCGTATTATTGCATTTTTCAAACATTTCAAATTTCTATTTTGAAAATGGTAGATTTTGAAAAACTCGTTATGAAACAAGAATTTGCTCATATTGCCCATCTTTAAACGTGACATGACAGATATACAGTGATTATAAATACATTCCTTTTAAATTTTAAAATGTGATGTGTTCTAATGTAATTATTTTCATTCACTATGCTCTGAATTGCACTGACTAGTTTGGTACAAAATTGTTAAAAAGCAAATATTTTTTGTCTTCTATTTTAGTAGGAATAATACAATTTTTGTCCCAGAATAAAAGAGTACAAAAGACAGCAGCAACCAGTAGATGTTGCACAACCCAGCATAACAGAATACACAAGACCAGATTCTGCAAAAAACCTGTCCAACTTTATGATGCTAATTCTCCCCGACAGCAAGAAATTCATGACGCCATTGTTACGGTGCACACAGCAGGGAGGAACGAGGAACACGGACACGAGGATAAACTTCAAAATAAAAGTCTTTAATGAGGACATCAGGACAGGGCAAGACGAGGCAAGGTTGACACAGACAGGAACACCGGGGAATAACGAGTAGACCAGACGAAATCTAACTAAACAGGCAGGAACTAAATACACATGACAATAACTGATAATTAGACGAAACACGGCTGAACAAGACTTAACTAATAATCACACTAAACAAGGACAGGAACAAGACCAAATATGGACACAAGAGGCGGGAACACATGACACACACGACAGAGGACGTAACAGCCATCATTAAAGATCTGATCATCTGCACTTTACCGCTGTCAACTGTCGAAAATCAGCATTTCAGGCATTTCCTGAAAGTAATGGACAACAAATACACTGCCATTGGAAGGAAGACAATCACTGAGAAACACATTCCTCTGTTGGTTAATCAGGTTAAGAACTCAATTAAAAGAAAGCTCCAGGCCCAAATATGAAAAGTGCGTTGAAAGTCGAGCTACCACAGGACGAGCAGCACAGTGATGACGGCGATGCAGAAGATGGAGACCTGGATGATGAGAGTCTCTGGGAAGATGAGACTGTCTTGACGAGAAGGCGGCAAAGGCTGTCATGTTTTGCACATTCTCTGCACTTAGTTGTGCATGATGGTATGAAAGAAGCTCTGAAAGATGCTCTGAAATAACTGCGCATTTACCGCGCAGATAATAAAAGATTCATTTAGATTACTCCTCACTGAAAATGATTTAAAACATTTAGATATAGTCCACAATTAATAGGCCTATAATTAAAATTCTCAACCGTCTAGCTATGTCCGGATTCCGAACACTGAATGAACAGCTTAACGAATATTCAGTCAATGAAAATAAAACCTTTATTACTTTATTAATGAAATTCCAAAAACAACTTGTTTAACACAAAATACTTCAGTTCTGTTGTTGTTGTTTTTTTCACTATGTATATCAGCTATAAGAGATTTTTTTTTAGAAAATATATGAAGACAATACCCAATACTCCCCATATCTTTCGTCTCCTCTGAGAGAATATGTGCTGTTAAAGCAGCGACAGATGCCGAAAGCTCGGTCAGTTTGTACTTTCAGGTTCTGTAGCTTAATGAATTGACTGGATTTGAAAACTTCTTCTGGCTCGCCTTCTTGAACTTGAACTTTATAATTTATCTAAAGAAGAAAATGTTGTACCTAACAGGTAAAATTATGTCGGATTCTTCCCATATTTTGTATGAGGAATATCAACTTTTGCCATTGAATAGAAGACTGAGAGTACCATATGCCAGATTGAACAGATTACGTAAATCCTTTTTCATCTGTCAGTAAAATTAATTAATCAGAATAAGTAGGCAGCAAGATTCTGAGGAATGGAAGGTACTTAAGCTTTTTGCACTGCAGATGGATGTGTACCGGTGTGTACTTCTGTGTGTGTGTGTGTGTGTGTTGTGTAATGTGTATTGCTGTGAATTAATGTTAGACAGTAAACGCTATGAGATGTGAGACAACTTTTGGAAGAAATTCCAACAATAAAATGAAAAATGAAAGTTAATTGAATAAAAGATCTCCCTCTTTTCGTTTTCTTTCTTGCTGCAATAAAGTTTAAATAGTTAAAGTACTGTTTCTGTGCAGTGAGGGAAGAAGCACTGCGTTTAGGGCAGTCGGTTCATGGCTTTGCTTCAGTTGTGCGATACCCTCACGATGTGTTCCTTGGCTTTTGGATTTCATTAAAGACTGTTAGAACTGTATCTCCTCGTCTCCTCGCTCGTTTGTTCCCTTCTCCTTGTGTGAATCCTGACAGATGGATGAATACTATCCAAGATTAATTATTTTGTTGTCTTGACTACATTATTTTCTGCAGTGGAAAATGCAGAACAATGAAAAATAACACATGCTGAAAATTTTGCTTTCATTTTTAAATCTTGTGCAATATATTTTTACTTGCGTTTTTAAAAATTGTTTTCACGCTTGTTATGTTTTTATCCGTGACTGCAATACTTTAGGCAGGAATCTGATCCCAAACCCCTTCCAGGTATTTGGTTTTTGTGTCTCTCAAACACAGTATACGAAGAACTCATGCGTTTAGCAACAACAATAAGCATTAAACTGATCTCAGATCAGCTTAGATAAAGCGATGACAATGAACGACGCCATTATTAACTGTTTTATAGACAGAGAACTGTTAAATTACTTGAGCTTCATCAGTGAAAACTATCACTCTGTTATGTGCTGTGTCTGAGAGTATAGCGTAACACAGCTTGTACTCCTGTTCCTCTGCTTTGGTCAAAAGAGAATATTTACCTGCCCACTCAAATAGAAAAAACATTACTCAGCAAAGTGAAAGTATACTACAGGAACAACTTCATCAATGTTCACACTGTACCGAATCCAGCATGCACAATGAAAAGATGTTTAAATGTTTGAAGTCAGATTGTTTTTTATGCCACTTAGCAAGTAGAAACAGGTTTCCTGGAAACAAGCCCAACCTTCTGCTTTGTGGTGAACATAAGTGTGGCGAGGGGGGCGTGGTTAGCAGGATCTGCAGCGGGAGAGAGAGGCTGGAGAACGAGCGGTGAGTAAGTGGGTCAAGTGCAAGATGACATTCACCTGTTTCTCGTTCCAGTGATTGGCGTGGAGAGATTAAAAGCCACCATAGGACACACAATGGCAGAGAGGGACAGACTGAGGACTTGGAAAGGCGAAAGGATCGTGGCTGATCTAATACTGACCTACGTGCTGAGAATTTATGTTTATTTGAATGTGCCTGAGAGCACAACCTTATTTGTGGACATTGCCATAAAACTTCCGAGCCTCAGTCACGCCGACTCCGACTTCTTCCTTCCTTCTCCGAACCTTGCTACAATAAGGTATTAGTGTTGATTACAATAAAATGACTGGCTTTCTATTGTTAATAATGGCCAGAAACTAGCTGACATTATGATATTAATGCCTACTGTTCCAAATGTTAAAGCCACAGTCAAATTGTGTGGGTCATGTATAATTTGAATGTCATTATAATACGAGTACAACAAGCCAGATCAGTTCACAGGGTGCTTGCTCTTACAATCTACACGCCAATTAAACATACAACACATTATTTGGCCTTCCAATTGTATCCAGAACATGTCTTCGGTGAAATTCACAATGATTCGAGATCAGCTCATTTCATTGCATTAGTTTCAGTAGATTAATGACAAGTTCCTTAAAGCAGCGGTTCACCAAATTACATCAAAGCAGCCAGTTATTAATCTGCATCTTCAAGACATGCTAGTAATCTGAAAGATAACACGGGTGTATAGGATGTTCAACACATTAGATCATTTCAATCATGACCTTCGCTTTAGTGATTCTTCACTGATGAATTCAGCAAGACACAAATGAGTCAATCTGGATACAGTTCTCAGTTAATTAGTTTAGTTTTCAAGCACGAGACTTGTTCAGCGTTTACAGTCCAAATCTATAGCAAATGACCCAAACTCCAATTAATACCCTCCAGTATTAGATTTGCTCCATCTGTATCTATTTTTAAATCTAGGTTAAAAAAAGTACTTGTTTGAACTGGCATATGGTCAATGATGAAATGTAGTGCACTGTGTGTTCATTTGTTTTTATGATTTATAATTCGATATTTCTACTGTATTTTGTATTGGTGTGAAGCACTCTGGTCAACTGCTGTTGTGTTTAGTTGTGCTATAAACTTGACATTGACATTGTATTATGAGAAATATTGCAAACTTTTGTAGAATAGTGTTCTGCTGAGGAGGGGGTGCGTCCCTCTTCAGGGGTCTGCGGGAATGTTTATCTTCATCCAGGAGCACTAAAACCTAAAACACCAAAAGGTCTTTTGTTTCTACAACTGATTTGAAGATTTCTTTGTTTTTGATCCAAGTATATAAGGGAAGTTGTAATGTTCAGCCTGTTCAACCTTTTACAGGGGCACCATTGAGAGTGTGCTGACCAGCTGCATCACTGTCTGGTACGGGAACTGCAGTGCTGCTGACCACAAGACCCTCCAGCGGACAGTGAACACTGCCGCAAAGATCATCGGTGCCCCTCTTCCCTCCATCCTGGACATTTTCCTTGCACGATGCTCCAACAAGGCCTCCAGCATCGTGAAGGACCCCACCCACCCCTCCCACCACCTCTTCCAGCTCCTGCCATCAGGAAAAAGGTACCGCAGTATCAAAGCTCGTTCTGTCAGATTGCTCAACAGCTTCTTTCCCCAGGCTGTGAGAGCTCTTAACTCCAATCTCCCTGTCCCCGCTCTGAACCCATGAACACCTCTGCCCCCAACTATAAATAACTATTGACCTGAAGTCATGACCTGCATAAACCATTAAGCTGAAGTGAGCAAGTCCATTCTTACCTGACCCATCTGTGTTTTGAGCTACAAAATATCGCTCCATGTGCCACAGTTTTAACTGATCTCCAATTGAAGTAGATTCAGTTTTAATGAGTAATAATCCATAATGCAAAAAAAGAAGAGTGATAGTTAATGTAATTGTCCTGACTTGTCAGTCTTTCCCTAAACACACACACACAAAACACATCATATTTCATACTTTATGATAATGGCTTGTAGATTACATTTTCTTGTTGGTTTGTAAAAAGTGTGATTAAAACGTTTTTGACGGTTGTTTGCATTTACACCATTTTCAGCAATAGTTGACACCAGTGTGGGGTATTTCATCTACTCCATACTGTTTTAAACGTCTGTACTTGACCAAATCAGTAGATGGATATGCTTTACATTAGATCGGTACTTCAGCTTAATATTTCCAAGTGTAAGTGTAAAAAGATAAAAACTTACACAAAAGCTTTTTGGAGCCTGGTTCTCGACCTCAAACTCATCATTGTGGAGCTGGAGGGTCAGGAATGGTCTGAAAACCATACTGGATGCCCGTGATCTTCGGGCCCTTAGACGGCACTGCATCACATACAGGAATGCTACTGTAATGGAAATCACAACATGGGCTCAGGAATACTTCCAGAAAACATTGTCGGTGAACACAATCCACCGTGCCATTCGCCGTTGCCAGCTAAAACTCTATAGGTCAAAAAAGAAGCCATATCTAAACATGATCCAGAAGCGCAGGCGTTTTCTCTGGGCCAAGGCTCATTTAAAATGGTCTGTGGCAAAGTGGAAAACTGTTCTGTGGTCAGGCGAATCAAAATTTGAAGTTCTTTTTGGAAAACTGGGACGCCATGTCATCCGGACTATACAGGAAAAGGACAACCCAAGTTGTTATCAGCGCTCAGTTCAGAAGCCTGCATCTCTGATGGTATGGGGTTGCATGAGTGCGTGTGGCATGGGCAGCTTACACATCTGGAAAGGCACCGTCAATGCTGAAAGGTATATCCAAGTTCTAGAACAACATATGCTCCCATCCAGACGTCGTCTCTTTCAGGGAAGACCTTGCATTTTCCAACATGACAATGCCAGACCACACACTGCATCAATTACAACATCATGGCTGCGTAGAAGAAGGATCCGGGTACTGAAATGGCCAGCCTGCAGTCCAGATCTTTCACCCATAGAAAACATTTGGTGCATCATAAAGAGGACGATGTGACAAAGAAGACCTAAGACAGTTGAGCAACTAGAAGCCTGTATTAGACAAGAATGGGACAACATTCCTATTCCTAAACTTGAGCAACTTGTCTCCTCAGTCCCCAGACGTTTGCAGACTGTTATAAAAAGAAGAGGGGATGCCACACAGTGGTAAACATGGCCTTGTCCCAACTTTTTTGAGATGTGTTGATGCCATGAAATTTAAAATCAACTTATTTTTCCCTTAAAATGATACATTTTCTCAGTTTAAACATTTGATATGTCATCTGTTGTATTCTGAATAAAATATTGAAATTTGAAACTTCCACATTGCATTCTGTTTTTATTCACGATTTGTACAGTGTCCCAACTTTTTTGGAATCGGGTTTGTAATATAAAGATACAAATAACATAGCGAACACATTCACTCTTATTAAGAGTAGATAATGACTGAATATGACATCATATTTTTGAAAGAAAATCAACAGGTATGGCTTTAATCAGTGAACTATATTCCTTTTTATTATAAACAAAATTATTCATGTAAAAAAGCTGAATTCAGTAAGATCAAAGACGTCCCTTATAGAAGATGAATTTGTTATTTTCACAATGTATCTGTTATTCCATAGAGGAGTAAAATCATGTTTGTAAATCTGCAGTTTATTCTTTGAATCAATCTTTGAACATGTTTTCGGTGTGTAAACGCATTATTTCGAGCGGGACTTTTATTGTGACGGGGTGTCGTGACGTCACTGGTCCGCGCCGCGCTCCTGCATCAGTGATTCGGCTGAAGAAAGGTGTGTTTTTAACTATTTAACGCGTTTAAATCAACGCAGCCCGTTTGTTTTATAGTGAAGTTTTTAATGAATTATTTTCGAGTCGAACATTGTAATGTATTTAATAAGGTTAGTGAATAGTTTTTATGAGTCCAGCGCATATATCTCTACAGTGAAGCAGCTCATCATAAACACTGTTTGATCTCTGGCAAGAAGTGATGGAGAAACTCAGCTTTTAGAAACCAATTCGGATTAATTGAATCAAATACTTCTCGAAATAATTCACTGTTTAATCGCTGGAATCACAGCAGACTGAAGACATGCTGCAGTACAACAAGAACAACACAAACATCTGAAATCACACAAACACACACTCAATACAGACCACACAATACATATCTAAATATTATATCTGTGTTCTGTTATTAGTTTGCAGTGCTAGTTTTGAGTGTTTTGAAGTAATCAGGTCATTAACTCTCTCTGACTGACTCCCGTTAATTATTCTCATCTTAAACACACAGAGAAACTCCTGCTGAAGCACACTGTTATAAAGATGGAGTTTATTAAAGAGGAGAGAGAAGACCTGAAGATTGAAGAAGATTTCAGAGTCAAACATGAAGATCCTGAGGAACAACAAACAGAGATGATTATTAAAGAGGAGAGAGAAGACGTGAAGATTGAAGTCAAACATGAAGATACTGAGGAACAAACAGGTTGGTTTCATTCTCAAAGTCTTTCTTCAGTCATGAATCTCTTTATTGTATTTACTACATGCAACTCGTGACAAAATGAATGACGTCAGCAATGAGGAAAAATAATAAAGACATTTCCAAACAGTTATTTTGTTTAACTTTAAATGCAATATTTACTTCTGAATTAACGATTATTTGAGTCGAGTCACAATGGCAGAATGTGAATAAGCTAAAGAAGCACGGTGAAGTTAGTTTAGATTGCAACTTTTAAAAACAAATTAAACAATTAGTTGTTACTTCAATCCATCTGCATTCACCAGGATCTTAAGATTCAGATTTAAACATCTCAACGGATGATCCAAAAGTTATCAGAGCACATATGATCAGAATACAAACAAACGGTGTATTGTGTGGATATGTTTTATACATTTTAATGAATGTCTGACGGTGTTGACAAAAAATGAGGACACAACTCTGAAACCTTATGAAACATGCATGCATCACTGAAGAACAACCTTGCTTTGAAACGAGACATTATTAAGTCTATTTCATCATTAAAAATCATTTTTGTCCATGTTATAGCATATGAATCATTGGACCCTTCTCTGTGGAGACACTGTATTAGATGCAGTGAGAAGACAATAAGTGTCATAGATTTCACATAATAATGATCAAATTAAATTGAAGGGGATAATTGTGTTAAAGGAACACTCCACTTTTTTTGGAAATAGGCTCATTCTCCAACTCCCACAGAGTTAATAAGTTGAGTTTTACCGTTTTTGAATCCATTCAGCCGATCTCCGGGTCTGGCGATAGCACTTTTAGCATAGCTTAGCATAGATCATTGAATCCGATTAGACCAGTAGCATCGCGTTCAAAAACGATCAAAGAGTTTCGATATTTGTCCTATTTAAAACTTGACTCTTCTGTAGTCATATCGTGTACTAAGACCGGCGGAAAATGAAAAGTTGCGATTTTCTAGGAACTATACTCTCATTCCGGCGTAATAATCAAGGAACTTTGCTGCCGTAACATGGCCGCAGCAGGCGCAGTGATATTACGCAGCGCCTGAAAGTAGTCCCCAGCTAGGTAACTAGTTATAATATAGCTGGGGACTACTTTCAGGCGCTGCGTAATATCACTGCAGCAAAGTTCCTTGATTATTACACCAGAATGAGAGTATAGTTCCTAGAAAATCGCAACTTTTCATTTTCCGCCGGTCTTAGTACACGATATGACTACAGAAGAGTCAAGTTTTAAATAGGACAAATATCGAAACTCTTTGGTCATTTTTGAACGCGATGCTACTGGTCTAATAGGATTCAATGATCTATGCTAAAAGTGCTATCGCCAGATCCGGAGATCGGCTGAATGGATTCAAAAACGGTAAAACTCAACTTATTAACTCTGGGGGAGTTGGAGAATGAGCCTATTTCCAAAAAAAGTGGAGTGTTCCTTTAAATACGTTCAGCTATTAATCCCTCATTACATTTAGAATTGAAAATATTTTAATTTTTAAACCTAATAGCAGTTACATTTGCTGGACATGTTTTGTCCCATGTCTCCAGAATCAGTGACCTGAGAATGCTTCTTTTGACTTTTATTTATTTATGTTTTTAAGAGATTGTAGTTCCTATAGCATTCCTAATGACAAGACTGACTCTCTATAGGTGATTTTTGTTTTCATTAGATTTATTTCTGCAGTACACTATTCCAGATCAATCATTAATGTCCGGTATTCCAGGCTGTAACCATTTTCTGGTCATAGCTTTTTTGCAAGTTATCAGCAAAATCCTCATCACATATTTGTCAAGTTTTTCTAATTTAAGATTTGTAAGACCAGAGTATGGAGATAAGAACTGAAATTATTATATTGCATCTGTATATTTTTATATATTCCTTACAATATAACAAATCCACAGTAAATTAAACACCAACCAAATTTTTTAATATACATATCGGTTGTAAATTATTTTTGTTGGCATTTCCCCAGATTTCCACACAGTAACTCGAGTACGGTAATATAAATGTATTATACAAAATATGCATTGATTTATTGTCCAAAATATGTCTTGCTTTATTCAGTATGTCTATAGTATTTGCCAGTTTTGGATTTAACATATTTTATTTGCTGTTTCCAGCATATTTTGTGATCTACAATTACAACAAGAAACTTATTTTCATATACTCTTTCTATACTTACATTATCAATTTTTTGTTTTATTTTTTCCAAATAACATGATCTTTGTTTTGCTTATTTAATGACAGTTTATTTACATCAAACCAGTGTTTTGATTTATTAATTTCTGTTGTTATCACCTCCAAAAGCTGCAGTAAATTATCTCTGGAACAGAAAATATTATTATTATTATTATTATTATTATTATACATTTTATTGATGGGCGCCTTTCATGGCACTCTGTGACACCTTACAAAGTCCATAAAACAGGATTAAACAATAACATTAAACAATAAAAACCAATACAACAAACAGACTTAAAATCACATAAAAGCCTGCCTAAACAAATAAGATTTAAGACGAGATTTAAAGACCGGAAAACTTGAACTATTGCGAACTTCTACAGGAAGTGAGAGCGTTGTCCGAGTGCGTGGGAGAACAAGAGTAAGTGCAGAAGCAGATCTTAAAATGTGAGAAGGAGTGTGTACAGTCGTGGCCAAAAGTCTGCTGCTTCAGTGTTTTTAGATCTTTTTGTCAGATGTTACTATGGTATACTGAAGTAAAATTACAAGCATTTCATAAGTGCCAATGGCTTTCATTGACAATTACATTAAGTTTAAGCAAAGACTCAATATTTGCAGTGTTGACCCTTCTTTTTCAAGACCTCTGCAATTCGTCCTGGCATGCTGTCAATCAACTACTGGGCCACATCCTGACTGATGGCAGCCCATTCTTACATAATCAATGCTGGGAGTTTGTCAGAATTTGTGGGTTTTTGTTTGTCCACCCGCCTCTTGAGGATTGACTGCAAGTTCTCAATGGGATTAAGTTCTGGGGAGTTTCCTGGTCATGGACCCAAAATTTCAATGTTTTGTTCCCCAGGCCACTTACTTATCACTTTTGCCTTATGGCAAGGTGCTCCATCATGCTGGAAAAGGCATTGTTTGTCACCAAACTGTTCTTGGATGGTTGGGAGAAGTTGCTCTCCGAGGATGTTTTTGTGTCATTCTCAAAACTTTGGTCTTCTAAAGTTGATTCAGCTGTGGGATCAGGGCACCTCCAGTGCAGAGCTTGCTCAGGAATGGCAGCGGGCAGGTGTGAGTGCATCTGCACGCACAGTGAGGCCAAGACTTTTGGAGGATGGCCTGGTGTCAAGAAGGCCAGCAAAGAAGCCACTTCTCTCCAAAAAAAACATCAGGGACAGATTGATCTTCTGCAGAAAGTATCGTGAATGGACTGCTGAGGACTGGGGCAAAGTCATATTCTCCGATGAAGCCCCTTTCCGATTGTTTGGGGCATCTGGAAAAAGGCTTGTCAGGAGAAGAAAAGGTGAGCGCTACCATCAGTCCTGTGGCATGCCAACAGTAAAGCATCCTGAGACCATTCATGTGTGGGGTTGCTTCTCATCCAAGGGAGTGGGCTCACTCACAATTCTGCCCAAAAACACAGCCATGAATAAAGAATGGTACCAAAATACCCTCCAACAGCAACTTCTTCCAACAATCCAACAACAGTTTGGTGAAGAACAATGCATTTTCCAGCACGATGGAGCACCGTGCCATAAGGCAAAAGTGATAACTAAGTGGCTCGGGGACCAGAACGTTGAAATTTTGGGTCCATGGCCTGGAAACTCCCCAGATCTTAATCCCATTGAGAACTTGTGGTCAATCCTCAAGAGGCGGGTGGACAAACAAAAACCCACTAATTCTGACAAACTCCAAGAAGTGATTATGAAAGAATGGGTTGCTATCAGTCAGGATTTGGCCCAGAAGTTGATTGAGAGCATGCCCAGTCGAACTGCAGAGGTCCTGAAAAAGAACGGCCAACACTGCAAATACTGACTCTTTGTATAAATGTCATGTAATTGTCGATAAAAGCCTTTGAAACGTATGAAGTGCTTGTAATTATATTTCAGTACATCACAGAAACAACTGAAACCAATATCTAAAAGCAGTTTAGCAGCAAACTTTGTGAAAACTAATATTTATGTTATTCTCAAAACTTTTGGCCACGACTGTATATGAAGAAGATCCAAGAGATATGAAGGAGCCAAGTTGTTGTGTGCTTTATAGGTTAAAAGTAAAATTTTAAAATTTACACAGAATTTAACTGGGAGCCAGTGCAAATTTTGTAAAACAAGAGAGATGTGTTCAGAGATTTAAGTTTTGGTAATAACTCCAGCAGTGGCATTTTCCTAAAAATGGTGCAGATTGGTGAAAGGTAGATAAGGAACAGAGGAGGTCCCAAGACAGAGCCCTGTGGAACACCAAAGACAACTAATTTCTTCAATTGACATGACAAAAGGCAGGCAAAAACAGAGCTAAGGGCAGGAAAACTGTACTATAAAGAAAAGGAAAATCATAGTACTCTTACCCTGTTTATTTAAAAATATTTGTGTCATCTGCAAATAAAATAAATTTTAGTTTATCTGATACTCTGTACATGTCATTGATATAGGCTATACATATTATTGGACCTAAGACCGATCCTTGTGGTACACTTACAAGTTATGTTCAGGTGTATAGATATAGGTTCACCAATTTGTACAATTTGTTGCCTGTATATCTGAATATATGGTTATGATTGGCTTCATTTGAGCCAAACATTCTCCAACAGATTGCATTTTTATCAAAAACGAAAAGTGGATTCCATTGCAAAACAAAAAATCCATACCCAGGCACTCACATAGCAAGCAAAGTACAAAAACTTATATTATTAGACAGGGCTACATATTAAAAAAAACACCAATGCGTATCAGCCCAAGCAGGCCTTCGTAAGGGTGAGATTGCATTTTTGCTTCGGTATCTATTTTGCTCAGGGGTGAAGGAAATCGGGTGATATTTTTCAACCAAATTCTCTCCATCAAGATTGAGGAGTATCTTGTCTTCCGCTGTGATTTAAGAATACTTTTCCAAACGTCTTGTAAGATTTCAAAATTTCCCATTTATATCTAATATACTGGGTATTTTCTAATTTACTGTATTGTAGACTCATGTATTTTTGCAATTATTTTAGTATTTTATATACTGAAATAAACAGGATAAGAGTAATATGATTTTCCGTTTCTTTATAGTACAGTTTTCTTGCCCTTAGCTCTGTTTTTGCCTGCCTTTTGTCATGTCAATTGAAGGAATTAATATATATGTTGACTCCATTCTTAAATCCGGGGACCTGCGGTATATTTTTGATCTTCCAATTCCACCCGCAGCAAAGACAAATCCTCCTGCTCCTGCTAGATTTGTGTAGGGACCCGCGGGATCCCAATCCAGTGCTTTACTGTAGGTTTTTATAAAAGGTTTGATAGCTGCCAGCTTGAAAGTATTTGGGATGTGTCCTAAAGAAAGCCACGAATTAACAATATTGACGAGATTCTGAGATCACATTACACCTTTTCAGTTGTTGCTGGGTACAAGATCTAACATGCGTGTTGTTGGATTTGATGTTTTACTTTCTAAAGGTTTTCATGTCCTTGAACCACAAAACTGGTGTTAACTTGTTTTTGTTTCTGTTCACCTTAGACCTGATGCCACTGAAAGAGGAGAGACAAGAACTGAATAAAATGGAACAGAAAAATCAGTATGAGAAAAGTCATGACTTTATGACTGGGGAAAAATCATTTAGTTTCTCACCGACTCAAAAAACAGAAACTAGGAACCTTAAAGTCCACACTGAAGAGAGTCATTTTAGATGCCAACAGTGTGGAAAGAGTTTCAGTCGAAAACAAAGCCTTAAAATGCACTTAAAAATCCACAGTGGAGAGAAGCCGTTCATATGCCCTCAGTGTGGAAAGGGATTTACACTGAATAAAACACTTAGTGCCCACATGAGGATTCACACTGGAGAGAAACCTTACTCCTGCGAACTGTGTGGGAAGGTTTTCTCTCGAAAAGAAAGTCTTACAATTCACATGAGGATTCACACCGGAGAGAAGCCTTACCCCTGCCAGCAGTGTGGGAAGAGCTTCTCAGTGAAAGGAAATCTTAAAATTCACATGAGAATTCACACCGGGGAGAAGCCGTTTATATGCTCTCAGTGTGGAAAGAGTTTCTCACTAAACAGACACCTAGAAGTCCACATGCAAGATCACACCGGGGAGAGGTTGTTCATCTGCTCTCAGTGTGCGAAGAGTTTTAAGCAGAAAAAAGAACTTGATGCCCACATGAGAATTCACACCGGAGAGAAGCCTTACTCCTGCGAACTGTGTGGGAAGAGCTACAAAATCAAAGCAGTCCTTAATATTCACATGAGAGTTCACACTGGAGAGAAGCCTTTTGTTTGTGATCACTGTGGAAAGAGTTTCAGATATAAAGAAAGCCTTAATCATCACATGAGGATTCACTCAGGAGAGAAAGGTTTTATTTGTCATCTGTGTGGAATGAGTTTCCCAGACAGGAATCACCTTGAGAATCATGTAAAAATTCACGCCGGAGTTAAGCTTTTCATGTGCCATCACTGTGGAAAGAGTTTCAAACAAAGAATGAACTTTGTGAATCACATGAGAGTTCACACTGGAGAGAAGCCTTTCTCCTGCACTCAGTGTGGAAGGAGCTTCACAGGTAAAGGACACCTTGAGTATCACATGAGAGTTCACACCGGAGAGAAGCCTTACACCTGCCCTAATTGTGGAAAGAGCTTCACAAATAAAGGAAACCTTAATACTCACATAAGAGTTCACACTGGAGAGAGGCCTTACAAGTGTCCTCAGTGTGAGAATAGTTTCACATATCACACAGAACTGAAACGGCACTTGCAAACTCATTCTGGAGAGAAATTGCTGATTTCCTCGGTGTGATTTAGGAAAACAATCAATTTCAACATTGTTGCATTCACTCTGGAGAAAGACAATTAAAGGGTTACTCCACCCCAAAATGAAAACTAGGAGGCTTGTGACTGTCCCATTGACTGCATAGTAAATTACACTGTCGAGGTCCAGAAAAGTTTGAAAGACGTCATCAAAATAGTCCATCTGCCACCAGTGGTTCAATCTGTACTTTATGAAGTGACGAGAATACTTTTTGTACGCAAAGACAATAAAAACAACAACTTTATTTAACAATTCGTCTCATCTGCGTCAGCGTAGCAAAGTGCGTATGCTGTTCTGTGTCATCCGCACACACAGATACGCTGTTTTCATTCAAATCAAAGCGTAAAGAACAGAAGACGTATCCGTGTGGATACAGCACCATGGTGTCAGTTAAACGTATTTTTAACTGTTCAGTGTAAAGGATTTACTCTGTATATGAATTTTAATCCACGCTACATGAACCTTCTCATATAAACTGGAGTAAATGCAAAACTAGAGCCAAACTGAAGTGAGACATTAGTACTAAATAGGATGAGTAAATGAAAAAATCAAAACTAAACGACATATGTAAGCACATTTTCTGTACATTTGGAAATAATGTGCATTACAAGTCAATAAAACTTGATAAATATTAATATTGTAATTAAACGCGTATCACCACGTTCTATTCAATAAAAGTCTAGTGCATTTAATCTATTAAATGCGTGAGCGAGTTTTTGGATGTGGTAAGATTAAATTTATTTTAGTGAATAAAGTACTATATTTCAGCTATCGTTTTGTTAGGAATGGTACACAAAATGTTATTTTATCCTTGCTTCTAGGAAATCCTCAATCTATATGCTTTCTAACAGCTTCATGTGGCCGTAAACATTTAATTTTAATGTGGCTTTAAGCATTATGCATTGTTAAAGTTTCACTTTCACCGTGTCTAAGCCGGTAAATGTGGTGTTTACATTGAATAATCATATGAGTTTACCTTATGGCCTGAACTCAGAGTCTCCGCATCGGTAGGAAAGAGATAAAACGAGCTTCTTCCCTCCGAAGACGTGTCACATTTCGGGGCAAAGCAAAAAAAACATTGTCGAACAACAATATAAAATGCTGAAAACTATTAATTGGTTATTCTACAATTTAATTGTACTATAAATTATACTATGATTGAAAAATACTGTAAATTGATAAACTGTTTGTCGTGATGATGTTGAATGTCTCCAACAGCGCCTGTAGTCTCATTTAGCAGCTTGTTAGCAACCGTCTTTTTTAAAAATCGTAACCGTCTTAAAAAATCAAAAGTGGGGTGTAGCTGGTGTGTTTTATGTCGTAGAATAAAACATGAAAGTATCTTGAGCTTGTGTGAACCACGGACCTTATTTTAGGGGATTTAATCAAAATCCCATTCAAAAAACCCATTGACTCTGGGACGATGGAACCGGAAGCGCTAACATGCACTCGCTTCTGGGTTTTCGCCTACGAAGTGACATCACAGTTCCACCACTCTATTCAAGTGTGCGGTTGGTATACTCTTTTAAACTAAAAATTAGAAAGTATACTTTTAGATGACTCTTTATGTGCTTCACAGAAATATAAATAAAATTACACTTACAAGTGATTTATACTGACAGAGAAGTCCAAGTATATTTGGCTTATACTTGTACTCGATCTTTTGATTTAGATATACTGAAAATGATCATTTTAAGTATACTTTGCTTGTAGTTGTTTACATTTTATAGATTTATAAACTTACATTGTTTGAAAACTGATTTATAAACAAAACATTTTCCTAATTCTGAGTTTTGAAGAATTTTATGAATTTGAATTTTTTTTAGTGCACTTAAAATGTACAAATGAATTTACTTAAAATCTACTTGACTCTTTCCCCACCATTGACTAAAAATGACCAGCAATCCATGTTCTGAGAGAACCGAATCTCCAGATCCAAAAACACAGCTGAAGAAGCGGAAGCAAGCAAAGGAAGCACTGTTTGTTTACACACATATAAAATAATGTGATCATTGGACACTAAACAGCATTTAAATCAAAGCTGCTTAACATTACCCACTGAAATGTTAAACCCATGAAGAGGTAAAGGCTGGTGTGTGTGTGTGTGTGTGTGTGTATTGGAAAGCGCTGAAGTCGAAGGCCCCCATAGCATAAAATAATGCATGTGACGGGGTCAAAACACAGTCTTTAATAAATCCACAGGAGGGGAAACACCGGAGGCTCTGCAGTGGGCTCTGGCGTAAGATCCGCGTAGCGGGAAGACAGCAGGTTGGTCTCTGGTTCAGGAGTGGGGCTGGAAATGTCCTCCTCAACGGGAAAAATAGAGAAATATAGTCCATTATATACTCCAGCACCCACTCCACACATGTGGTGAAATTGTACTGAGGACCTCTTGCTGAGGCTTGAGATGTAAATCATTCAAAGCAAACAGTCTTAATAGTGCGTTTTGCATGTCAACTCCAAAAAATCCCTGGTGTAAGACTCCTGGGAATGGTCCATCTGCTCCAGGCATAACAGGGCAATGGCAGGATTGACCATGGGGCTGGAGGAGAAAAGAAAATTCTGCTAAAACTGTATTGGTCTGATCTTCTTTCACATAACGTGACAGTAAGGAGTGCACGATGAAGGAGACTTCCAAAATACAGTCTTTAATAAATCCACAGGAGAAAGGTAAATACATATACTAACATATGAGGTTACAGCTAGACAAGATCAGACAAAGAACTGAGAAACACAAGAAGTGTGTGTGTGTGTGTATATATATATATATATATATATATATATATATACACACACACACATACATACATTAGAACAAAAGGAAGCTAAATGAGATAAGTGATGAACAGGGCACAGGTGAATGACTTGACTAATTAAACCAGACTAAACAAACCAAAAACACGAACACAGGAGACAGACCATACATGTGACAGTAGCTTAGCTGAAATACAAGCACAGACTCATAGGCTTGATTTTTATCCTGTTTGAATTTGTTCTAAATGAGAAAATGCACATAACTTCATATGTACTAATTTTGCTTCTGTGAATATGAATTATTTTAACTACAGTGTTTTTCTTTCATTTTCCACCGACTGCAGCTGTCAAATGTAACATCAGCGAGGCAGAGATGACTGCTATTTGAGGTTTGGATTCTGGGTCTTCATTTATTCATGTCTGAATCTGAAGTTTGACATGCAGTTTTTGAAACTTTGTTCATTTGTTTGTTTTTTGTTGTTGTTGTTGTTTTGTTTTTGTTTTTTGTTTTCGTAGTGAAAAAAAAAAGAAAGTTTTTGTAGTACTTCCCTTAACTCAGTTGTCACCAGACTCGGTCCTGGAGGGCCGGTGTCCAGCAGAGTATAGCTGCTTCAGGTGTGTTTGATTAGGATTGGAGCTAGGTATACTTCACACTTCCAGGCAGGAGTGTAACAGGTATGGAAAGTATTATGTTCGTGTGTGTGTGTGTGTGTGTGTGTGTGTGTAGAATTACACAAATGTTCAAATGTATACCTGATATGCCTGTCTGGCATCTTCCCCTTTAACTTTCTGACCACAGTTTTGATCTTAATTTCCTGTTTTGTCACTAATGTTGTTAAATTAATTCTAATGTTTGAAAGTTTTATCCCTGTTCTCCCGTCCTTCACTCTCACTGCATGGGAGAGAAACAGAAACAACAAAGGGCAAATCCACAGATTAAATGAAGAGCTGAACCGTCAGCTGATATCTGTCTGTTTATTCCATCAAAAACAATGCAGACAACTCCAGTTACACTAAGGGTGCTTTCACACTTGGTTTGATTGTCTGGTCCGAACCCAAGTTCAATTGCCCCCGCTGGACTGCGTTCATATTATTTTATTTTATTCGTCATCAAGCTAGCAGCTGTTTCCCCCATTGCTTAGTAACGGTGGCGCAGGAGAATGTGGCAAAATGCATAACATTGCTCTCTGCACTTTTATATATTGACATTTTGAACTGTTTGTTTGGTTTACAAAGCTTCAGTGCATAATTGCACTTACGTCTAGCCTGGTAATACCAAACTGCTACTTCGCTTTGCTTCGTAGACAGAGTCTGGAAGGGCATAATTGACAAGCGTTTACTTTCTCGTGGGCGGGCGCTTGTCTGAAGCTTAAAATCATTGGTGTACCTGTAAGCCAATCACATAACGGTTGGTTATGACGTATGTTATTCATATGTTATTCATCCTCCTCGAACTTCTGCTGTAAACACAGGTATGCGTGGAAAACAAAACCATCGAGCGAAATACCGGAGTGAAGATGGCTGTGAACAACTTCTGCAGATTATGTGAAGTATCACATCACACACACACAATCACAGTTATTGCCTTGCCAGACTTTTCTCGCTGACGATCGGTAACAGTTGGTAAATTAAACTTTTCCCAAAACCTGTCGGGAGTAGGGACACAACATCACCTCCATTCAAAATGTGGACCAAACACTCTTCTTGTTCGGGCTTCAGTTGGCAAATGCCGGGAATATTCTCCACAACAGAGCGAACAGCATCCCATGTCTCCATGTCCACAGTCGTTTTAGATCTCAGCTAAACTACAATCTTAAATTCGGCGCTTAGCCCGCCCTCTGTTCGCTGGTTGGCCGGCTGCTGCGGAGCCGGAGATAATCTGGGAGCTGGTTTGCTATATCAGACTGAGTACAGAAGCGAACTGAAATTGAGCGGAAGTACGAAGTCTGACATAGTCAGCCTAACTTACGTCTGTCTTACAAATGTAAATGCTCTAAAGATGTCATTAATAGCGGTTCACTTCCGTGATTTGGTATGATTGCGTTCACATCTGCAGCAAACCGTACCAGAGTTCACATGAACTGTACCCCAGAGCACCCTTTTTAAGCGGACTTGGGTACGGTTTGCGGGTGCGCACCCGAGGCCGGAAGACAGCGTTCACATCATCCAGACGAACCGAACTCTGACGGCAATCGAACCCGGGTGCAAACCAACAGTGCTAGTGTGAAAGCACCCTTAGTCCTTAGCTATCAACACTTTGAAACCTTTATAAATAACACTTATTCTTAAGTCTAGGAATAAGAGTAAAATTATGTCATTGTCAATTTTGACACATTCAAAACTAAAAAATGTACTTAAATTGAGTTGCTTTAACAGCTTTTTTTTTTTTTAAGGTACCTACAGTATCTGACAGAAGTGAGTACACCCCTCACATTTTTGTTAATATTTTATTATATCTTTTCATGTAACAACACTGAAGAAATGACACTTTCAAGGACATTTTCACTTAGGGGTGTACTCACTTTTGTGGCCAGCGGTTTAGACATTAATGGCTGTGTGTTGAGTTATTCTGAGGGAACGGCACATTTACACTGTTATACTAGCTGTACACTCACTACTTTACATTGTAGCAAAGTGCCATTTCTTCAGTGTTGTCACATGAAAAGATATAATCAAATATTTACAAAAATGTGAGGGGTGTACTCACTTCTGTGAGATACTGTAAGTGTTAAGACTAGGTCTCAGCCTCTATAATTATGTAAGCCGGCTGGAGAGATCTCCTAACCTAGTTAGGAGTAACAAGATGGCAGAGGAGACGCACACTTTCAACAGAGATATAGCCTAACGTATTAAAGTTATGATGAAATGGAGCTGATAAAACAATACAAACTTGATTGTCAATTCTTTTCGCAATCTACAAATCAATGCCATAACTGCAGAAATGAAAGTAGTGGTTACATTTTTTGGCATCCGGAAGAATGTTTTTTATTTTTCATTGGTCCTCTTGTTTGTGTATGTGTATGTATGATTTCTTTGTATGATAGCCTCTCAATATTTCATATTTCATTTTGTGTTGCAGACAGTCAAAATCAACTGCTTTAAATCCACCATCAACGTAACCCTTTTCAGTCACCATTCTTTAATATAATGCATTTGAACAGAAAGTTTAAGCTTGATTTCATTTATTTCCCTTATATTCTGTGGAGAAACTGAGAAATCAGATGGTTATATCATAATAAAAATGTATTTAACCAATTACACAGTAGATCTCTCTGCAACCACAAACTTAATATTTAACTTTACATTATAAATTCTTTCAATTAAACAGTAATATGGAGATCAAGATAATTGATTTTATTCATGAATATCACAACTGCTCTGTAGTTGGTATTATAATTGCGATCACTTCACACTTTTAGTAAAAATCTAACTGTTATTGATAGAATTAGGAATCTGTGATTTATCCTTTGAAACAACCATTTAAATGTTTTCTGTGTGTGAATTTCTATTATTTTTAGGATGTGAACAGGACTTTTATTTTGGAGTAGCAATGTGATGTCATAAGCCTGCGCCGGGCTCCTGCATCTGTGATTCTGCTGCAGAAAGGTTTGTTTTTTAAAAAAAAAAATCTTTTAAAGAGTTTAAATCAATACAACCCATTAAGACAGTTTTATAGAGAACTCTGAAATGAATTAAATATGTTTTAATGTAATGTTATAATCTAATAACATTAATGAACAGTTTTTAATGAGTAAAGCATGAGTAACAGAAAAGATGAATCTCATTTCATCATAAACTAGTAATGATAGAGAACAGAACTTTTCAAAAACCAGTTGAGATTCAATTGAATCAAATGACGGTCAGAATGCGTCACTGTTTGCAAGCGCTGGACTCGCAGCGTGTTGACGACACCGAGGCCTGTTGCACAAAGCTGGATTTGGTCTTTAGCCAGGTAAGTTTGCGCTTACTTTGAGCAAAGTTTTCAGGCTCCAGAAGGTAGGTCGGTTTACTCACCAATCAACTGTGAATAAAGTCACATGAATCTGACGTATCACAGTTAACCCTTTAGAGTTTGTAGTGAAAACCCCGTGGAGATCGGAGCGCAGACGATAAGAAGGACACTTCGTTGGGAAAGAACATTTAGGGACCAGCATAAAACCCTAGCTCTTTCAGATAAGCATCTGTACAAAAGGTGTCGATTTTTGGCAGATGGTGTAGTTTATCAATGCCGGCTTCTTGAGTCACACATTAAAATTATGACACATCAAATCACGCAATAATATCTCTACCCTGTTGAAAAACCAGCATATGGTTAGGTATGTTGTGAAGCATGGCAGCTGGTTTAAGCTGTTCCTGAGTTGGTTATAAGCTGGTACTGAATAGGAGCTAGTTGCTTAAACCAGCTCAGAACCAACTAAGGACCAGCTTAAACCAGCTGCCATGCTACAAACCATACCTAACCAGCACATGCTGTTTTTTTCAACAGGGTATGCATTTCTTTTCTAACAAATCAGTGTCATGTTATATCAATGAAACATTCAAATAAACTTATTTGTGTCAACGCATATTGCTGATTACTTCCTGTCATTCACGAACGTTATATCCAGTGTTGGGAGGAACGCATTACAAAAGAAACGATATTACAGTAGTATATTCATTTTTGCTGTAATGCAGTAATATAACGCATTACGGTGAATTTACCAACACTGCAAACAGCACCAGAGAATAAATTCCGCGGGAAAATAGTTGTATTTCCCTGTTGCTGTAATTCGATGGTTAAGATGACTGCAGAGACGTAGGCTATATTCTACATTGTGAGATGGATACACTCCCGTTATATTCAGTTCATCAGAGAAAGGACAAAATGCATAGTCAGGTGCAATCTATGTGCAACACCGAACTCAACATGGAGAAATAGCTCCAGTAACTGAAGAAACACCTGGACTGGTGCACTAACACTAACTAACCGAGAGAGAAAGAATGCGGCGGACGAGCAAGAGAATTAAATTAAGCTAAACAGAACAAAATCTGTTTTTATTAACTCATAGTCTATATATATATAAAAAGGAATGAATATGCGAAATATATCTGACTTCCATAATCAACAGATTAACAAAACGAAAGAAAGTCCGAGTGACAGCTGAGTTTGGTTCAGTTTTGTTTGGCGCAGCGCTCTACCAACAAGTTCACGGAAAGGAAACTGAGATGACAAAAAGCGCATCCTAAAATAAAAGTAAACACATTGCTTCGAATGATCTATGACCAAAAAGTACGGAGTTTCTGCTGTTCGATCGCGCCACACGCACACATTCAGCGTTGCAAACGTCGCAGCTGTTCATTATAAGAATCAAATATATTCTTATAGATACACTGGTTAATTTAAATAGTTTGTAGTACAATCCGTGCCGTTCAGCCTGAGCTCGGGCCAAACGCATATTTGCTCATGTGAAGAGCATGATATTTGTAAAAAAAAATGAATAAATTTTTTTATTTATTGATTGATTTTTGTAGAAAGCTCGTTAAAGGAACACTCCACTTTTTTTGGAAATAGGCTCATTCTCCAACTCCCCCAGAGTTAATAAGTTGAGTTTTACCGTTTTTGAATCCATTCAGCCGATCTCTGGATCTGGCGATAGCACTTAGCACCGGTAGCTGGGGACTACTTTCAGGCGCTGTGTAATATCACTGCGCCTGCTGCGGCCATGTTACGGCAGCAAAGTTCCTTGATTATTACGCTGGAATGAGAGTATAGTTCCTAATCATATCAGCCTAGAAAATCGCAACTTTTCATTTTCCGCCGATCTTAGTACACGATATAACTACAGAAGAGTCAAGTTTTAAATAGGACAAATATCGAAACTCTTTGGTCATTTTTGAACGCGATGCTACTGGTCTAATCGGATTCAATGATCTATGCTAAGCTATGCTAAAAGTGCTATCGCCAGACCCGGAGATCGGCTGAATGGATTCAAAAACCATAAAACTCAACTTATTATCTCTGGGGGAGTTGGAGAATGAGCCTATTTCCAAAAAAAGTGGAGTGTTCCTTTAAGTACAAAGCCTGGTTTACATAATAAATAATAGTTTTGCATTAAAATACATTGCGAATATGGAAACATTTAACTGGATTCGTGCCTAATGAGAGCTGTGTGAGAACAACGCCATTTGCTTTCATTTTGCTTTAAATTAATGTGTTTTGGCATGATTGGCAACTTATATTTCATTCTTGTTTTGTTCTGAATACTGTTCAAACTAGCCTGGCTAGCTATTGTCTTTATTGTTTGCACATAATAACATTCCGCTTTATTTCTGAATGTAATAATGCGGTTTGTGCTTATTTAACCTAAACTACAACGTAACATTAATCTAGACCTACATACTGGTATCTAAATATGATTTTATAAATTTATGCTATAGTAGACCTACCACATCACCCGCCACCAGATGTACAATGAGCAGCAATAAACTACATTTTGGCATTTTAGAATGCTTAGTCATACTTCTGTGGATATTTTGGTGAAAGTAGCTCAAAAGTAACTAAAAGTAGTGTAACGCATTACAATTCAGAGACAGTAATATTGTAATGTAACTAATTACTTTCAAAAGACAGTAACTAGTAATATATAATGTATTACATTTGGGAAGTAACTTGCCCAACACTGGTTATATCTGTGGTCAAAGTTTGATTTGCTGATCCTTCATGTCGGATACGACAGACCAGTATTGAGTAGCCTACATCTTATTTTTGTATACCAAGTTCAGGTTTTGAAAGAAACTTTGTTTAAAAGACAAATAGCTTGGTCAGATAGGCCAGAATAAATGTTCTGGGTGTTTCTAAAGTGTTGCTGAGGTGTTGCTAGATTATTTGGTTGATAGGGTAACTTTGTGCTTTGATATACTGTATTTCTCTCTAATGTTAGGAAATTCAAAAGTTTTTGTTGCTCATAAACTTGCTCTAAAATGTGATTTAAACCATCCAAGCAGCCTATTTAATATTAATCATCTTCTTTAGTGATACACATTTAGAATCTGTTGTCTTGACTTGCTGCCATGGAGATTGAAAGTTTGATATTTATTTTTAATTTTAAACAGTATAGATGATTAGTGTGTGGGAAGTCGTGGCCTAATGGTTAGAGAGTTGGACTCGTAATCCAAAGGTTGCGAGTTCGAGTCTCGGGCCGGCAGGGATTGTAGGTGGGGGGAGTGACTGTCCAGCGCTCTCTCCACCTCAATACCACGACTGAGGTGCCCTTGAGCAAGGCACCGAACCCCCAACTGCTCCCCGGGCACCGCAGCATAAATGGCTGCACACTGCTCCGGGTGTGTGTTCACTGCTGTGTGTGTGTGCACGTTGGATGGGTTAAATGCAGAGCACAAATTCCGAGTATGGGTCACGTCACTTTCACTTTCAATATTTGTGAACACAACTGTGTATATCAGGCCATAAATTCTCAAAACCTATGCATGGGTACTTGCTTTGGTGTTGCCACCCCTTTGACGCCATATAAATAATTTTCTAGATCTGTGTGTAATGACAGCTTCCACAAATCAACTGACTGTTTTCATGAAAATGTAATCTATTAAATATAATCTACAAGTCAATACATACCAAATGTTAATGCCTATGAAATGCCTGTGTATAATCGTGTCCTTTTAATAATTTGTAGTGCTAGTTCTGAGTGTTTTTGTCCAGTCAGGTGATTTAAGTCCATTAACTCTGACTCTGACTGACTCTCTTACTAGTGTGCTACTGAACTAGAGCTGATTGTCTGTTAATTATCCTCCTCTTAAACACACAGAGAAACTCCTGCTGAAGCACACTGTTATAAAGATGGAGTTTATTAAAGAGGAGAGAGAAGACCTGAAGATTGAAGAAGATTTCAGAGTCAAACATGAAGATCCTGAGACACAAACAGGTTGGTTTCATTCTCAAAGTCTTTCTCCAGTCATTCTGCATCATCTTTATTGTATTTACTACATGCAACTCTTGACATAATGAATGAAATGCCACATACTAAATTAGGATAAGCAATAAAGACAAACAAATTACAAACAAATGTCAACTTATTAAAACATATCATACTGTTATAGATATTATTTTCATAAGTATATCGTTTTATTTTACAGCATATGTTTAACTATGACTATGTTAAGATTCATTGTAATATGCCAATAAAAATACTGCAGACTTTCTCTGGGTCTTACCTCTTTATTAAAATTAACCAAAACAAAATGATAAATGTTTACTTTCAAGAGCCGTCAAGTATTTGCGAGAGCGAGTTTAAAGCTTACAGGCTTCCGTACCCCGGCCGCCTGCAGCGTCTTCTGGGATTTCTAACGGCTCGATTCTCTCAAGTCTGCACTCGACGCATCATCGATATCAAGAACACATCCGGGAACTTACCTGTTTGAACCATGCCTGCAAATGGATCCGCACATCTCACGTCTCATTCACCCCGTTACATAGACACTCGTGACTGCCGTGTCCCGTGTGAAAGGGCCTTAACACATAGTGTTTCTAAGAGCAGCACTAGACAGGTAGCATAGGTTACTGGGCAAACAGCTCTATTTCTGCTGTTCCTTAAGCGCCACCTACTGACAGAGAGTGGATTTACATTTTGATTCAGCCTGTCTGTGAGTCATGTTCTCATCTAAAATGGCGGTCCTGCATCCCAATCCAGCCTGTGTATGAAGGAGTTGCTCTGAACCACTAGGGGATCTCTCGCATTGGGCCAGCAATAGATGGAAATTGACCTGAAAAGGTTTTTTTTTTTAACAGGCACAGGACATGTTCCTGTGAAGCGCTATTTGCCTCTACATTTTGCAAACAATCCAGAAAAGGACCTGTTAAGAAAAATTTGTAACTATCAGAACAGACCTACTATTCATAACCAGAGGCCAGGGCTGCGTTTCCCAAAAGCATCATAAGCTGTACATCATAAACCCATTGAGTGGCGCTACGATTAACTTAGGCTTACGAGGCTTTTAGGAAATGCATCCCAGTTGCCTAAACATAATGTTAAGTGTGTCTTAAAAACTAGTTTGTCCAACTAGCAGTAAGCCAAGTGGCCAGTTTCACTGTTTAGATTCAAATTAGACCAATCTACCATTTTGTAACTGACTTAAAAGATAAGACCAGTCTTGGATAAAAACCTGCCAACAAGTCTAAGCAGTTTATGCAAATGGCCACAGGAGTGCAATATACAATTTTGTACTGACCTGGGTAGGGTTGCACCAGCCGTTAAGTCCACACTAGAGGCTTAGTGACTACTTGCTAGTTTGTAACTAAATTTGTACTTACTTCGGTTGCACCAGCTGTTCGTTAAGCAGGACGTAGCTAGTAGTTCGTAAGCTCTCCGTAAAGTAATGCGTAGTCGCGTAAAATGACGTTTACCCTAAATCATCCAATAGAAACCTTCAAATACGCGAGCAGAACTTGTTTAAATGTTATTAATTTTAATTTACCCTTCATTCTAACTTCTTTCGCCTCACGTATACTAACGGTAAAAACAAGTTTCCATTAAAAACGATACATTAATAACATTAGTCTATATGTAAGCTATTTTTATATGTAAATAACATTCCGAAACTGTAATTGAAATAAATAAGGATCAATAAATACTGAAAGAAAAAAATAGAACATAAGAAATGCCATTTATTTATTATTTCATCTGAGATGCGCAAACAGGGACCGAAGTGGTGCGCTGTAGATGGGGTGTTGAAGACGCGCTAAAAAAGCAGGGACTACGAGCAGCCAGTGGCCCATTGGTTTGTCTCCTGTATTGACAGAGTAAACCACCCAATCACAATGCACTATAGACGGAGCCGTGAAGTGTTTTGCTCCGCCTCTATAAAGAACGCTTCACCCCAGCTTCTTCCTCGGCGGCTTTTCCCACGTTTTCACAGCAGCTTTATGAACAACAGGCTTGCTCTGCGGTGAGTCACGCGGTGTAAAGAGCCAGGAGGAGGAGGAGAGGAGAGCAGCTGAATCAGTAAAGTGCTTGATTCGGACTCGCAGCGGAGGCAGGCATCTATCCTGTGTGCGCGCGCCATTAGTGCAGAATACGCAAACACTTCTTAATAAAACGTAAATTCGTCCACCGCGATTTTTTGGCCAAGTCATGTCAAGTGTGTTCATAGTAGAGGTTTCCATGGGCCAATGCGAATAAATCTAGATTTAAATTCGAAAAGACACGATATTGTCAGACCTGACGGGTTTTTTTTTTTTTTATGATCCAAAACGACTCGATGCAATGATACATATCTACAGTACCAGTCAAAAGTTATTGAACAGTAAGATTTTGAATGTTTCTTTTTTTTAGAGAATTCTTTTCTGCTCACCAAGCCTGCATATATTTTATCCAAAATACAGCAAAAGCAGTAATATTGTGAAATATTTTTACTATTTAAAATAACTGCTTTCTATTTGAATATTTTTTAAATGTAATTTATTCATGTGTTCAAAGCTGAATTTTCAGCATCATTACTCCAGTCTTCAGTGTCACATGATCCTTCAGAAATCATAATAATATGCTGATTTGCTGCTCAAGAAATATTTATTATTATTAATGGATTCTTTGATGAATAGAAAGATGCAAAGATCAGCATTTATCTGAAATAAAAAAGCTTTTGTAACATTATATAATACACCATTCAAAAGATTGGAGTCAGTATAATTTTTGCTTTGTTTTTTGGGAAAGAAATTATGGAAATTAATAATAATGTTACAAAAGATTTCTATTTCAGATAAATGCTGTTCTTCTGAACTTTCTATTCATCAAAGAAACCTGAAAGAAATTATACTCAGCTGTTTTCAACATAATAATAATAATAATAACAATAATAATAATAATAATAATAATAAATGTATTTTGAGCAGCAAATCAGAATATTTGAATGCTTTCTGAACGATCGTCTGGAGTAATGGTGCTGAAAATTCAGCTTTGATCACAGGAATACATTACATTTTAAAATATTAGAGATGTTCCGGGTATCGGCCGATATCGAGTACTGATCCGATACCTGGGTGTGAATCTGGTAATACAGCTGTATGTACTACTAGATCTGTATGAATTGATACAATTATTTTATGGTGTGCTTCACCATATGCTGTATAGATAGATAGATAGATAGATAGATAGTCTGGCCAGTAAACAAAAAAATATAATATATAATATTTGGAAAATGGCACATCTATTTAAATATCTAAAAGTACACTATTAACATCAGTCAGTCAAGCTTTATAAATGTATTATGATAATCGAGTATTATTTAATGATATAACTTTAGCAATTAGAATTAAAACTTGGTAACCATGTATGAATACAGTCATTTTAACGGAACTGGTGGTGCTTTTTTGGTCATTCAGTGTTTCTGTAAAATATGGGGGGATACTATCAATAATACTGATAAGATAATAATCATACTATGAATTCTTCTACACTAAGGATTAACGAGCTGCTGGAATCATGAATATTGATCAAGTTGTCTGCGTTCCCTTGAACTGATTTGCTGAAATCAAACCAGGGAGGATAATAGGTGAGCGCCAGCCAATGAGATTGTCGTTTGTGCTTTAGCTCCGCCCACTACAGGAGAACCCGGCAGTTCTTAAAAGCTGAAGAATTCCAAAGGAACTCCGTTATTTTGACAGGAAAATACAACAAAGAATAACGTTTACATACCATGCAGAATTGACGCGCTACATGTACTCTCTCTCTCTCTCTCTTTGCGTGTGAGGAAAAAAGCAAAGCGACGGCGAGTTGTGCACTTCACACTAGTGCTTACGGTACGTCAAATACAGGTGCGCTGCACATTCATTCAGATGACCTGAAAAATAGCACAGACCACTTGACGGAGAGTGAAACTCTGAAGCGCTCAGTCAGAGTGTTCGGAGAGTGACAATATATCTGTGCTAAACTTATACATAGCCTCCAACTCACACACTGGAGAGTAAAATCTGAGCATTTATTAGCCAGTGGCTAATATTATATACCATTTAGTGGCCCTGGGTGAAGATTTAGTCACATACGCGAGTGATTTACTGCCAATGTGCTACCACGTTTGTATTTATTCTTCGCTGCTCTAAATAGTGGTTGCTTGTGGCAACACAGCACAACTTCCTGTGTTTGCATTCTGAGCAGCGAAGAAGAATTGATTTCCGATTTGCAGCGTTAAGCAAAGCTATCGTGCATAACTATAGGTTTTGTTTAAGAATGGTATTGGATCAGTACATGGGTTCAAGTACTCACCAATACCGATGCCAGAATTTTTTGTGGTATCGGTGGAATTTCTGATACTAGTATTGGAATCGGAACAACCCTATAAAATATATATTCAAATAGAAAACAGTTATTTTAAATTGTAAAAATATTTCACAATATTACTGTTTTTGCTGTATTTTGGATCAAATAAATGCAGACTTGGTTAGCAGAAGAGACTTCTTTAAAAAAAAATAATGAAAAATCTTACTGTTCAAAAACTTTTTAATGGTAGTGTATATCATATATATATATATATATATATATATATATATATGGCGGTGGGCCACCAGGACCAAAAAATGCCAGGGCCGATTTTTTGTCCCAGTCCAGCCCTGATTTCAACCGTTACTCCTGACCAGACATGTCCGTAAATATTTAGTTTATACGTAGTGTAATGGTGCAACGGAAAAATATTTAGTAGCACGTAAGTTGTAACTTAGTGCCCATTTACGGCAAAACTAGGCTAAGTTGTAACTTACGTTCAGCTGGTGCAAACGGCCCCTGGTCATTTCTGAATGAACAGAGGATGGTCTTGTTCTCCGTGTGCTAACATGAGTTGATCTGACAAAGCACAAAATGATTTAATCATATATTTGTCATAATGTATGTGTTGACATTCACAAAAAAAAAGTACTGTACCTGTTTATATCCCAACTTTTAGAAGGACTATTTTCTTCACGTCAACAGTGGCAAAAGGTGCCTTGCTGACCCAAGCACTTCATTGTCTCCCTTGTGATACAAGAATGATATTAATGGAAGATGGAGAGTATGTTAATAATACATAACGTCATCACATGTGTAATGTTGGAAAGGCAGCTTATGTGTACACAAGTCAAACACCCAACTGCACCACCTGCTGGTGAATGACTAAACGCAGATGGAGCATACACATCTGTACTCATCTGCTTTTCCTGCAGTTCCCAGATGTGCAATGTTGAATATTCAGCCGAATTTTAACCACTGAATTTTTGGAAGTGAATTTGTAAAGTGAAATAAAATGGAACGGAAATTACCTGTCAAATATTATACATTCTGTTTTTAAACAGATTGAATATTTCGGAAGTAAACTCTGGAAGGTGAATATGTATTGAATTTTTTGAGGAAAAATTATGGGAGAAGGAATGAGAAGAAAGTTGTGGCTAAAAGCTGCTATTGATATTGGTTAAAATGAATGGAAAATATCTTGTGTTTTTCTGTGGATACACGAGCCCCCATGTGATTGGTGCCATACATCACATTAATTAAACATTTTCACTTAGAAATTAAATATGTATTCATAATTTTACATAAAATCAGCAAGGAATACACACTGAAATCCATGTAAACCTGGAAAAATTAACAAGTTTAACTGTCCTCATGTTAAAAATGTGTATACAACAAAGCACTGTGTGAAATATGCCGGGGGGAAATCAACTCATGATGTTTTAGAAAGTAATGAAAGCTGTATTTGAAACATGAGGACGTTATATTAGGCAAATTATTATTTTATTTATTTCTGCATTTGAATTCCTTTTCAGTTAAATTGTGGCAGAAAAATTAGCCTAACAATTAGTTTCTTTGTTAAAATCATAGAATGAATGAATAAAATTAATAGGAATTAATTAATAAATGTTTTAACTTACAGGTGACATGGAGGAAAGGTGGTTGAGGAAATTCCTCCCTTCTATTTAAAGCAGTTTGAGTAACCAGAAAAGTGCTATATAAATGTAACAAATTATTATAATCATTATGGAATGGTTGCGAATAAGAGCTCACAAAGACAAATTAACAAAGAGAACAATCTATTAATTCAAAATACTCAGAGAAATACTGAGAAGCAGGTAGCAACACTCACTCACAATATTAGACAGAACACTGACCTCAAGAAACATGGCACTAAATACTTAACCAAATGAGGCTAATTAATGAGGCAGAAGGAGACAGGAGATGCAGTTCATAATGCTCTTCGTTTAACGAACAAACACAGGGAAACAGTGAAGGGAAACACAACCAAACACGACAGAGAACGGACGAAAACTATGGGAGAACTGAGGGGTTAAGTAGTGGAGAAAACAAAAGAACTGATGAGTTAATCATACTGAATGACAATCAGAGCAACTAAGCGAAACTAGGTCAAGGAGTAAAGAACAGAAACACAGGGAAAACTAAACCAAAACAAACGTGACATATCACCCCTCAGCCCAATTCATCTTAATTTTTTGTTAGGGTCCGTTCTTCTGTCACGGTGTGTAGTAGGAAGGCAGAAGGAGACAGGAGATGCAGTTCATAACTCTCTTCATTTAATGAACAAACTTCAAACACAGGCAAAATAGTGAAGGGAAACAACCAAACACGACAGAGAACGGATGAAGACTACGGGAAAACTGAGGGTTTAAGTAGTGGAGAAAACAAAGGAACTGATGAGTTAATTAATCTTACACAGCTGAACCGAATGACAATAAGGGCAACTAATGGAAACTAGGTCAAGGAGGGAATAACAGAAACACAGGGAAAACCAAACCAAAACAGAACATAAACGTGACAACATGCAGGACTCTTGCGTGAGACCTGTTGAAATACATCAGTGAATTGGCCTATTACATGTAGTTTTCCTATGTAGTATATTTTAAATACTTTGGTTACAGTATATAATTCAGCGTAATCCACCTTTTCCTTCATAGCAGACGTGTGAGGTGTAAATGAGGGGCTATAAGGGCTTTGATAACTGTCAGCTTGAGAGTATTTTGGGCGTTTCCTAAAGAAGCGAAGAGTTAAGAATTTTGAAGAGGTTTTAGGGTGACCATACGTGCCATTTTTTCCCAGACGTGTCCTGGCCAGGATTTCTATATTGCCTAAAATATCTAGGTTTTGGCATTGTTTGCGTGCGCAGACTGATCAGTGTATGACATCAAAGTACCATACAGACGGTTCCTTATGATTTCAAAACGCTCTCAAGGTACTTTGATGTCAAACACTGATCGGTCTGAGCCGCGCCGCTTTAAGTCGAACACACCTAATATGTACGCGTAATTGCATGGCTTTGACCGTAGATTCCACCTTATCAGACACACACTGATTGATCCAATATATACAATGCCTGCATGTTATTGGTCAAACAAATTTTTCGATCATTACCTTCAGAAAGCATGAAAACAGGAAAACAATGCCAAAACAAATCCTGACAAGGACGTGTCCGGGAAAAATAGCACGTATGGTCACCCTAAGAGGTTTTGAGATTACACCTATTTCAGTTGTTTGTTCCGTATAGGATCTAGCATACTTGTGGGAATTGATGTCTGTTGATTTCATGTCTGTTGTTTGTGTCATAAAACTGGTGTTAACTTGTTTTTGTTTCTGTTCACTCTAGACCTGATGGCGCTGAAAGAAGAGAGTCACAAACTGAATGAAATGGAAGAGAAAGATCAGTTTGAGAAATGTCATGATTTCATGGTTGGGGTGAAACCTTTTAGTTACTCAAAGACTCTTAAAACAGAAACTAGAAACTTCGAAGTCCAGATGAAATTTCACACTGGAGAGAGCAATTTTACCTGCCAGCAGTGTGGGAAGGGTTTCTCACTAAAAGGAAATCTTAGCATTCACATGAAAATCCATGCTGGGGAGAAGGCTGTCATATGCTCTCAGGGTGGAAAGAGATTTACACAGAGTAATACCCTTAATGCCCACATGAGAGTTCACACCGGAGAGAAACCCTACTCCTGCAAACTGTGTGGAAAGAGTTTCACGCGAAAAGAAAATCTTAAAATTCACATGAGAAATCACACCGGAGAGAAACCTTACACCTGCAAACGGTGTGGGAAAAGCTTCACGCGAAAAGAAAATCTTAAAATTCACATGAGAGTTCACACCGGAGAGAAGCCTTACACCTGCAAACAGTGTGGGAAAAGCTTCACGCAAAAAGAAAATCTTGAAATTCACATGAGAGTTCACACCGGAGAGAAGCCTTACACCTGCAAACTGTGTGGGAAAAGCTTCACACGAAAAGAAAATCTTAAAATTCACATGAGAGTTCACACTGGAGAGAAGCCATTCATATGCTGTCACTGTGGAAACCGTTTTAATCAGAAAAAGTACCTTAATGCCCACATGAGAGTTCACATTGGAGAGAAGCTGTTTGTTTGTGATCAGTGTGAAAAGAGTTTCGGATATAAAGCACAGCTTGATCTTCACATGAGGATTCACACAGGAGAGAACTGTTTTATATGTCAGCAATGTGGAAAGAGTTTCTCACAGAGAGCAAACTTTGAGAATCACATGAGAGTTCACACTGGAGAGAAGCCTTTCACCTGCCCTAATTGTGGAAAGAGCTTCACAAATAAAGGCAACCTTAATATTCACATGAGAGTTCACACTGGAGAGAGGCCTTACAAGTGTCCTCAGTGTGAAAAGAGTTTCAGATATCACACAAACCTGAAACGGCACTTGCAAACTCATTCTGGAAAGAAAATCCAAACCTTGTCACACTGATGAAAATGCCAATTTCAACAATAATCCGCACATTCATTCTGAAGAAAGACAATTCAGTTGTGATCAGTCTAATTAAAACATCACACTTACAGATAAAAATGTAAAAGTTGTGTAAATGTGAGACCCTGATTATGTTCTTTGTTAAACCCTATTTGGACGGGATTAGTTATACATAGAGTGGTGGGATAGAGTAAATATTACCAGAGCTTCTCAGTGATTTTACTTCCATCTGAATGTGCCATCTCACTAATCATTGTGGATGAATAAATGAATAAATAATGCATTTACAGGTACATCTCAATAAATTAGAATGTTGTGAAAAAGTTCATTTTTTCTTGTAAGTTATTTCAAAAAGTGAAACTTTCATATATTTTAGATTCATTGCATGTAAAGTAAAACATTTCAAAAGTTTTTTGTTTTAATTTTGATGATTAGAGCTTACAGCTCATGAAAGTCAAAAATCAGTATCTCAAAATATTAGAATATTTACATTTGGAGTTTCAATAAATGACCATCGATACAGTATAAATTCCGGGTATCTCTTGTTCTTTGAAACCATAATAATGGAGAAGACTGCTGACTTGGCAATGATCCAGAAGACGAACATTGATGCCCTTCACAAAGAGGGTAAGTCACAGAGGGTCATTACTGAAAGGTGTGGATGTTTACAGAGTGCTGTATCAAAGCATATTAAATGCAAAATTGACTGGAAGGAAGAATTTGGGTAGGAAAAGGTGCACAAGCAACAGGGATGACTGCGAGCTTGAGAATACTGTGGAGCAAAGCTGATTCAAACACTTGTGAGAGCTTCACAAGGAGAGAACTGAAGCTGGAGTCAGTGCATCAAGAGTCACCATGCTCAGACGTCTTCAGGAAAAGGGCTATCAAGCCACTTCTGAACCAGAGACAACGTCAGAAGCGTCTTACCTGGGCTGTGGAGAAAAAGAACTGGACTGTTGCTCAGTGGTCCAAATTCCTCTTTTCAGATGAAAGTAAATTTTGCATTTCATTTGGAAATCAAGGTCCCAGAGTCTGAAGGAAGAGAGGAGAGGCACAGAATCCATGTTGCTTGAAGTCCAGTGTGAAGTTTCCACAGTCTGTGATGATTTGGGCTGCCATGTCATCTGCTGGTGTTGGTCCACTGTGTTTTCTGAAGTCCACAGTCAACGTAGCCATCTACCAGGAAATTTTAGCTGCTGACAAGCTTTATGGAGATACCGATTTCATTTTCCAGCATGACTTGGCACCTGCCCACACTGCCAAAGGTACCAAAAGCTGGTTCAATGACCATGGTGTTAGTGTGCTTGACTGGCCAGCAAACTCGCCTGACCTGAACCCCATAGAGAATCTTTCGCTTTACAATCATGTGGGGGGGGTCTCCTCAACCACCACCAGTGTGCAGCATCCACCTGGATGATGCGACGGCAGCCACAGAACAATGGCGCCAGTGTGCTCACCACACACCAGCTACAGGTGGAGAGAAGAGAGAGTGATAGAGCCAATCAAGTGGATTGGGGATTATTAGGAGGCCATGATTGATAAGGGCCAGTGGAGGGAATTTGGCCAGGACCCCGGGGTTACACCCCTACTCTTTACGAGAAGTGCCATGGGTTTTTTAATGACCATAGAGAGTCAGGACCTCAGTTTAACGTCTCATCCGAAAGATGGTGCTTTTTGCCAGTACAGGTGCTGGTCATATAATTAGAATATCATCAAAAAGTTGATTTATTTCACTAATTCCATTCAAAAAGTGAAACTTGTATATTATATTAATTCATTACACACAGACTGATATATTTCAAATGTTTATTTCTTTTAATTTTGATGATTAGAGCTTACAGCTCATGAGAGTCAAAAATCAGTATCTCAAAATATTAGAATATTACTTAAGACCAATGCAAAGAAAGGATTTTTAGAAATCTTGGCCAACTGAAAAGAATGAAAATGAAAAGTATGAGCATGTACAGCACTCAATACTTAGCTGGTGCTCATTTTGCCTGAATTACTGCAGCAATGCGGTGTGGCATGGAGTCGATCAGTCTGTGGCACTGCTCAGGTGTTATGAGAGTCCAGGTTGCTCTGATAGTGGCCTTCAGCTCTTCTGCATTGTTGGGTCTGGTGTCTCTCAATCTGGGACCTTGATTTACAAATGAAATGTAAAATTTACTTTCATCTGAAAAGAGGACTTTGGACCACTGAGCAACAGTCCAGTTCTTTTTCTCCACAGCCCAGGTAAGACACTTCTGACATTGTCTCTGGTTCAGAAGTGGCTTGGTAGCCCTTTTCCTGAAGATGTCTGAGCGTGGTGACTCTTGATGCACTGACTCCAGCTTTAGTTCTCTCCTTGTGAAGCTCTCACATGTGTTTGAATCGGCTTTGCTTGACTGTATTCTCAAGCTTGCAGTCATCCCTGTTGCTTGTGCACCTTTTCCTACCCAAATTCTTCCTTCCAGTCAACTTTGCATTTAATATGCTTTGATACAGCACTCTGTAAACAGCCACACCTTTCAGTAATGACCCTCTGTGACTTACCCTCTTTGTGGAGGGCATCAATGTTCGTCTTCTGGATCATTGCCAAGTCAGCAGTCTTCTCCATTATTGTGGTTTCAAAGAACAAGAGATACCCGGAATAACCCGAAGATACTCGAGTAACCCGAGACGTTCTCTTTCATAGGTTCACTCAACGCTGCATAA
Source organism: Acrossocheilus wenchowensis (assembly GCA_029620275.1). Classification (NCBI taxonomy): domain Eukaryota; kingdom Metazoa; phylum Chordata; class Actinopteri; order Cypriniformes; family Cyprinidae; genus Acrossocheilus; species Acrossocheilus wenchowensis. The sequence goes on along the minus strand of JAJUBA010000502.1, from coordinate 459,103 downwards.
GCTAAGACGATTTGGGAACGATATACCAAACATGCCAAGCTAAAAACGCTGCCCTATCTGGCCCGTTTACGAACCAGACAGCATACACGGCTGGCTCAAGCAGATAAAACCTGGGAACCCGGAGCCGTGTCAAGATCCAAGTTATAGAACCTGATAAAAGTGTGTGGAGAGGACCATCCTGCCGCTACACAAATGTCCTCTAGGGGGACCCCTCTAAAAAGAGCTTGAGAGAAAGCCACGCTCCTAGTAGAATGCGCCCGAACGCTGAGAGGTGAAGAAAGACCACGCACCTCATATGCCAGCGAAATAGCGTCCCTCACCCAGTGAGAAATTCTATGCTTCGATGTGGCAAGCCCTCGGCGGCCAGCACCGAAACATACCAACAACTGAGGAGATTTCCTCCAATGGCCGGAGCTGTCCACATAGATCTTCAAAGCTCGGACGGGGCAGAGCAAGCGAAGCCTCTCATCCTTGCCTAAAGAAAAAGGAGGAGGATGGAAAGAGTGAAGTGTGACCACCTGAGAGCGAAATGATGCGGATAAAACCTTAGGAACATAGCCAGGCCTAGGCCGTAAAGTCACCTTGACCAGACCCGGGGTGAAATCCATACACATCTCGCTTACAGAGAGAGCCTGCAAGTCCCCAACTCTTTTCAAAGATGTAAGTGCCAACAAAAGAGTAACCTTGAGAGTCAGAATTCGTTCTGGAGCTGACTCCAAGGGCTCAAAAGGGGCTACCATCAGACCCTCAAGGACAACTGATAAGTCCCATGAAGGAACTCCAATGGGGCGTACTGGTCTCAAACGCCGGACACCACGCATAAACGCAAAGACCAACCGATGTCTCCCCAGGGGAATGTCATCTAGCTCTCTTAGAGAGGCGATGGCCGCAACATAAACCCTTAAGGTAGTAGCAGCTGCCCCTGCCGCAAGTTTCTCTTGCAGGAACTCTAGCACTGAACCAATAGGGCAGCCGACTGGGTCCACTGCGTGGGCTAAACACCAGGACTCAAAGACCTTCCATTTGGAAGAGTACAGCTTTCTAGTGGAAGGGGCTCTAGCACTAGCAATAGTCTCCTGAACCCCAGCAGGAAGGCCAGAAGTCAAAACCTGTGACCTCTGATGGGCCATACCCACAGCTTCCAGATCTCGGGTTGAGGGTGCCAGATCTTGCCCTGAAGCTGAGAGAGCAGGTCCTGCCTGATCGGAATCTCCCAAGGGGACTGATACAGAAGAGGAATCAGCTCCGAGAACCATGTCTGGGATGGCCAGAACGGGGCAACGAGAAGGAGACTGACACCGCTCTCCCTGACCCTGCACAGAACTGCCGGAATCAGCTTGATGGGCAGAAACGCGTACAGCCTCATGTCCGGCCAAGGGTGAGCAAACGCATCTATGCCCAGAGGTGCTGGGGAACTCAGGGAGAACCAAAGCGGGCATTGGGACGACTCCTGCGACGCAAAGAGGTCCACGTCCGCTTTGCCGAACACATTCCAAATCTGGGCTACCGTTTGGCGGTTCAACATCCACTCCCCTGACCTGAGCTTCTGTCTCGACAGAAAGTCGGCTGCGAGGTTCAATACTCCCGGGACATGAACCGCTCTCAAGGAGAGAAACTTGTCCTGAGCCCAAAGAAGGAGACGGCGAGCATGCCCGTTCAGGGTGCATGACCGTGAACCCCCTTGGCGATTTATATGGGACACTACCGCCATGTTGTCCGTCCTGACAATCATATGACACCCCCTGAGTGGGGGGAGAAAGTGAATCAATGCCAGGAAGACAGCTCTCATCTCCAGGCAGTTTATGTGCCATGAGAGGAACTCTCCTGCCCAAACTCCGCACGCCGGTCTGCCCTCGAAGACCGCACCCCAGCCCGTCAGGGATGCGTCCGTCGTGACCATCTGACGACAATGAATCGCACCCATTCTGACTCCACTCTGGAGAAAAAGGGGATCCCGCCATATTAAAAGGGTGCGAAGACAACTGCGCGACACCCTTACCAGGCGAGCGGCTGGTCCTGTGGAGCGGACCCCTGAAATTTTCATCCACCAAAGGAACAGCCTCATGTGAAGCAACCCCAAAGGCAGCACAGGGGAGGCTGCGGCCATGAGGCCTAAGAGCCTGCGACAAGTGCTCACGGAGACATGATGGACTAGCTTGAAACTGGCCAAACATGTATTGAGGCCGGAAATCCGGGCAGGAGCCAGACGGGCCTGCATTTGAACGGAATCCAAGTGCACTCCCAAAAACACAGTTTGTTGGGAGGGAGAGAGAACACTCTTCTTGGTGTTCATTCTGAGGCCAAGAGCACGAATGTGGCGCAGGACGACATCCCTGTGACGGCTCACTGACTCCCTGGAGTGGGCCAGGATAAGCCAATCGTCCAGGTAATTGAGTACACGAATGCCCTGGAGCCTCAAAGGGGCCAGAGCAGCATCCATGCACTTTGTGAACGTCCTCGGAGTCAAAGCCAGGCCAAAGGGAAGAACCTTGTATTGGTAAGCCTTGCCTCCAAAAGCGAACCGAAGGAACTTCCTGTGCCGCCGAACGATTTGAATATGAAAATAGGCATCCTTCAGATCGACAGTGACAAACCAGTCTCCCACTCGAATCTGAGACATAATAGTCTTTAATGTCAACATCTTGAACTTCCCTTTGTAAAGGGAGAGGTTGAGACGACGCAGGTCCAGAATGGGTCGTAGACTGCCGTCCCTCTTCGACACAAGAAAATAGCGACTGAAAAAGCCTCGTTCCAGGTCCGATTGAGGGACTTCCTCTATTGCCCCCTTGAGGAGGAGGGAGGACAGTTCCTGCTGTAGCACAGAAGCCTTTGAGGCGCTGCTTACTACTGTTAGGTGAACCCCGTCGAAGCGGGGAGGATTGCGGCCAAACTGAAGCGTGTAGCCGGACCGAATTGTGTGGAGAACCCAAGGCGATACCCCTGATAGACGCTCCCATTCGTGAAAGAAATGCGATAGAGGAAGCAGAGTGTTGTAGTCTAGAAGACATACCTGAGTTGGGGTGTCGAGAAGGTCTGGAGGGTGTGATGTCGTCCACCACGAAGGAAAGCCTATGGCGTCCTTGGTTAGGATGGGGGAGTCCACGGTGACCGAAGGCTGTGGGAGAGAACCGAAAGTGTCTCCTATCATACGAGCTGCGGGTGACAAAGGAACAGGTAGTAGGGGGAGAAAGCTTGATGCGTCTCCCGACTGCCACACTGAAAGAGACTGAAGATGGTCGCTTGCTGCACACCGAAACCTGCTGGGCGGATGTGACAGATCTGCGTGAGGAGAGTGTGTTAGAGGTGGGCAGAAACGTTTGAACGATCTGGCCCTGCCTCATGAGGATTCTGGACAAACTCTCCTCCTCCCGACCCGAAAGTCAGGAACGACTCGATGGAGCTGAAGCGGCAGGCCTGTCAGGCCGCTTCAGATCAATCCTCCTGCGTGGTCGCCGGTGGGGCAATGGTCCCCCAGACCGTGGCCGGAGGGGGATGAACCGGGGCGCTGCTCCTACTGGCGGGCTCCTTCCTGGGCAAGGAGCGCTCTCTAGACAAGGAGGAGGAGGGGGTGCTAGAGTGGTCCCTCGCTCTCCTAGGCATAAACTGCCTAAGGGCAGCTGACTGAGACTTGGCGGATCGAAACTTTTCCACCACAGAGCTGACCGCCTCCCCAAATAGTCCAGTTTGAGAGATGGGGGCGTCAAGGAGAAAAACTTTCTCTTTTTCACGAATCTCCGTGAGATTAAGCCACAGGTGGCGCTCTGCAGCTACCGAACCTGCCATAGAGCGTCCTACAGCACGAGCAGTGTGCTTAGTGGCTCTCAGGGCCAGGTCCTTGGCTTTACGGAGCTCTTTGACTGCCTCTGGAGACAGCCCGGCACCCTCATCCATCTCTTTAAGGACATCTTGGTAGGCTTGGAGGATGGCCATAGTGTGGAGGGCCATGCCTGCCTGACCAGCTGCAATGTAGGACTTCCCGATAAGGGCGGAAGTGGTCCTACATGGTTTGTTCGGAAGGAGGGGGCGGGACTTCCATGAAGGCGCCAAAGATGGCAAAAGGTGAGAGGCTAGTGTGTCCTCAATCACCGGAATGGCGGTGTAACCCTGCTCCACAGAACCCACTAGGTTGGTGAAGTCAGCGACTGCAGTCGCCGAAGTGCAAGTGAAGAAATCCCAAGAAAGAACGATCGAAATCGGGCCAGAAAAATCGCAACAGAAGGGCTAATATGGCCACTTCGTGAAGGCAGAGAAATCTGAGGAGCAGATGGCGCGTTTGCCAGTATAAGGAGGTGACATAAGAATGTCGAAGACGGCATCCGCGCCATCAGCCAATGAATTGGCGTGATTCTATAAGGGCTTCAGACAATCGGCACACCCAGAGGGCGTTCCCAAAGCATCTTAGCTTACACAGCGTGAGTGAACCTATGAAAGAGAACCACAAAACTGACTCAAAACGATGTAGTTTATATGCCAGACCAGTATGTGGCGCTGTAATTCTGCCACAGAGATACACTAAAAAGGGCGAAGAAGACTTTGACTATGCACATAAACCTTGCGCGCAGTATTCAAACAAACATGGACCAATACATTTATTAATCTGTGTTAATGTTAGTTAATAAAAAGACAATCGTTCAGTGTTTGTTCATGTTTTTGTTGCTGTTACGTGACGTAGCGGTGTCTGACTAGGGGCGAGACGTGGGCTGATGACATCATCGTTTCAGAAAATATACGGATTCGTGGTCCACATGAAAAGGCAAGGGCGGCGTTTTCAGATTTGTCCACTTTGGGACCCGGTTTAAAAAAATATCGGAAATGTATGCGTATACAGCTAAACGTCACATCGCTTTCACTTCTACTTTCACAATAGAAGCAAACAAAACCAACAAATGAGCAATATGTAATTGCTGTGACAAGTCTCCATTTGTATACACATAGCAAAGTTGCTTTTTTTTAATATAATAATTTTTTTTAAGTGAAAGTGGCGTGACGTGTGGCCAAGTATGGTTAATTTGATAAAGTTGCAGACTATTTAGATGTAATATTAAATAGTCAATACAGTAAGCAAGATGTGTTCTCTCAGTTGAGAGATCAAAACCTTGAAATAAAGCCAGAGATTTATTAGTATTAAAAAAATATTATTGTTATATCTGTGTCCTATTTCAGGTTCTTATTTAATCAATAAATTAAATCAGAATAAATAGACGTTGGCTATTAACAATCGAATGAAATTACTATTACATAATTGCATAAATTATGTAAAGTTTAAATATAACATTTAAATGTAGAAATATTAAATGACTGCAAAAAAAATGAAATAAGCTACTTTTTTTAAATATGAAACAATCACCAGCAGCAAGTGACTGTCTTAATGAGTGAGTTGAATCAAATGATTTGTTTAAAATGCTGATTCATTAAACTTCGCAAATGAATGTATTTATAGCCTGAGGAAATTGTTTATGGTCTGTATAACGCTGAGGAACAAAACACCGTGTTGCTCAGAGACGCGGCAGTTCTGCTGTTTGTTCTATTTTCTTTCTGACGGAGCAAAACGGAATTTTGAGTCTGAAAGTTCAGTAAGTTGTAGTTTATTGTACATTTGTGATGGTGCAGATATTTGGGGGGAAAAAACAGGACTCTTGTTTGTGTGATATGCCTATGATAGGACTTAGCCTATGTTATAAAAACAGAAACTCATTAAATGGCTATTTTTCTTTTTTTTTAATCCTTTTGATGACATTTCTGCCACACGTGTGATGGCAGTGAGACGGGAGAGAGCACTCAACTCTTCAGATCGCATGATTTAGTGGAACATTAATATAATATAGAATCATCATCTGTAATGAAATGAGGCATGAACATTTCACGAATTTATCATTATCTTCATATATGTGCACTCTTTTAGGCTAAATGCTTAATGGAGCTGTGCAAAGTAGCCATGTGATAAACTAATCGTTGCAGACGCGATCAATACGTGTCCTGTGTCAAGTCAAGTCAAGTCACCTTTATTTATCAAATAGTGTGTCAGTAATGCAAAAAGAAAATAGTAAACACTCAATTTTCAGTTAAAAGCAGTTCATCATTCTGTTCAGTTCAGTTTAAATAGTATCTGTGCATTCAAGTCGACGATATCGCTGGAAATGAAGTGTCCCCAACTGAGCAAGCCAGAGGCGACAGCGGTAAGGAACCAAAACTCCATCGCTGACAGAATGGAGAAAACAACCTTGGGAGAAACCAGGCTCAGTCGGGGGTTAGTTCTCCTCTGACCAGACGAACCAGCAGGTTGTTCCATGCTGCAGCAATGTTAGATTGTGCAGAGGACTCATCTGGCTCCCAGGGTCTCGTCTCGATGGCCTTCTAGTTTTGACTTTTCCACCAAGGCAGTTCCAGTGCAAGTTCGGAGCCAGAGCCTAGTTTCAAACCGGTTCTTTGTCTTTCGACACCCGAAGCACCAGCTCCGAACCAGGAAAAGACCACGATCAGATGATAGAAGCAGGTCATTTGTAACTCTAATGAGAGCAGTCTCAGTACTATGATATGATCTAAATCCTGACTGGAATTCCTCACAGATATCCTTTTTCTCTAGGAAGGAATATAATTGTGAGGATACTACCTTTTCTAGTATCTTTGACAGAAAAGGGAGATTTGAGATCGGTCTGTAATTAACTAGGTCTTTGGGGTCAAGCTGTGTTTTTTTAATGAGAGGCTTAATAACAGCCAATTTGAAGGTTTTGGGGACATATCCTAATGATAATGATGAATTAATAATAGTCAGAAGAGGATCTATGACTTCTGGAAGCACCTCTTTTAGGAGCTTAGATGGAATAGGATCTAACATACATGTTGTGAAATAATCATAAATATCAGTTTATGTTGTTTGATTACGCCCTCGAAAGTCGTAGTTGGAAACCATTAGCCCCAGCTGGACCGTTTAGCCCCTGTGTGCGCAGTGGAATTGTGGCTAATAATAATTTCTGACTGACATATAACTGAACAAATCAAACAAATGTAAACGGGCAAAGGCGGGGCCCCCTACAAGGCGGGGCCCATGGGCAGTAGCCCAGTCTAGCCCAATGGTAAGTCCGGCCATGATTATGTCACAATGGCTGTCTTGATGAGTATCCATGTAAACACAGTTGGTTACGTCTTAAATAAACATAAACAATTAAATGGGGTCCTATTATGCTTTTTGAATTTTTGGAGTGCTTTGTGTACTCCAACTGCGCCTCCCACTGGCTGAGAATGAATTTACATATATATGCCGCCACAAATAGTGTGTCTGTGAAACATTGACTGGACTATGGTATAAATAAATTCTTTAATTATTAATAGAATTAAAGAACAATAAACATAATATATATTACCGTTGCACTTATCTGTACATAGTAAATGCAGTTATTTTTAAGCTGTTGACATCCTATCTAAAATGAGATTTAGCCAAAAAAACAACAACAATAACGTTACCACTCTAATATGTATTGCAATATCCGTGGGTGCAAAGGTTCTGTGCGATCCTCTTTGTTCAATATTCTCAGGGTCTGAATCCAGCTCAAATTTATTATCACAATATGGACTACTTGCACAACTACTTCTGCTTTCTACTTATTACGGCTCGGGAGCTTCCGGTTAGCGTCCAGCACACCTATATACAGACAGTTTCTCATGAGAACGCAGATTGTTACTACATTTTAGGACTGGCATTTCTTTAAAAAAACAATTAATCATATTCTCTGTGTTAACATGAATTATCTTCAACCTGCTGAAATGTTCCTATAAATATATTTCCCTTCCAAATGTGCCTTCTGAATAATAAATATATTTCCCCACTAACCTGCCGCATCAGTGCTTGTCTTCTCATGAACAGTGTGTTTCTTTTACTGATCATATTTCATACCTGTTGAATGAACAGTTTTAAATGAATTTGACTGATAAACACCCTTACGAAAATTGGTTTTATTATAGTAAAAGTGCCATGTTCTTTCAGTTTTTACTATTTGTATAACAACACTTTTACTACAAATAGCCTACCATAGTTAAACTATGGGCAGTGTAGTAAAACCCGAGTTAATTTGTGGTTATATGGTTTAACTTCGATTGCAGTGTTTGGTTTTATTTGTAGTAAAACCATGGCTAATATGTATTGTTTGTGTGCGTTGGTGATCTTATTCCGAGCCCCTACTGCTTATTCCAGTGTTTAAAACTTCACGTTCCGTTGAGTTTGGAAAACTCTGTACACAGTAATCATCAGAATGTGTGTTCTCCTGTCTCTGAAAATATCCAGATTTTGAAATCATCCCACAAACTCTCACTTTATTAGACATTTAAGTCAACAATATGATTACAGCACTCTGAAAATACACATAACTGGAAATGTAATATTGTAATACTTCAAAACGGAAGTGCGTCACGAGGCTCAGTGCTATATTTCATTGACGCGATCAACGTGCTGCTTTGGCGAGGGGCGGGGCAGTACTGAAACACCGTCTTAAGCTGTTCACCAATCACAACGCACTGGGACAGCTAACCAATCACAACACATTTAGATTTTCGGAAGGCGGGCCTTCATCAAACCCGGAACTAATCGAGCTGTTTGTGTCAGGCAGGGGAGAGAGGTACTGTAATAATGTAAATTATGTGAAAAATAATGGGATTTTCAAACCCCCAAGCATGAGAGCATGTTCTAGTACACCCCCAAAACAAAATCAAGAGTGTAAAAGAGCATAATAGGACCCCTTTAAGAAAATATTAGATGCGTATCAGTATAACGGATCCATGCCATACTTGGCTTATAATGTAAATCAAACAACAAAAGAAATCAGAGAATCACTTACTGCTCTTAAGTAACTTCTGTAACTTTAATAGGTAATTATGTTTACTTCATACAATATAGTTTTCATAAGCACTAAAATGCTGTTTATTTATGTAAAGTGTATGTTTGTATCTAGCGGTCTCTCTGAGGGCTGAGCTGCTGTGAAGGACGCTCAGAAGAAACTCTCTCAGAAAGCCCTGAACCGGCCACATCTGGACGTCTAAAAGTGTCCTTGCCTCGGTGTGAGGGATCCTTTCATGAGACCCACACCAAACACCGTAGAGATGATCTGAGAAACACCAGTACAGTGCTTCGCTGCCAAAATAAATCACCAGGCTGCAGAGCAACTGTCCTCAAAGATGAGGGAAAATAACTATTAAAAACTAATGTCATCAACACATCTGTAACTCACCACCATAACGAACACAAGAACAACAACGTGATTAACGAACAGTAGATTACTGTAGTCTGAAAACAGCAGTTCTATGATATCAAGCCCCCTTTCACCCAGGTGTAAGTATTTAGTTCTTTTAAATCTTTTATAATATGAAGATCAAGAAACTGGAATTTATGCTCTATTATTTATTTTTTCTATTTCAACTTTATTTCCAGACTCAAGGTCCATTAGCAAGAAACGCACAATACAACCCAAACAATTAGAGCCCTGCACGGGCCTAAAATTTAGGCCCTAGCCCGGCCCTGGCCCGGGACGCTCAGGCCCTAGCCCGGCCCGTGTCCGACAGCTCATCAGAATCCTCGGCCCGAGTCCGACCCGAGCCCGTCTTTTTTCCCCTTCTCCCAAAACAGCTTATCTACTACTGTTTCAGCTATTAAAATAGTTCAGTTTTGTATGAAATGGCAAAGTGATTGTATTTCGTTTCGTTATTTTATTAAGTTAATTTAGAAAAACGTTTGGAGCATTTTTTTATTCGTTAAATGTAAGTTTTTGTTTTTTTAAAGTTACAACCAAGCGGCCAGCGGCAGACAGCCAGTTGATCATAGCCTATGTTTGATCAATTTAGCTTTCTCAAATCATCACGACTTCTCTAAAATTAAATCTATAATTATAAAACAGCTCCACAATGTTAGTTTAAACACTTGAGCTAGATAAATGTGCACTGAAGCATATCCAATAGTTTGTGCAGAGAGTGGAAGCTGAAGCGCGCTTTACAGGACGCGCCAGAACGATCACTTGCATTGGAAACATTTCAAAATACGCTGTCATTTTTGCTCATAAAGGTAAGAGACAAGAGTAAAAGGCTACGTTGTTCGGAACTGTAAAGTGTCTACTTTTATTTTTGTGCACTCACAATATCAACAAAACGTGCTTTTATTAAAAAAAAAGAAAAAAAAAGAAGCAGTTTCGGTTTTGAGCAAGCGGAGCGCTTCTGAAAAACCGAAACACAGCATATAGCCTACTTGCATCACTGACTTGATAAATATAGTATCTATAGAAAGCTTTGAATTACTACTTTAAAACGAAATAATTCGAATCGAAAACAAAAACTCTTTCATTATAAAATCCCTAAAGATGCATTTCTCTCTAAAGGCGCATCCAGTGAGGAGATGGCGAGTCAGGATCATCATCAAATGTATGGCTGATCAAAAATGCAGCTTTTCCCGAAGCTTTGGGAACTTTTTGTAACTCCACGCTCCAACTTCTTCCTGATGCTCTGCATGGTCACCTGTATGCTAATGTGTGCGTTGCGTATTGCTTAGGCCATGTATAATATTTATAATATAATCAGTATTTAATTAGCCATGTGTGCTCTGCGCGTATATGGGCACAATAAAAGGAGAGAAGCTAAATGAGCCCGAACCCGACCCGAGCCCGATCTGTAAAAAAAAAAAATGGCCCGAGCCCGGCCCGAATGGACTCAGCGTGTCGGGCCCCGTCGGGACCCGACGGGCTTGCAGACCTCTACAAACAATACACATTAAAAAAGACAACAACATTATAATATTATTATGTGAAACATCCAGCCGACAAATCAGTGTATACATCAGTTTTCTCTTCAATGCGGGGAATGACTGTACTCTTGTCTTACAGAATAGTTCACTTGCACTCCATCTTGTTTTTTTCAGCAGGATCCTCATACAATCACTGCTGAGAAATCAGTGATTAACGTTGTTTAACTTGTTAAAATGTATTTAAAGATGCTAAAAAGGAAGAAATAGTAATACTTATCTGATCTGCATCCTAAACGAACAGTTTTGGGTTAACAATATCTGTTGGTGAGTTGTTGAGCTGGTTTTATTGTATGTGATTAGCAAAGGAGTCCGTCGTTACATAGCAAAATATATTGTTAAACAACTGATATTAATTAAATATTAATGTATGCTGTTTATAATAAAATGTCATTATATAAAACACTGGAGTAGTGAGTACAAAATGTATGTTCAGCCACCATTTTGAGCTGTTTTGAATAACGTTGTGCTTTACGGTATATATATATATATATATATACACAATCCATATACTGTGCAGGCAGAGGCAGAAAAGGGCTTATTTAGAGCCTCCACCTAAACAATGAAGAAACGAAACAAAAACAGACTTATAAAACTAAAAGAAAAACTTTGATTACAGTAATTAATTTATGTTGTAATTAGTTACAACATATGTTGAAAAAATAAATAATAAAACCCATAAATAATATACTCAAAAAAAACAACCCATATGGTACATAAAATAAATTAAAAAAAGACAAGATAGATTATTGCATTTAAAATGATCCTTTATACATCTTTTATAACAAGCCAGCTCGTAAACTTCAAGTAAAGCTGATTTAATGTGGTTTATATAGCTAGAGACTCTTGAGACCCTTATAAACCTCTCCTGCCTCGTGCTTGTCAGAAATCGAGAAAAAAATTATAATAATTGCAACATGGTAAATAATGATAGCATAACAACAATGATAGATGATGTCTTTAACATTAGAGATGCTATCTCCCAAATGACATCATGATGGTATTATTGATAATCAATAACTTACCTTCATCGTCATGAACACATTTTAAAAACTTATAATATTTGCCTTCTCAACTCTGGCTGTGCAGTAAAATTCACTTTATAGATATACTTTTCATTCATGAAGATGACATGAAAGAAACGTGTCTCCTAGCGAAAAACAAAGACTTTTAAGATGAAAATGTTATTAAATTATCATTATAACTAGTAGATGGCAGCAGAGGATCACTCATTAGCTCAGCTGCCATTTCAACTCCAAATTTGTGTGCTTTTATTGTACTGAAGTATAAAGTATAGCAAGTGCAGGAATCATAATAAATAAATAAATATGCCCCGACACCAACAGCGTATAAGGGAGAATTATTTAAACTAGTTAACTACAAATTAAATAAGTTCATTATTAATGGTATAACAATTAAATAATGCATTAAATATTTAGAAATATTTTTAGATTTAATTTAGTAACTACATTTATTAAGTTTTATCTTTAACTGTAAAAGCTGCTAAATATATTCAGTCAACACAGACTTGTTACTGTTGTAGTTTTGCTACTCTAAATGTAGTCTGAATCACTTAATGCACAGCACTATTTTGACATATATATTTAACATAATATTTAACAGTTTGTCATTCCTGAAATGGTATACGTGGATGTTTGGTCCTCTTGGATAAACAAAAATTTTCTTCAAATTGTGAATGGATTTTGTACAGAAACTAAGCAAAGTGTGCGCACAGTACAACTGACTGGAAATGACTGAGCTGGCTCATCTGAAACCAGGAAGTAATTGTGCATATGGTCAATTGACAGAGCATTAGTGATTGCTTTGAAATATATTGGAGACAGTATTTTTCATACTTTCCCCGGTTTTCCTTTAACTGAATTGGTGTTTTTTTCTCTCTCTCTCTCTTTTTACATTAAACACAAACTGAACTTTATTACATTTATCGTATGAAATGAACAGTATTATACACCTCAAAGGGAAATTAAACTGATTTACGATATCAAATTCTACTTACTGTTTGATGTTTTATTGCTCTGTGTTGTGATGTGATTGTATTTGCTAGTATTATTGTTATTGTTGTTGTTGTTACAGTAAAGTGTTATTTTTTATATTCAACTTCTGGTCTCCTGGTATAAGCTTCATATCTTTCTCCCCAATTCTTTTAGAGCCTAGAACTGGTCTAGTGGCAATACTGTGTGTGTGTGTGTGTGTGTGTGTGTGTGTGTGTGTGTGTGTGTGTGTGTGTGTGTGTGTGTGTGTGTGTGTGTGTGTGTGTGTGTGTGTGTGTGTGTGTGTGTGTGTGTCATCAATCAATTATCAGTGCCTTAGAATTTTTACATTACATTCTACATCAGGGTGAATTTAAGCAAACTGCAAGTACAGTGTAAGTACTACAAATACAGTGGCAAAGTGCACCTTTAGAATATAAAAAAACTGTGCGTCGGGCCCTATCCCCAACACTGTCACCGACTCGCAGTCCACGGCAGTTATAAGATATAATCCGCATATTCAGATCAAGAGCGCTATTGAGAATATCACAAATCACTTCACACTTGCTTACATTTAGATATAAGCCAGAAGCTTTTGAAAGAAAAAAAATCAGTGGTATTAATAATCTGTGATTTATCCTTTATCTTATCATTTGAAGGTTTTATTTTTACATGTGAATTTCTCTTATTTTTTAGCGTGCGAGCGGGACTTTTATTTTGGTGTGGTGTCGTGACGTCATAAGGCTGCGCCGCGCTCCTGCATCTGAGATTCTGCTGAAGAAAGGTTTGTTTGACAACAAACAGAACAACAGAAAAGGTGCGTCTCATTTTCTATTTCAGATCAATTTTGTTCTTTTGAATTTTCCGTTTATCAAGGAAACCTGAAACACTGATAATAATCAGTAATGTTTCTTGTTTGTGTGGCTGGGGAAGGCTTAGCTTTAATTTCACAATAAATGCTTAGACCTGTCTTGTGATTTATAATCAAAGGCTGCTTGCATGTTAACAGATGTCCGCAGTTTTTGTAAAATAAGTTATTTTGTTATTTTTGTATTGTCATATTTATTCTATTTTAGTTTTTTAGAATTTTGTTACATAGCAAAGTTTATTTTGTGTAATTTATTTGTATAATAATATAAAAGCAGAAAATGTGCCAAATTGTGCAGCCCTACAAAGAAGCACAATAAACCTGGTGTTTTTTCCCTTATTGGTTTAGAAAAAAAAAAATCATAACCAGAAAATCACAATTAAGATTTTTTCTCCTTCCCTAAATCAACTCTGACTCTGACTTACTCTCTTGCTAGTGTGCTGCTGAACTAGAGCTGATTGAGACGCACACAGAGATCTGTCTGTTAATTATTCTCCTCTTAAACACACAGAGAAACTCCTGCTGAAGCACACTGTTATAAAGATGGAGTTTATTAAAGAGGAGAGTGAAGACCTGAAGATTGAAGAAGTCTTCACAGTTAAACATGAAGATCCTGAGGAACAACAAACAGAGATGGCGTTTATTATAGAAGAGAGAGAAGACGTGACGATTGAAGTCAAACATGAAGATACTGAGGAACAAACAGGTTGGTTTTCATTCTCAAAGTCTTTCTCCAGTCATTGTGCGTTCACACCGCCGCCGGCGAGAGCGTCAAAGTGGCCGGAAGTCATTCATTTTCAATGTGAGCCGGCGGTGAGCTCCGGCTGAGAGCAGCACAGAATGCTGTGTTTTATAATCTAGATTGTAAAAAGGGTGTAGCACACAGACTGTAAAGAAATAGTACAGCACCTTAAATCATCAACCTGCTATCTTGACACACTTCCCACATCTTTTTTCAAAAGTGTGCTTAACTGTTTGGAAGCAGATCTCTTAGAAGTGGTGAATGCTTCACTTCTTTCTGGGACTTTTCCAAACTCCCTGAAAACTGCAGTTGTTAAGCCCCTTCTGAAAAAGCGCAATCTTGATAACACAATGTTGAACAACTATAGACCAATATTAAATCTTCCGTTCATAGGTAAGATTATTGAAAAGGTAGTTTTTAATCAGCTGAACAACTACTTAAACTCAAATGGATACCTGTACAATTTTCAATCTGGTTTCCGAGCACATCACAGCACAGAGACAGCACTCATTAAGATAATAAATGATATTCGCTTCAATTCTGATTCTGGCAAAATATCAGTGCTGGTACTACTAGATCTTAGTGCTGGGTTTGACACTGTTGATCATAACATACTTCTAGAGAGACTGGAAAACTGGATCGGGCTTTCTGGGATGGTACTCAAATGGTTCAGGTCATACTTAGAAGGGAGAGGTTATTATGTGAGTATAGGAGAGCATTCTGCCATGCCAAACCATGCACGCATGCAGCCTATGCTTGCTTTAGTTAAAAATAACAGTGTTCTGTGAATGTTGATGATTTAATAACAAATATTTTTCGGGAGCGTTTATGCTGGGATTTCATGGAAATTTCATGACTGTAGCCACAGAAAAAAGTAATGTAACTAATTACTCTTGAAATAAAGTAATCGGTACAGTAATGTGAATACTTTTAAAAGGAGTAATCAGTAATTTAATTACATTTTCAGAGTAACTTGCCCGACACTGGTTGGGGACACCCCTAATTAGGGCTACTCAATATCGCGTTCATAATCACAGATGAATCGCATTCAATTATGAACACGATATCGCATAGCTTGTCAGTGAACTACGGCTCTGTGTATTAACTGCCGCTCCACGTGAAACAGGTGATGGAGATTTACCGCTAATCACGGAACTGGCTTTACTGACGAGATGCGCATGTGATTAATTGCACAGCCCTACCCTTAATATAATCTGAATCCACCAGAATCTTTCAATATACTGTGATACAGAATTTTTCCTCATACCACCCAACATTACACTCAATGAAATGGACCATGTTCATTAGGGGTGGCACGATACACAGATGTCACGGTTCGGTATGTACCTCGGTTCGGGGGTCACAGTTCGATACGATTTCGGTACAACAGGGGAAAAAAAACAAATCTACTATGCTCAGTTTCTTTTCATTTATTTTGAACAGACAGTAGTGCAAATTACAATTTTTTTTTTTTTTCCATCTAGATGTGAAAATACTAAATATTATTACATGTTATATAAAATCTGTTTTGTTTTCATTGTGAGTGTACACAAATAAAAGCAGAAATTTATACAGTAATTATTAAGACAATAAGTGTTTAAAGTTGATTCTGCTGGTATAAGGAAACAGTTGAAGTGAGCGCGCGCGCACACACACACACACACACACATCAGTTCCAGCATTGCTAACTTGACAGCGCAGTTAGTACTTTATCAGAATAAAATACAGTGAGCCAAACATCAGCACGCGCGCCTCTGTACTTCAGTCGCGTTCCAGCGGTGACACAAAGCCTATCATTTACATAATAAATAATAGTTTAGCATTTAGATACGTTACATCGCAAATATGGAAATATTATGGAATAATTGGATTTGTGATGAATGAGAGCGGTAGGATACACAAGCACAAAGCTACTGTATCCTACTGTACAAACAGTTGAGTGCGCAAACCTTTAAAGTATACTCCCTTGTCAGTCTATGTGAGAGACGCGTTCAGAATCAGCACATGGTCACTGTCTGGGGACTTTGTTTTCAAGTGCGCATCTCATGGCTTTCGCTGTTCTTCTGCTGGCGGTTATCAAGCAGCGTTGCATTACTGCGGGCGCCCCCTTCTGGATTGGGGGTGAATTGCCTGTATTCGTCGTAAGGCCTCATGCACCAAACCGAGATGTCCGAATACATAAACCGTGCCACCCCTAATATTCATACAAAGCTAAAGTAAAGAACCACTATAAGGATCCACCCGCCGGCCCAAACAGCGGAATCCAGCGGCCTGGTCGAAGGTTTAATGCATGTTCGGTCTTTTACTTGCGCCTCTGAATTTATCTGCATTTAGTTTCGATTTTATTCTAACTCCGTGCTTGATCTGACTCCAATTTCAAGTGATCATTAAATTTAGACTGTACTTCTAATTAAAAACTGATCACATATATCGATTATATATTCATTTAGATATTTGATTATTCTAGACATCCCATACTTTCAATCATCCGTTCACTGGGGACCTAATGTCGCATAGAGTCTCACGCCCCGGGTGTTTGCGTAGATCTCACGGACACAAACTCGCCAGTCCGATGTTAGTCAGAGGTTGTAGGTAGACTAATACCTAATTGTCTGCCGCCAACTCCTTGCTTATGACAAAAAGTGTAGTTTACTTAGTTTTTTCCCGTACAACTTGCTAGCACCAGCGATAACCAGAAATCTGAGGTCTCCGATGACGTGCCTACTGCTCCGTTCATTCATGAGCCTTCAGTTTGATCTATCCTGGCCGTAGATTTGCGGTAACAAAAGCCTCCTCACAGTCTAATAGTCATAATGATTTCAGGACAGTTCAGAATAAATCAAATATAACACTTTATTATTAGTCAGGCAAAGTTGTATCATACCAATTACATAATGAAACAATTAGAAGCCAGTTTAGAAAGGATAATGCAATTGTGAATCACATTGTAACCGCGTGGCAACCCTGCTCCTGTACATAGAGACTGTGGCTATATGGGAAATAGCTAAGTGACCTACGCAGGAGACAAACAAATTTAACATAGTCACACATGTAGCAGTTATCCTAATTTAACACAAGACACACGGTCTAAAATGCATAGCAAAGCTTAATTAGCCTATGTGCACATGTAGTAGCACAAACAACTATACAGTGTAACAATTACAGTTTTGAATCATACCTGACAGCAGAGAGACACACAGCAGCGGAGCTCCAGAGACCCTCACACACTGCATGGGGTTTTCTGACTACAGAAATTCCAAAGTAGTGTTTTGTCACTTCCCTTATATACATAAATAAGAAAAAAAAAAAAATCTTCAGATCAGTTGTAAAAACATAATAGACCTTTTGGTGATTTTGGTTCTAGTGCTCCAGGGTCGCACCTGGATGAAGATGGATAAACACTCCCACAGACACACCCCCTCCTCAGCAGAACACAGTTCTACAAAAGTTTTCAATCTTTCTCAAAATACAAGTGATTACTGTGAAAGTGAGACCAATTTACCCATTAAAATGGTGAGACCTTTAAAATGATACCAAACATGAAGGGGAAAAACAACAGGTTCACAATATATGTGATATGTGGTACCTGTTCTTAATTAACTTTGAGTGGAGCCTTTTGGGGGAAAAGAGTCAGAGGCAGAGAGGGCAGGGGAGGGGGAGGAAGAGGGTCGTAAATGAACAAGGGAGTGGTGTTGTTTGCTCTCTCTGAAGATCTCTTCTCCAGATAAGTTTTATTGTTTTATTGCATGGCATCTCTCTTTGCGAGAGTTCCTGAGTTTTGGCCCCAGAATTAATTATATAAGGAATTAAATTCACTCCTTGCACCACACATGACCAATAACTTGGGCCTATTTTTTATTGGCACAATAAAACTCTCAGCTTTTGATGGGCTACAAAAAAAATCACAACTGTTTTGCTGCAGCAGAGACTAGAAAAACCCATGGTGACCCATACTTGGAATTTGTGCTCTGCAATTAACCCATCCAAAGTGCACACACACAGCAGTGAACACACACACGGAGCAGTGGGCAGCCATTTATGCTGCGGCGCCCGGGGAGCAGTTGTGGGTTCGGTGCCTTGCTCAAGGGCACCTCAGTCGTGGTATTGAGGTGGAGAGAGCGCTGGACAGTCACTCCCCCCACCTACAATCCCTGCCGGCCCGAGACTCGAACTCACAACCTTTGGATTACGAGTCTGGCTCTCTAACCATTAGGTCACTCCACCAGCAGGGTACAGTGAAAGAGAACGTCCTGGAGAGTGATTTTGTGCCTCTCTGTAATAGGTCCTGGAGCCACCGCTTGTTAATCGACTGCAGGTTTCTGGAGGGGATGTAGACACGGAGGTAGGGGGTGAGGAGCCCGTGGCTGTTCTGTACGTAAGCACCAACGACTTGAACTTGATGCGAGCTGCGACTTGTAGCCAGTGCAGGGAGATGAGAAGCAGTGTGACATGGGCTCTCTTGGGCTCATTGAAAACATGACATATTACCGCATTTTTAATCATTTGAAGAGATCTGATTGCACATGTTGGAAGTCCATCCAAAAGATCATTGCAATAGTCCAGCCTATAAATGACACAGGCTTGGATGAGAAGCTGTGTTGCATGCTCTGTTCGGAAGGGTCTGATCTTCCTGATGTTGTGAAGTGCAAACTTGCAAGATAGTGCTGTTTTTGCAGTATGATCTTTAAAGGTCAGCTGATCATCACGTATCACCCCGAGATTCCTGGCCAAACTCCATGGGGGTTATCATTGATGAGTTCAGTTGGATGGTAAACTGGTGTTGTACTGATGGGGTGGCTGGGAAGATGAGAAGCTCTGTCTTTGCCAGGTTGATCTGCAGGTGATGTTATTTCATCCATGCTGAGATGTCCGTCAGGCAGCCTGATGTCCGAGCAAGTACCGTTGGATCATCTGGTCAAAATGAGAGGGAGAACTGTGTGTCATCAGCATAGCAATGGTAGCAAAAATCATGTGCCTGAATTATGGGTGCTAGTGATGTGGTGTGTATATAGAGAAGAGGAAGGGCCCAAGAACTGATCCCTGAGGAACCCCAGTGACCATTTGATGTGATTTGGATACCTCTTCTCCCCAAGACACCCTGAAGGACCTACCTGTGAGGTAAGACTCAAACCAGTGGAGTGCAGTTCCGGTGATGCCCAGCGATGAATGAGAGGAGAGAGACGGGTCTGTAGCTCTCAAAAAGTGTGGTGTCTAGTGTCGTTTTTTTTATCAGTTGGGTTACCCGAGCCTGCTTGAATGCGATAGGGAAAAAATGCCTGTGAGAAGAGATGATGTGTGTGAATAGAGACATAAGTGCAGGGGAAATAGCTTGCAGGAGATGTGAAGCTTTTGGGTCTAGAGGGTAGGTTCTAGCGTGGTTGGATAGGATAAGTTAAGAGACTTTATCTCAACAAAATTGAAAGTAAAGGACGTGACGTGTGGCCAAGTATGGGAATTTGTGCTCTGCATATAACCCATCCAAGTGCAGCCATGTCACCCTGTAGCCCAAGACTGGTTACTCACTGAAGCTAAGCAGGGTTGAACCTGGTCAGTATCTGGATGGGAGACCTCCTGGGAAAACTAGGTTGCTGTCGGATGAGGTGTTACTGAGGCCAGCAGGGGGTGCTCACCCTGTGGTCTGTGTGGGTCCTAATGCCCCAGTATAGTGATGGGGACACTCTACTGTAAAAAGCACCGTCCTTCGGATGAGACGTTAAACCGAGGTCCTGACTCTCTGTGGTCATTAAAAATCCCAGTATGTCTTTCGAAAAGAGTAGAGGTGTAACCTCGGCATCCTGGCCAAAATTTGCCCATTGGCCTCTGACCATCATGGCCTCCTAACAATCCCCATATCTGCTGATTGGCTTCATCACTGTCTCCTCTCTACCAGTAAGCTGGTGTGTGTGGTGGGCGTTCTGGCGCACTATGGCTGCCGTCGCATCATCCAGGTGGATGCTGCACACTGGTGGTGGATGAGGAGACTCCCCCCCCCCCACAATGTAAAGCGCTTTGAGTGCCTTGAAAAGCGCTATATAAATGTAAGTAATTAAGTGCACACACACGCAGCAGTGAGAAGTGAAAAAAACACACACACACTGTGAACACACACCCGGAGCAGTGGGCAGCCAATGCTGCAGCGTCCAGGGACCCTTGCTCAAGGGTCTCACCTCAGTCATGGTATTGAGGGTGGAGAGAGAGCGCTGGACCTTCACTGCCCCCACCTACAATCCCTGCCGGACCTGAGACTCGAACCCCCAACCTTCGGGTTACAAGTCCGACTCTAACCATTAGACCATAACTGCCCACTTAAGCACAAATTAACAGTTAGCAAGATGTCTTTTTATGAATTCTAATTACAGCTAATGGCAAACATGCACAATCAGAATAAACTTTTTAAATAAAATTAGCTGTAAACGTATTAATTCTCCCAACTAGCAGATATTTGTTCTAAATTATAGAAACAGAAAACTGGTATTAAGCAAAACACTTACATGCTCTTGTCGTGTCTGCTGACAAATCGCTTTATTTCGTATTTGGGACGTGTCCTAGAGAAAGCACAGAGTTAAGGACACGAGGTTCTGAGATTACTGGGATCTGAGGGTATGGGATCTAGCATACATGTTGTTGGATTTGATGTTTTAAATGTTTTCATGTCTTTTGCTTTGTGAATAAACTGGTCTTAACTTGTTCTTGTTTCTTTTCACTCTAGATCTGATGGCGCTGAAAGAGAAGAGTCGGCAACTGAATGAAACGGAAGAAAAAAATCTGACTGAGAAATGTCATGATGTCATGGCTGGGGAAACATCTTTTAGTTACTCTCAGACTCGTAAAAGAGAAACTAGAAAGCCTGAAGTCCAGATGAGAGTTCACACTGAAGAGAGACCTTTCACCTGTCAACACTGTGGAAAGAGTTTCAGTGGAAAACATAACCTTTCAAGCCACTTGAATGTTCACAAACCCAAACCTTATACCTGCAAACGGTGTGGGAAGAGTTTCTCACAAAAAGGAAGTCTTAAGACTCACATGAGAGTTCACTTTGGTGAAAAGCTGTTCATATGCTTTCAGTGTGGAAAGAGTTTCAGTCAAAAAGAGAGTCTTAATGGCCACATGAGAGTTCACACTGTAGAAGGCCCTTTCACCTGCAAACTGTGTGGAAAATGTTTCAGTCAAAAGGAAAACTTTGATGGGCACATGAGAGTTCACTCTGGAGAGAAGCCGTTCATATGCCCTCTCTGTGGAAAGAGTTTTACACTGAAAAAGAAACTTACAGCCCACTTGAAGATTCACACCAGAGGCAATCCTCACACCTGCAAACTGTGTGGGAAGAGTTGCACATCAAATGCTCATCTGATGACTCACATGAGAGTTCACTCTGGAGAGAAGCCTCACACCTGCAAACTGTGCGGGAAGGGTTTCACAGAAAATGGCCATGTGATGATTCACATGAGAGTTCACACTGGAGAGAAGCCTTACACCTGCGAACTGTGTGGAAAGTGTTTCAAACATAAAATAAGCCTTAAGTATCACATGAGTATTCACTCAAGAGTGAAATGTTTTATTTGTCATGTGTGCAAAACAAGTTTTGCTGACAGCAATCAACTTAAGAATCATGTACAAAATCACATTGGGGAGAGGCCTTTCATGTGCCCTCAGTGTGGAAAGAGTTTCATGGTTAAAGGAAACCTTAAGCTGCACATGAGAGTTCACACCGGAGAGAAGCCTTACACCTGCCCTCAGTGTGGAAAGAGCTTCACAGTTAAAGGAAACCTTAAGACTCACATGATAGTTCACACTGGAGAGAAGCCTTACAAGTGTGTTCAGTGTGACATGAGTTTCCCATATCACATAAGACTGAAACAGCATTTGCAAACTCATTCTGGAAAGAATTCCTAGTTTCCCATGTGACAAAAGCTTTAGAAATAATGCATTCACTCTGGAGAAAGACAGTTCAGTTGTGATTGGTGTAATAAAAACAGCAGACTTACAAATATGAAAAGTTGTTTAATTGTGACCCTGTTTGTGTTCTTTATTTTCTTTATTTTTTAAAGTACCCTTACAAATGGTTTGTTCAAGACCACTGTTAGTACACTTCTTTTTGAATAAAAATAAGAATAGAAAGTAATCACCTCCCTTTTAAATAATTTATTTTTGTTGCTAAAATGAAGGACACAGTTTTTGTTTTATCCAGCTGTATTTACTGTAGTATAAATAGCCATAGGCGGTAATCATCGGGGTCCAAGCACAACCCATTGGGCAATAGATGTTGAAAAGACATCAGAAAAAAACAGGTCAAATATGCAAATCGAACTGATGTCAAAAACTTGAAACGACATTGATTTGATGTAAATTGAACGTCAAACAAATTGGCCTACTTAAACATTAATCCAATTTCATTGTAGGATTACCTTCCTAATTTCACCTAGTTACCACTGGAAGAATTTGCTGTCCACAGTTAATTTAAAATGTTACAGCATTGTCATCGGTGACTAATGTTTGACATCAAATTGATATCAAGTTGCCCACTGGGAAACACCTTGTGTAGAGGATAGAGTTAATTTCAACCTGATCTCACAGAATTCCGTGTAATGTTCATGGACTTAATTAACCTCCGAATCTGTGGTGGCATCACGGAATCACCGAAAATTCCGTGATGTGTTCACAGAAGGCATCAGACGTGGTCCATGCACAGATTCACTGGTTCAACACCAGCGCTGCATCGGACCACGTAAAAAGAGTGACTCCGATGCAGTTATACTTTCACTGGAGTACCTGACAGCCCCTACCCTAAACCTACCCGGTTCTGAACAATAATGATGACCATAAATATCCCAGTATCGCATTGGCATATTGATGCTAAGGGTTTCCGTGCGTGGAGCACGGCTGATGCCTGTCACTGACTTACATTGGTATCACTTCTGTGAGCCCATCACGGAATTTTTTCTGTGAGCCCATCACGGAATTTTCGGCGATTCCGTGATGCCACCACAGATTCGGAGGTTAATTAAGTCCGTGAACATTACACGGAATTATGTGAGATCACGTTGGTTAATTTACAATAGCCATGTCTCTTTTCAAACATAATACTAGTAGGCCTATTTAAGTGTCTTTCTATGGAAGTATTATTTTATGTACCATATCACAATAGACAAATAATATTGTCTCTTCATTTTAACTGGACCACAATATATCCAGTCATGTCTGACAACTTGACAAATGTTTTCTGAAATTATGATGTATAAATATGAAGGTATTTTGGAGATGACTGATTTCTTTGAAAACTTACCTGTTGAACCATTTACACCGATTTTAAATTACACAATCTAAAATAATTTGTTGTCTTGTGCCTTCCTCAGGTGGAGAACGTTAGTGTTACATCCTTCATTTGTCATTTCCATTGATATACACTGAACAAAATTATAAAAATGCAACACTTGTTTTTGCCCCCATTTTTCATGAGCTGAACTCAAAGATCTGACTTTTTCTATGCACACAAAAGGCCTATTTCTCTCAAATATTGTGGCCAGCCTAAGGCACACCTGTGCAATAATCATGCTATCTAATCAGCATCTTGATATGCCACACCTGTGAGGTGGATGGAGAAGTGCTCACTAACACAGATTTAGACAGATTTGTGAACAATATTTGAGAGAAATAGGCCTTTTGTGTACATAGAAAAAGTCTTAGATTTTTGAGTTCAGCTCATGACAAATGGGGGCAAAAACAAAAGTGTTGAGTTTATAATTTTGATCAGTGTAATTCCAAATCAAAGAAGACAGCTGAGTGGTCCGACAAGACCAATGTCAACAGATGATAACTGAGATGCAAGTGAGCCATTTGTAAGCACAAGGTCCAGTGTATGACCTTTGCAATGTGTCGGACTTGTTACCAACTGTGAAAAGTTAAAACAGTCCAGTAATGATAGAAATTCCTTTGCCATTGTAGAGTCACTTTGATCCACATGAATATTGAAGTCCTCCACAATAAGGATTCTATGGAACTTCGGGGTCAGCATTGTCAAAAAGTCAGCAAAATCAGACATAAAAGCTGCATGAGACTTAATTTTAGGTGGTTTGTAGACAGTAGCAATGATTGTAGAAGTAGAGTCAGAGACACTTAAGACCAAGCACTCAAATGTTGAATATTGAGGAATGGTCACAGCACTGATGTTGAACTGCCAATTGTAGACCGCAATAATACCACCACCTCTGCCAGATGACCTCGGGAGGTTTAAAGTTCCAAATCCAGGAGGAGTGATCTGATTAAACAGTTCTCCATCATCTCCTTTATGCCATGATTCAGTTAAAAACAGAAAGTCCAAGTTTTTATCAGACATTAGATTGGCTAAAAGCAGCACCTTATTATTCACAGAGCGGACATTAAACAATGCAGTATGAATCATGTGATGAAGACGGCTGTGGTTTATCCTCCACGCAGGGGACAGATATATAATTTCTATGATCAACACCAGTGGAAGGCAAACAGTTAATCTTACGTCGGCATGTAGTGACAAAATTAAATATATTAGGAGAATATGAGACAAAAAGGCTGCGCCTCGAGCCCCGATGTATATATCGTTTAGGACGCAGCAAACCAGCATCTTGACAAAGTTCATAAGAGTCTTTAGGTAAACGATAAGAAACCCGTTTTAAGCTCAAAAGTTGGCGTGCAGTGTACCTTAGGGTCTTTAAGTCCATGTAAATGGCCAGTCCAGATTGAATCCCTGAAGCACACCGTGCGCTCAATATCACAAGCTCTACATGCACAGCCGGTCCACACAGTCCATTCTGCTTAGCACGCCGCAAATTAACTACAGTACATCGATGACGCATTGGTCTATTTAATTATTCATGAGTCGGCGTGCTCTTATCCTATGAGAAGACTCTTCGCTTAATTATTCACAACAGCATGTGCTGACAGACGCTTCAGACTGTGAGATCGCGCACATTAACTGAGAGAAACGTTCATGGATCGAAGGAGAGGGTTTGTTTTTGCTTTGCAATAAGAGTTCGGTACAAACGTGATTCATTCACTTAGTGAGTAAATAGTTATCAGATGTGCTGCAGTGGATTCAATTTCGATACAGAGTGCAAATGGCTATGCATTTATTTGTGTTTTTAACTCGATGGGAGCGAAAAGAAACTGTCTTCTGTTTGTGTTTTCTGTCTCCCCTCTTCCTCCTCCGCAGCGCACCACGCCCACATTTTTAGCGTTTTTTTTAAACTGTGGTGAGAACTAACCAGTGCTGAAACAGGGGGTTTCATGACCCTTTAATAGTTGAAATTGCTGAAACACACAAAAAAATCTGCGTACACAATGTCTGTTATCTGATACCTTCTCAGGATTATCAGTGTGAATTACAGACATCAATTGGTACATTTAAATGTAAAGGACGACAAAAATATACTTCAGTATATGAAACACACAGCTTTCACCTCCATAAACATTTACCCCTGTAATAATTTATTTGTTATTCAGAGTGATGAACCTGATAGAAAAAAAATTTCTATTCTATTCTATTCAAATTCTTATCCTGTGTTTCCCTCTAGTGGTCAACATTAGTACAACATGTTGTAGACCGTCGGACATTTTGAATGGGCAAAAACTTCTTTTTCTATCTCCTCTTAAACAACGTGACTAATTCACACAAAATTTTGCATGTATCATCTATAGACATTAATGACCCAGTTATCAAAATAATTTTAGTCAAACCATTTAGAGAAAATATGTGCCAACATGTTGTAGCCATTGCTCCATGCACTTATCAAACTATATCTTCTAAACCATTTGATGAATCTGAGTTCTTTTGATCATTTTTTTTTTTTTGTTATCAGGGTCTCTAGATGATACATACAACATTTGGCATTAATTGGACAAATGGTCTAGGACGAGTATGAAAAAGTAGGTTTAAACTCAGACAGAATTTGAAGCTTCCAGATATAAAGGAATGTTATTCCATAGCCTCGGTCCAACTATTGCAAATAGTAAAGGGTAGATAGTATGTTCTCTAGCTGGATGTTGTGCTTACGATCAATAATCAGAATCAGAATCTGAAAGAGCTTTATTGGCCAGGTATGTTTACAAATACGAGGAATTTGTTATAGTGACAGAAGCTCCACAGAGCAACAGAAAGACAGCAACAGGACAGGACACAGATAATAAAAGAATAATATACACATATGCAAATAGGCAATGTACAAAATAGCAAAAACACGATATATAATATAGACAATTATGTGTGTACAGGTCTGATATGTGCAAATTTTAAATGAAAAAAAAAGATGTGTGGTGAATAAATACTGTATAATAGTGTTGTGTGTTTCACGTTTAATGTCCAGTGTTCATGAGATGGATTGTCTGAGGGAAGAAAGTGTTCCTGTGCTGGTTGTTCTGGAGCTCAGAGCTCTGTAGCGTCGACCAGACGGCAGCGGTTCAGAGAGGGAGAGTGCTGGATGTGAGGGTCCAGAGTGATTTCAGCCCTTCTGCTCTCTCTGGATGAGTACAGTTCTTGGAGAGTGATTCGCTCAGCAGTCCGGACGACCCTCTGTAGTCTTCTGAGCTCAGATGAATTGTGATTGGTTGATCAGCATCTGAAGCTGTTGTCATTGATCAAGAAACACTTGTGATCTCAGTTTTTCCCACAGAATTTTGTGAGATTGTGGTGGTTGGACGTTGGTTCCGCTAAATATAATATATCTGGTGCAATTTCAGACCAAAATTATGTGACTAGATCAATGAGCTACTGTAAACAATTTTGTGTAAATAAACTACTTGTTTTTTTTGGTTGTATAGATAAAAATGGTGATGGTAGGGCACAACCTGCATATAAAGATATATAAATTTTTATAAAAGCTAGTCATTTATACCTAAGGATGTACAGTATAGTGTGACGGATCGACGGCCCTCCCCCTCATCATCATCACCACCCCGTCCCTTATTCGCCGCCCTTCACCAGGCTCCCGACTGGAGTGGGTGGATGAGAGGAGGGGCGTGGGACCAACGTGGGCTGGCGGCGTGTGATGAGGCACAGCTGGACTGAATTAAGCCTCATCACCACCGCCGTTAAATGCCGAGCGCGCCTCTCCTCGGGAGACCGGTCTCTTCCCCCGTGCATGCACGCTGGTGTCCTCGTGGGTCCAGGAAGGGTGCGTCGAGGGACATCGCGCCGCCGAGGATGTGAGCCGCGGAACCTCCAGGGTCATCGTGCAAGCCGCACCCGTATAACGGCCGTCGGGCCAGGATGTCGGGCCGTCCATCCCGCCAATGCCCGTAAGAGGCAGAAGAGGAAGAGCCGCCGCTCCAGAGAAGCCGCCGCCCCTCGTGCCCAGGACCGCGGGAGCGTGTGCGGCCACCAGACTCCGCCCCTTGCCTGGACCCTTCCCTCTTGGAACACTGCCCTCCTGCACAAGCCCCGAAGCACGACGAGGACACCAGATCCCCCCCTTTTTTGGACACTTCTTTCCCCTGGACACTTTTATTTTATTATTTTTGTTCAATAAAAACCTCTCCGAGGCCTGACGCCACACCCACTGTGTCTGTCGTTGGCTCCTCCCGTCACAATAGGTAGTTACTGCAGCCCACCTCAGCGCTGGTTCGTACACGGATAATGACTGACAAAACTATGTTTTTAGTTTGTGATTCTAATTCGTGCCTGTGAGCGATGCGTGTGACGTACGAACGCCAAAGCGAGCGAGGACTGCTGCCACGGGCTGTTGGTCAAGTTAGCAGTTCTAAATTCACGTTAAACCATGGTTTCACAGGTTTTATTGCTATATTTTATTTTTGGTTTTGTGCTGGCAATACTATTTGTATATTTTGCATACAACTTCTGTGCCATTTTTTACCTTGAGACAGCGGGGGAAACACGCGTTGCGTTTGTACAAATGGAGAGAGAAGCCTAATACATACATCACTTCTACATTATCATGATTACACTGACTAAATAATTGTGCAAATATCACATTAAACACACTGTACTGATAAAACACAAGAAAAGAAACTTGCTGGTTGATATGAATGTTGTTTCTTGCTGGATGTGTCTTCATTGTAATTGGATGAAACCGTGTTGGCCTTCAATATAATGTTTTCGAGCAAAGCCAAACTTGTTCATTGTAATATTTTGAAAAGAACTCTCTGGAAAATGCCTGCTGCATACAAATGTAAGTTTGTCGGGGTCTTTCCCAAGATACTGCACCCATTTAGGTCTGAGTTTCTGATCATTTGGTAGTATGTGAAAACTCACCGCTTGTCCTTTCTGGGACTTGCATCCATAAACAGCATTTGCCATCATGAAAATAGCTATATATATATATATATATATGTAGTATACCGGATTAACCGTGCTGCCTTCTCACTAGACCCTCAGCTTTGGAGCAAATGATATGCTAATGATAGGAATCAATCCCTTGATGTGACTGGTTACTCAATTTTGTGACGTAGCAGAAAAAGGGCTGTCAAACCGCGTTTCTGTGACTACAGTTTTAAGGAGAAAATACTCAGCAATGGTGTTCATAAATGGATTGGCACATGGTTTGTTTCAAAGTATATTAAAAACACCACATAGACAAATAAACAACATAAAAAAAAACTAGATTTTCACTACAGGGGGACATTAAGTAACCTCTGTAACTTGTAATTGTGTCTGTTTACTTCATACAATATAGTTTTCATAAGCACTAAAATGCTGTTTATTTATTTAAATTGTATCTTTGTATCTAGTGGTCTCTCTGAGGGCTTCTGTGAAGGACGCTCAGAAGAAACCCATTCAGAAATCATTTCACACTTGCTTACATTTAGATTAAAATATATATAATATATTAAAAAAAAATTAAATATATATATATCAGTGGTACTGATATGTCTGGGAATCTGTAATTTATCATTTGAATCAATCCTTTATCTTATCATTTGAAGGTTTTATTTTTGCATGAGAATTTCTTTTTTTTTGCCGTCTGAACGGGACTTTTATTTTGGTGTGGCGACGTGACGTCATAAGGCTGCGCCGCTCCGCGCTGCTGCGTCTCTGCTGAAGAAAGGTTTGTTTTACAACAAACAGAAAAGGTGCGTCTCATTATCTATTTCAGATAAATTTTGTTCTTTTGAATTTTTCATTTATCAAGGAAACCTAAAACACTGATAATAGTCAGAAATGTTTCTTGTTTGTTTGGCTGATTTCATAATAAATCCTTAGACCTCTCTAATGATTTATAATTATGTCCCCAGTTTTTGTAAAATAAGTTTTCCGTGAAATTAATGTTATTTTGTAATTATTGTATTGTCATGTTTATTTTTAAAAAATTGTATTTTAGGTTTTAGTAATGAAAATTTTGTTACATAGCAAGTTATTTTGCTTAATATGTTTGTATAATAATATAAAAGCAGAAAATGTTTGGCGAAATTGTGCAGCTCTACAAAGAAACACAACAAACCTGGGGCCGGGTTCACGAAACATTCTTAAGAAATTTCTTCTTAACTGCCATTTTCTTCTTATTTTTTAACTTAAGAAAAAGTTAAGAATATTTTGTATTCACAAAAATTCTTGTTGGTCTTTGTTTTTTCCCTATTTGATTAAAAAAAAAATACTTAAAAAATTAAATCACATTTTAACAAGAAAAATCAGAATTAGTTTTTTTGATTGAGACACACAGAGATCTGTCTGTTAATTATTCTCCTCTTAAACACACAGAGAAACTCCTGCTGAAGCTCACTGTTATAAAGATGGAGTTTATTAAAGAGGAGAGACAAGACGTGAAGATTGAAGAAGATTTCAGAGTCAAACATGAAGATCCTGAGGAACAACAAACAGAGATGATGTTTATTAAAGAGGAGAGAGAAGACGTGAAGAATGAAGTCAAACATGAAGATACTGAGGAACAAACAGGTCAGTTTCCTTCTCAAAGTCTTTATTCAGTCATTGTGTGTCATGCATCTCTCTATCTGTTAATGACATGTAATTAATTTAAGAAAATTAAAAGGAAATAGCCAAACAAAACAATTATTGTGTGTAACATTAACTCTTTATCGGGCGAGGAACCATATTTGGTAACTTAATGGTCCATTCATAATGGCATTTACACGCCTCTCCGTGAGCTCGTAAAGCGCATGGATTTCTCCCAGCCAATCAGCGGACGTCAGTCTGCGTCACCGATAGTAACACCACGGCATCTGACCAATCAGGAGCTGCCCCGGTCTGTTACAAACTTCAGCGTCTTTCCGGAAGTTCAGAGAGACGGCTCTACTCAGACACAAACATTAATACCAGCGAAGCCAACAATGGTAAGTTAAAGAAACTCACACATCATGTGGTTGAGTAGTTGTGTTAAATGCTGAGATCGCTGTTGTTTGTGTAGGATGTCTAGAAATTAGTGAATGTTGGACATGAAAAATGGTGTGTTCAGGTAAAACTAGCGCAAGCTACAGTGTGTCCATTTATAGACATACGCCCGATGCGTCTAGTAAGCCATACTTATGTTTGGTTTTTATTTGTTTTTTTTAATAACGTAGGACAATAGTATTTAACAGTGCACTGAATGTTGCCACAGGTTTGTAAAACATTATGCAGTGATCCAATGCGAAACCTTAAACCATTTATTGAAATGATCAAGCCATAAATTTTATTTTATTATACTTAAATGGCATATATTGGTGTTTATTTTTACTGTGAGCCTCATTACTGCTAAAATAAGTGGTACCACCAGTACTTAGAATATAGACATGTAAATTGTAAATGTATAATAAGAAATGACAAATAGCACTTTGTTTTAAGTAGATCTGCACTGCACTGTTACTATTTTCCTTCACAAATAACTCAAAGCGGGCTTGATATTGACTCAAAAACATACTTTTTTTTGGCAGCTGTCTACTCGGCTCTTTTGTGGAAAGCGGGTGACTGCTGTTGTGCCAGCTGACCCCGCCATCAGTGACGATGAGGGCTCTGATGACGAGGTGGCAGACCCCGACTTCATCCCACTTACCCACGAGTGCCCGAGTGACATGGGCCCCTCTGCCAAGAGGAGGTGTGTGCGGACTGCAGTGCAGGAGCTTGAGGACGAAGACGACGAGGATGAAGACCAGCCAGCACCACAAGCCAAGGGCCCCACAAAGAAGGGCAAGCCAGCGTCCAGGCTGACCCCCTGGAAGAAGGTTGACCTGGACAACCAAGCCCTGCCTGAGTACCAGCACGTTCCCCCTGACTTCATTGAGACTCCATATGCTTACTTCAGCAAGTACTTCAGCCCCCGTGTCATCAAGCACATAGTATCCCAAACCAACTTGTATGCAACCCAGAAGGACGTCAACACCACCTTCACCACCACTGAAGATGAGGTGAGACCCCCAAGCAGTCTGTGGATGAAGTTGTGGTTGCCTACAAAGGCAAGACAGCTGGCAACCTGAGGCAGTGCATCAAGAACAAGCCGGACAAATGTGGATTCAAGTTGTTTGCCAGGGCTTCTGAGGATGGCTTTATTCATGACCTGGTGCTATACCAGGGCAAAACTACACTGCAGGCCCACGGTGTCCCCATGACGTCTGAACAACAAGCCATGGGTGTCACCAGCCTGATAGTCTCCATCCTGGCCAGCACCATGTCCTCGTCCACCACCACAGCCATCTTTGCGGATAACTTCTTCACCAGCCTGGAGATAGTGCGGTACCTCCAAGACAAGAACTGCAGGTACACGGGGACAGCCAGGGACACCAGAATAGGCAACCCTCCATTGAAGTCCATCAAGGACATGGAGAAAAAGGCTGTCCCTCGTGGTGTGCATGACTACGTCACCAGTGATGATGGGATCCTGGCCCTCAGATGGAAGGACAATGGGGTCGTCACTCTGCTGTCAACAGACATGGGGGTGGAGCCCATATCCTCAGTCTCCCGGTACTGCAGTGACACCAAGAGGAAGGAACCGGTAAGCTGCCCTGCTGTCATCAAGAGCTATAATGCCAACATGTGGGGCATTGACAAGAGTGACATGCTGGTCCACCTCTACCGCACCCCCATGAAATCCAAGAGGTGGTACATGCGGATGTTTGCGTATGCAATAGATGTCAGCCTCACGAATGCCTGGGTCATGTACAGGCGGGACATCAAGGCTCTTGCTGTGGATGATGGCCTGTCGTTGAAGAACTTCCGGATCCAGGTGTTTAGGAGCTGCAGCAGCCAGCGGCCAGTTATGTCTTGCCCCCAAAGGAGCTCATCATTTCCTTGTGCCCCCAGCACCTCTGTTGATGTCCCCATGCCTGTCCGGGGACACCGCAGCCACACCCCAGATGCTTCTGTGCGGTTTGACACGTCCCTGTTCCACGCCCCTGTCTACACCCAGCGCCAGACCTGCAAGTACTGCAGCAGGAAGGGGAACGTCTTGAGGTCAAATGTGGTCTGCAGGGTCTGCAAGGTCCACCTGTGCCTCAATGCTGAACGCAACTGCTTCATCAAGTACCATGAAGTGACTGGACTGGAGTTATGACACAAGTTCCTAAATAAAAGAAAGAAATGTTCCAAAATATTTCACTTATTTATTTATATTTTATAAATGTTTCTTATTTTAAATATATGCTTTTTGGGGGGAAAAAAGACCATAGACTGGCGAGGAATTTTTTTTTAATTTATTTAAGTCACACAAGTTTAAAAGTCCCTTAATCACTCCAATAACACTCTAGCAGTGGCGTAGCCAGAATTTTAATTTTCATCTTAAAATGAGGGGGCCGCTCTATATTGCATGTAGGCTATAATGTCAATATTAAATGTGTGCATTATCAAGTGTTTGTACGGCGTGTGGAAGCTGATAGCAGCGCGCTTATACTGCATGACAGTTAAAGCCTGGTTTATACTCGCGTCCGCACGAGCGCGCGGCTCAGTTACTGCCAGAGGAATACTCTGACTGAGTTTATTAACTTTGTTTATTTTTTCATTATATTTATTGTGATTAATCTCCCGTTCTTGTTCACAATATAATGACATTCAATCGTTGCACGCAATCATAGAGAATAACTCGATTAAGATAATCAAACTTATTTTTAATTATCGTCTATGGGCTGGAAATATATACTTATTTAAATCATAAAGTCAGTGCATGAAAAATGCATTATATTTAATACAACAAGTTTACCCTAAACCTTTAATTTAATCCTTCTATATAGCCTTCAGTCGTAAATAATGTTTTAAGCTTTGGCTAATTCTAATGTTTTTTTTAACGTGATGTGTGTGTATAGTTTTCTCACTGTTCTGTAATGAAGCAAGGTAATCAGACAGTGAAGAATTATACACATACAGTATGGCTTGCATGCTTCTCTTTCAGTTACAAAATACGCTTCGGGATATCTTGACAACATATTCATTGGTTTCATAATACTCAATTAATTGTTGTAAACTGAGATTGGTGTCTTTAGAAGACATATCTGTGCTGAATTCTACATGAATAATCCACAACAATGGCGTGCTATGGGCACAGCTGCAGCGGACGTTCTTTTAGGGGTGTTCACACATCGCCTCTTTTGTGTGCTCAAGTCCGTTATTTCAAATGTACACGCGCGGCAGGCGCGAACGCACCACATCGAGATTAAAATATTTCAACTTTTCAGAATGCCGCAAGCGCACCGCGGGTCATGTGCCAAGAACCAACCAATCAGCTTCATCTGATCATAGCTGCACAGAGATAGCCATTTTAAATAAATTTAGTAGCAGACCGCAAGCGAATTATTATTATTATTATTATTATTATTATTTTTTTTTTATTATTATTTTTTTGAGCAATCAGAAATCTGAGGGGGCTGGACATGTAATTGAGGGGGCCTAGCCCCCTTGTGGCTATCCCACTGCACTCCAGGGTTGAAATTTAGTATTTCAATGAATGCCCTACAGGGATGGGAAGGTTACTTTTAAAATGTATTTCGTTACAGATTACAAAATACATGCTTTAAAAAGTATTTTGTGTAACGCATTTCATTAATTACTTAATTTTAGTAACTTAAACTAAATACTTTGGAACACGTAAGGTAAGGGGCATATTAACTTTGATGTCTTGTTTTTATGTTAACCACCTCTAAATAAAAATGGGTGGCATGAATACATTACAATGCTATGAGATTAATATTTTCAATACAACATTTTGAACAAATAATAATAAAAAATTATGTTATTATTTTAAACATGAAACTAAAACTGCCAGTAGGTGGTGGCAAATCACTGCCTCAATGAAAGAGTCATGGGATCATTCGATTCGTTCAAAAGGCCCAATTCAGGAATCAAACAAGTGATTTTATGTAATTGAATCATTCTCAGCTGATTCGTTCAAAACACGGCTTCATTCAGGAACCGAATGTTGCTTGCAGACGCACAACTATTCTGATGTGGATTTATTTTGAAGGCAGTGGTTATTTACATTAAGTGCAAATAGCCATAAATTATATTTACACCATGTAGGAAAAAAGTATCATTTTCTTTGGAACAAGTGATGGTAATTATATGCAATTAATACTTATTGCAAACAGTGGCAGATGTGTGATGGGAAAAGAGATCAAATGGATTCAAACTCAAATCTTATCAGCATGTGTCTCAAATAGACGTCTTTTCTAATGATGTCAATCCCAACCAGATTTGTGTTTAGTGTAAATAGACCAGCGGTTGTATGGAAGCATTTTTGTTTGCACTATAGAGCAAATCAGACAACACTGTTCTTTTAATAAGTTACTAAATATTAACTTTTTGTTATGAATTGCATAAAATCAGCATCACATTTGAAATCGAGCTAATATTCGGCTAAACGGCACTCTACTTGATGTTGCTTAACTATACATAAATATAGAAAAACTAGAACTTGTACAAACCTGAGACTGAAAACAACTTACTTTAAGATGCTTTTTCAAGGTTAGATGTTCCTTTGAAGCCGAGAGACGTTTTGTTGCAGGTAAACAAAAATTACATAGCCCACTTTGATGTTACGTCCTTTTTCACATTTAATTAAAGTCGTATTTTTATTTCCATGACAATTTCCATGTATTTTAGCGAGTCTGAGGATCACCAGTTGCCTCATTGATTAAAATCATTTTACATTAATATTAAAATAAATAAATGACATTAAAAATCAAAGTAATCACTTTGGTAATCCAAAATACGTTTCGGATGTAACTGTAATTTGATTACCACCCATTTAAAATGTAATTGTAACGAAATACAGTTACTCATATTTTGTATTTTAAATGCGTAACAATGTTACATGTATTTCGTTACTCTCCAGCCCAGATGCCCTATAAAGGGTTAAACCCAATATTTTCTGCTGAATTAAATCAAATGAAATTCTTTCATTTCTATCACTTAATTATGCAAGATTCCTTTTTTTGGTCATAATGGAGTCTTGTAAATATTACTTTCTTTCCGTGCATACTGATCAAAACACATTTACTCCTGGAAATAAGGAGGAAATAAAACTGAAAAATTCTTTCTCCTTTTGAGAAAGAAAAATAATTAATGCTGTTTTTATCTTTGTCATCTTTTTGTTTGATGCACATGGAAGCAGACAATATTTAAAATTCAATATTCAAAATCTTTCTAATATGTTATAGATGAATGTCAGATTCATGTTTGGAGCAGAGGGTGTTAAATATGTATATAATCAGTGCTTGAAGTGGGCTGGTACCCAGCTTCTGACGTGGGCAGTTCTCAGAGTCAAAGCGTCAGTGTCTGGGTGATTAGAAATGACTCTATTCTCTATTTTCTGTTTCGCGTATACTATTTATACGCAGAAATTGACTTTGGTGTACATATGATACACAATGGGTAGGATTAGGGGTGTGGGGTAGATGCATATCATATACACGGAAAAACATTTTCATGTGTGGGGCGCGAGAGCATATCAGGGGAGGCACACAGAGTAGTAGAATAATAAAAAATGTATTACTAATTTGAATCAGTACATTTATAACGAAAAAATACTGTTTTTGTAATCACATCATTTTAAACCAGTAAACCTCTGGAAAGTCCAAGGATCCAGTAAGCGAATTCCTACAGTAAGTTCAAAACAGTGCTAATAATGAGTGACTTGTGTCCCGATGTCAGTAAATTAATCTTTTCAGCGTGTATTTGGCTTAAAAGCAAGAGTGTTTTATAATGGATGCTGGCTGAAGGAGTTTTAGATTATGCTATGGTCAGTGGTTTAGTGATTCTGAATGGATCCGTATAGTAGTACAGTCAGGTCAAGGCAGGAGGTGTCGTGGAGGTTTGGCATCTACATGTGGTCCTGTTTGGTATCACAGCTTGACTTATGCTTATTTGTATTGAAAACGTTTATTTAATGGATTGATTGATTTATTGTGGCGCTATACATGTGTGGTGAAGTTTGAAAAATTACTTATTTATTTAATGTAAAAAAATAAATAAATAGAATGGGGCAGAGTTTCTTTTTTGTTCACAATTTTTAACTAGTCAACTTGAAAATATAACTACAACATGATTCAAGTAACTCGCTCTTTATTAATCCTCTAGTTAAAGAAAATTCTATTCCAAGTGCAGCACACAGGAAGCTGTCAACATGATGTAAATGTTAAACAAATCACTTGTTAAAAATCTTTGCAGAAAAGATGCATGAACAACATCTTGTACAAGCTTGTCTTATACATATATGTTCAGAAATAATATGAGGACAAATACTCGGGCTGTAGCTATCGAATATTTTAGTAATCGAGTATTCTACCAATTATTCCATTGATTGAGTAATTGGATAAGTCATTTTTCTTTATTAAAGAGCAATACTAAATATAGAAGAGAAAATAAGAGGTCTCTTAAACTAATTAGTTTCCTTTTTAGAAAATTGGACTGGAATTGGGAACCGCTGCATTAATAACCGTGAAAGCTAAACTCATTTAATGCACTTAATTGCCAAATTACATTCAAAATACAAATACAAATATATAAGTCTAAATAAAATAAAATGATTTTGCAAAAACCTGTTTAACATTACTTTAAAAAAGTAAACATTACTATCTAAAATTAATGGCATGAATCAAGAAATATAAAAATAATTTTTGCACTACTTTAAAAAATGTAAACAGTACAAACTAAAACTAAGGCAAAAATCTAAATTATAGTATAAAACAATAATAATACCTAAACATTGCATTTATGTTGTGCATCTTAACTTTCAAGTTTCAGCCTAACTGAAGCTCAAGCATGACATAAGCCTTTACTGTCGTCTTGGAAGGCTTTGTGATATCATTCCCATGTTGTCAAACGTTTGGTAATATTTCTATTCAAAATTGCGATTCCTCGATTTATAAAAAATAAAACGATGGCAAAACATTAGATTAATCGTGCAGCCCTAATTTAATGTGATTGTCATGAGATATACGATACTCCAAACTCACTTCATAACATCAGTCAGGTGTTTGAAATAAATCCTTCTGTGAGATGATGTGGTCCAAACCTGTAAAAGCGTTGTTCATCCACGGAACACAATTTAAGATATTTGATGGACTATTCTGACAATGTCTTTCATACCTTTCTGGACCTTGACAGAGTTAATTACTTGGCAGTCAATGGGACAGTCTCCTGGTTTTCATCCAAAATATCTCATTGTGTTTAAGCTTTTACGGGTTTGGAATGACATGAGTGATGGGTAAGTGATGACAAAATTTTCATTTTGGGGTGGAGTAACCCTTTAATAATTACAATAAGAACTCAGATAAATTATATATTGTCGTCTTGTGTTTATTAGTCACGCTGAATCAATGAAAGCAGTTAAATTTTCCCACTAGATTTCTTCTGCAGGGAGAGCGCCATCTGGCCTTCGGATGGAGATTTACTACTGATCACAGAACCATGCTTCACTGACAAGATGCGCACGACAATCACAGCTTTCGCATTACTTTCATTTCGATTTATCGTGCAGCCCTACATTAAATTCAAATGAATCAATAAAATCTGAGAAATTGCCCAGCAAACAGGCATGAACAGCACTTTTGTGACATTTAAATCCTCAGCTGTAATGGGATATCTTATATCATATATCATTACTACTGGTCAGTGTTGGCAGGCATTTTTTATTTAGTCTTAGTCTTTATTTTGAGATGAAAATGCTTAATAGTCTTAGTCACATTTTAGTCATTTGAGTCTTTCATAGATCTCTAGTTTTAGACGACATAGTCATTGCATTTTTATCAACTTTTAGTCATTACTTTGTCAAACTGCAGTTACCAACATTTATTTAGGTAGCTATTTTATATGTAGTATTCAAACAAAAATAGTCATTAATTCTTCTCTCTTTAGACCAATTCAATTAAGCTCATGAGAAATGTGAATCAAGGATTGAATTTCGAAAAACTGGAATAAATTTTCATTTTTTGGTAGAGATAGAAATTAAACTCATTTTTCAGATACAGTAGGTTTACTTAACAAGTATACTGTGA
This sequence comes from Acrossocheilus wenchowensis, assembly GCA_029620275.1. NCBI lineage: Eukaryota > Metazoa > Chordata > Actinopteri > Cypriniformes > Cyprinidae > Acrossocheilus > Acrossocheilus wenchowensis. The sequence goes on along the minus strand of JAJUBA010000502.1, from coordinate 420,332 downwards.
CGGTAAGGAACTACGATACCCAAAATGCAATGTTAATTTTGGGAGGAGTCAGTTAAGCAGTTACGCTGAGTGAAATGGAGATAAAATTGAACACAGGTGTGGGTGGAAGGAGAGAGGAGAGTGCTCTTGTTTGCTGCACAGATCTTTATGTTGAAAGTGAGAGTTTTCGTTATTAAGAGTAAGAAGTATGGTCAGTTGGTAGATGTTAATGAAGTGTAAAATGAAACGAAATAATTGAAGATTCCGAGATATGAAAGTTGCATTGCTACGTTGAAGAGTTTCCGGATTCAATGTTCCTGCAAGCTGCTCCTTTCTTCAGGGTGTCTGAGCCATGTGAAAGCGGAATCTTCTGAAATAAAGCCGAAATCAAGGAAACTACCAGATTCAAAATCATTGAGTTAAAAAAGGTTGCTGTTGCTGGTTGCACAGAGGACGAGTTTGGAGGTTGCTGTGCCACTCGTTAATTGGCTGTGTGAAACGGCACTGGATCGGAATACAGTACTGTGAGTTTGGAGTATCTTGGTTGGAAAACAACCTCATTGACTATGCTTGGTCTTCAGGTAGGCCTTGATCCATTCATTCAGCTAACTCGACGAAGATAATTACTCATCAGTAACTTTCAGAAAAGATGGGCTTAGCGGAACTTTCAAAACAAACTCTCCTACACCCTCTCAAACAAACTCTCCTACACCCTCTCAAACAAACTCTCTTACACACTCTCAAACAAACTCTCATACATGCTCTCATATACGCTTTCGCACTTGAACTGAACTCATACTCACACAACAAATAAACCTTATTTTATTTCTTTTTGAACCTTACATGTAAAAAGATTCCATCATCATCATCATCATGTTTGGTTTTGATGAATAGATGCATGAATTACTGTGTTTAAAGCTTTGAATTTAAAGTTGAGATCTAAGTTTGTATTGATACTTTGCATTGTTTATGATATGCTGAATGATTCATGAGATGACCTAAATTCAGTGGTTTAATTGTGATTGTTGGTATATTTTGAATAAGTCAAGTACCTTAAAGTTCAAGTCCCATTATTAGATTAAACTGAAAAGAAAAGACAGTTGAAATTGTAAGAGTGTGTTGTGTTGTGTTTTGTATTGTTTTGTAACAAGTGACTGAGTAACAGGGGAGGGCTGTTCTCACTAAATCACAATACATTTAACATATTTTGTTGGTTAACATTAATGGCACAAGTATTTAATTAGGAATGCTGTCCATTTAAGACGGATGCATGTAATACTGACACACATTCAGTTTTCACCCACCTGTTTACGCTCACTTATGCCATAACTGACTGTATTTACGTGAGATTATACGATAGACATGTGGACTGCTGTGTGTGTATTTGAGCACTGAGAACTGATCGTGCGCTGTATGAGAACTGAAGAAGTGGAGCGTGCGCGTGAGAGAGCACTTCTATCAGCGTGGTTCCGCCTATCCCACCTCCACTAATTTTAAGTTAATTGACAACGAATTGTGACTCCTGGGAAAAACGGGATGTCTTGAAAACGGGAACACTTCGGGTGCTGAGGCCTTTGTTTCAGATCGTTAGTTTGCGTTTTGGTAGCCTATCCATCTGCTGCGGCTGCCATACTGAGACTAGATATGCAAACGCCCCTCATCTGATTGTAATCCAATGACAGAGACGCACATTTTGAAAGACAAGACAGTTTTTGGATTCCCGTGAACCGCGGTATTCCCGAAAAAATGTCAGCCTCTACTCCAGAGGCATGATTCTACGTTAGATTCCGTGACATAGCTTTGACTCTGCTTTTCAAATCAGAAGTACGAAAGTGCTCTGAAAGATGCAAAAATAACCAATTAAAACTTTGATTCCTATTAGTGTTTTCAGTGTCGTGGAACCTGCACACGTCTGTTCACATCTCAAAAAGTGTATTCTGGGGTTTCATGTCCCTTTAATGTACTACTTCCTGAGCCACTCCTTTGTTGCCTTAGCAGTATGTTTTGGGTCATTGTCATACTGGAAGACTAATCCACGACCCCTTCAAACACGACAAGTTGAGTAGATGCCATAAAACTCAGTTTTGTTCTCATCTGGCCACAGCACTTTCTCCCAAGCTTTCTCTGAATCATTTAGATCAGAGGTCACAAACTCAATTCCCAGAGGGAATGCTGAGGGCTGCAGAGTTTAGCTCCAACCCACACCTGCTTGGAAGTTTCTAGTGATCCTAAAGACCTTGATTAGCTGGATCAGGTGTGTTTGATTAGGGTTTGAGCTAAACTGTCCAGAGCTGTGGCCCTCCAGGAATTGAGATTGAGACCAGTGATTTAGATGTTCGTTGTCAAACTTTAGACATGTGCCCTCTTGAGCAGAGGGACCTTGTGGCCACTACAGATCATAAATCCATTGCAACATAGTGTGTTACCAATGGTTTGCTTGGTGACTGTGGTCCCAACTGCCTTAGGATCATTAACAGGCTCCTCCCTTTTGTATTTTTTGGTATGTGAAGCTTAACTGATCAATAATCACAATTCCATGGTTCCTGGCTGTCCTGGAAAGAGCAATGGTGGACGAACCTAGTTGTATAAAGTAGTTGTAATGAAGTGCGGGGTTGGCTGAGACAACGAGCAGTTCTGTCTTAGCAAGGTTGAGTTGAAGGTGATGGTCCTGCATCCAGTCAGAAATGTCTGTCAGACAGGCTGCAATGCGAACAGCTACTGTTGGATCATCTGGTTGGAATGAGAAGTGGAGTTGATTGTCTTTAGAGTAGCAGTGATAAGAAAAGCCATGATTCTGAATAACAGATCCTAATGATGACATGTAGATGAAGAAGTGGTCCAAGCACTGAGCCTTGAGGAGCCCCAGTAGCAAGAAGTTGTGACTTAGAAACCTCACTCCTACAAAACACCCTGAAGAACCTACCTGAGATGAGATCACTTTTAATATTTGTTGCAACTTACAAAGTCTAGGTCTTTCCATGTTTTTTTTTTTTTTTTTAATTTTTATTAACAACTGGGAAATCTGTCTGAATATCAGGCCTTGGTTTTTTTTTTTTTGTTAAAACAAAACACCAACACCTACTAAAAACATACTTGGTTATTTTCTGAACTTCATTTGTAGATTCCATTCTTCTTGTTAAATCCAGGGACCAGCTGTATATTTGTAACCACCCACAGGATCCCAACACAAATCTGTTCAGTGCAGTGCTCTACTGCGGGTTTTTATAATTGGTAGTATTTTACTTTAACATTTATTCGTTTGGCAGATGCTTTTATCCAAAGCGAAATATGGCGTCTTTACACTCGTAGGTCTTCACACAAGAAGGGCTGATGCTGATGCTGATGCTAGGGGAAGTCGTAGCCTAATGGTTAGAGAGTTGGACTTGTAATCCAAAGGTTGCAAGGGCCGGCAGGGATTGTAGGTGGGGGGAGTGATTGTCCAGCGCTCTCTCCACCTCAATACCACGACTGAGGTGCCCTTAAGCAAGGGACCGAACCCCCAACTGCTCCCCGGGCGCCGCAGCATAAATGGCTGCCCACTGCTCCGGGTGTGTGTTCACAGTGTGTGTGTGTTCTCTGCTGTGTGTGTGCACGTCGGATGGGTTAAATTCCTGGGTTAAAAAATGGGTTAAACACCATACTTGGCCGTATGTCACTTCACCTTCACTTTCAGTTTCTGCCAGTGAACAAACTCCACCTAAATACAAAGCTAACTCACTTGAGTGAAAACAGCTGTCCACAGCTTTCTAATTGGCACAGCAAAGCCTATAGTGTGTAGTTTGCAACTTAAGCACACATTTTCAGTTAGGAAAAAGTATTTTTGGAAATTCTAATTACAGCTAATGGCAAACAATATGCACAATCAGCATAAACTTTTAAATAAAATAAGAGTTAAACGTATTTAATCCTCCTAACTAGCAGATAAATTACAGAAACAGAAACCTGGTATTAAGCAAAACACTTGCTTTTGTCGTGTCCGCTGGCAAATCGCTTTATTTTGTATTTGTTGGTATTTGGGACGTGTCCTAGAGAAAACACAGAGTTAAGGACACAAGGTTCTGAGATTACAGGTTACACTTTTTTTTTCAGTGGGTATGGGATCTAGCATACGTGTTGTTGGATTTGATGTTTTAAATGTCTAAATGTTTTCATGTATTGCTTTGTGTCAATAAACTGGTCTTAACTTGTTTTTGTTTCTTTTCACTCTAGATCTGATGGCGCTGAAAGAGAAGAGTCGGCAACTGAATGAAACGGAAGAAAAAAGTCAGACTGAGAAATTTTATGATGTCATGGCTGGGGAAACATCTTTTAGTTACTCTCAGACTCGTAAAAGAGAAACTAGAAAGCCTGAAGTCCAGATGAGAGTTCACACTGAAGAGAGACCTTTCACCTGTCAACACTGTGGAAAGAGTTTCAGTGGAAAACAAAACCTTACAAGCCACTTGAATGTTCACAAACCCAAACCTCATACCTGCAAACGGTGTGGGAAGAGTTTCAGTGGAAAACTAAACCTTACAAGCCACTTTAATATCCACAAACGCAAACCTTATACATGCAAACGGTGTGGAAAGTGTTTCAAACTAAAAGGAAGTCTTAAGACTCACATGAGAATTCACTCTGGTGAAAAGCCGTTCATATGCTTTCAGTGTGGAAAGAGTTTCAGTCAAAAAGAGAGTCTTAATGGCCACATGAGAGTTCACACTGTAGAAGGCCCTTTCACCTGCAAACTGTGTGGAAAATGTTTCAGTCTAAAGGCAAACTTTGATGGGCACATGAGAGTTCACTCTGGAGAGAAGCCGTTCATATGCCCTCTCTGTGGAAAGAGTTTTACACTGAAAAAGAAACTTACAGCCCACTTGAAGATTCACACCAGAGGCAATCCTCACACCTGCAAACTGTGTGGGAAGAGTTGCACATCAAATACTCATCTGATGACTCACATGATAGTTCACACTGGAGAGAAGCCTCACACCTGCAAACTGTGCGGGAAGGGTTTCACAGAAAATGCTCATCTAATGTCTCACATGAGAGTTCACACTGCAGAGAGGCCTTACACCTGCCCTCAGTGTGGAAAGAGCTTCACGGTTAAAGGAAGCCTTAGGACTCACATTAGAGTTCACACTGGAGAGAAGCCTTACAAGTGTGTTCAGTGTGACATGAGTTTCCCATATCACATAAGCCTGAAACGGCACTTACAAACTCATTCTGGAAAGAATTCCTCGTTTCCCATGTGACAAAAGCTTTAGAAATAATGCATTCACTCTGGAGAAAGACCATTGTGTTTGGCGTAATAAAAAAAACAGCAAACTTACAAATATGTGAAAAGTCATTCAATTGTGACCTTTTTTGTGTTCTTTATTTTTAATAAAGTACCCTTACAAAAAGTTGAAGACCACTTCTTCTTTTTGATTAAAAATAAGAATAGAAAGTAATAGCCTCCCTTTAAAGCTGCAATCAGTAACTTTTTTTTGGTTAAAAATGATCCGAAATCAATATTTGAGAAAGTACATAACCAGCCAGTGTTCAAAACTATCACCTTACTTGAGCCCGATTCACAATGGTTAGCTTATAATAATGTTTTTTAATTTGCGTGGTATGGGTAGGTTTTTGCGGAAAATTCGAGCATGGCACTGCATCATTACGCCACTTCTGTAAACATGAAGAAGCTAGTGTAGCATTTGGACCAATCAGACACGCAAAATTGAGTCCCCGGTTCCATGGCAACCAATCTGATAACACTAGTTTTATTGCTCAAAGGAATGCAGGCAGAGCAACTCACTTCATATCCCCTTAGGAAAGAGACATTATGCCATAAAAATGGACTCTTCTCTAATGAATTCATAGAAAAACCTTTCTTTGAGTGAACACGCATATCTTCAGGTCATTGTGTATATTATTACTGTTCTTGTATATGTTTTTGGGTATTGTACACAGTTTTATACATTCTTACGATAGATTACTAGTTAATATCACTCTAACTGTAACATGTTTGATCTCTATCAATTCGTCTTCAGATGATCTAATTGAGAGTGAATATTACATGTTGATACCTATGCAACATATTAGTGTCCTAAGAATCTTTAATAGTTTGTGCATTGACTCAGGCGAATTACCTATGCAGATTACCATGTTCAGAGACAGAGTCGTAAAACTTTCCCTCCAAAAGTTCAGGACTCCCATTGGCTCTTTGACACCCCAGAGGTAAGACCTCTATAGCAGTTCACGAGTTCACACTTACATATAATAAACTGAGTAAAGCTTATGCATATTTGGCGTGCTGTCCAGGGAGAGGGCTCCGAGCTCGGTACTTACTCCGGAGCCCAGGGTACTCCCCCTGTCCGGGGAGCGTTCCCCCCTGTGCTGGGGTAGGAACAGGCTGAAGGTGAGGAGTCGGGGTGGTGGAGGGATGCTGATAGACTAGAACTGATGGAGGTAAGACTGCTTTGATTATTTACAGGGGTTCTCTCTCGAGCTGATTGGATAGATGGTGTGATTGCTGATGACGAATTGGCTGTGTTAATTATCTGCGCGTGCTCCTCCCGAAATTTGTTAATAAAACAACACTTCACGAGTTCACACTTACATATAATAAACTGAGTAAAGGTTATGCGTATTTGGCGTGCTGTCCAGGGAGAGGGCTCCGAGCTCGGTATTTACTCCCGAGCCCAGGGTACTCCCCCTGTCCGGGGAGAGGGGTCCGAGCATTCCCCCCAAAGATGCAATAAGCACGGGACAGCAGCCAGATACATGCATTTATGACCCCCCAAAAAGCAAGGCTTAATGTTAGAGGGGTGCTGGACGTCATTAAAAATGTGGTGGTATCTCAAAAGAGGAGTTGGCTTCTGCGGGAGCCTTTGCTGCTGGAAGGGGAGATAAAGGCTCCTGCGGGAGTAGCTACTGCTGTGGCAGTAGGGGAAAATACAGGAAAAATATAGAAAAGGCGCCTACGGGAGCAGACACTGCTGCGGCAGTGGAGGAATATAGAAAAAGGCTCCTGCGGGAGCCATCACTGCTACGGTATGTGAAAAGAGAAGGCAGCTTCTGTGGAATCGAGTACTGCTGCGGCAGTGGAGAAAAATCAGATAAGTCTCCTGCAGGAGCAGGGTGTTGCTGAGATGGTTGAAGTGAAGATGAGCCGCTATGGGTGGATTTGGTGGTGTTAGAGAGGATGGCTATGGCGGGTCTGAGGTTCGAGTGAACAGGGATGGACTGGTGTTGAAGGGGTCTGCTGATGAGGGTTCGGTGAGCTGCTTTGATATGGATGGGTCTTCACCCTAGCGTCTGCTATGGAAGCTGGAGGTCACTGAAAAGGAAAAAGGGGTTATTAGTGGTGACAGGAAAAGACTGAGATATGTGGGCCTGTGTTGCCAGCGGAGGTGGCCACACGCTTGCTTCGGCTGCTGTAGCTCACTCATGGGAAGGGAGTGGGGTTTGTGACATCCTAAAGAGCCTGTGTGGTCTGTACCACTAGCGGAGGCAGCCTCACACTAGCGTCTGCTATGGGAGCTAGAGGCAACTGAAAAGGAAAAGGGGTTAGAAGTAACAGGAGGAAAAGACATGTGAGGGCCTGTGTTGCAAGCGGAGACAGCTTTGCGCTTGCTTCAGCTGCTGTAGCTGCATGACACTGGGGTTTGTGGAATTTGGAGAGAAAAGCTGTAGAGCCTGTGCAGCCTGCACTGCTAGCAGAGGTGGCCTCGCATTAGTATCTGCTACAGGATCTGGAGGCTGCTGAAAAGGAAAGGGGTTAGGGCAAGTAGAAGTAAATTCTGAGATGGGCTTGCTTCTGCTGCTGTAGCTGTAGGCTGTGGAAAAAGGGGAGTGGTTTGTGACTTTGGCGGGACATGCTGAAATGTCCGGGTAGCCTGCAGTGTTGCCACCTTAGCAATTTGTTGCTGGATTTAACAATTTCTCAGACTACCCTAGAGACTTGTTTTCAAAGCAACTAGCAACAAATGTAACCATTTTAAAATTTTATTTGGAACCTTAAAATTTGGAAGCTGCGGTAAGAACGGGGCATGGCCCAGGCTCGTTGAAGGTCAACTTCTGCGACCCGATGCTTGAGGAGAGCCGGGTCTTGTGCGGGACAATGGTGGTGTCAAGTGAGACGAGTTCGGGGCTTTGCTCGATCTATTGGCCACCTTGGCGGCTGGAGTGGATTTAGGAGTGAGGTTGGCTGATTTGCAGGGTGACGAATAGATCGTACAAATCAATTTGTTTATCCTCTGCGAGAACGGAGCGAATTATTCAGTGTTTGCCTCTGGATTAAATACTTACCACTTTCCGATCTGAGGAATTTATTGGCACAGCCGAATGATACGAGGCTGCCGGGGAAGATGGAAGTTAGGCAGTGGAGGCGAGGTTAAGCCTCGGTGTTGGGGGAAATCTTGTGGCTTGTCGAGCAGAGCAGCGGCCGCGATGGAGCCTGGGGCTCGGCGGCGAGGACTGGCGGAGGAGGAGTGATCCTGGGGCCGGCGGATTTGCTGCAGAGGATCTGAAAATCTCGAATATAGGTCATGTTGTTGGATGGGAAAAAATTGGGTCTGTGATATAATGGCAAAGGAGCGAACCGAATGCTGAAAGACTAGAACTGATGGAGGCAAGACTGCTTTGATTATTTTGTAGCGGTTCTCTCTCGAGCTGATTGGATAGATGGTGTGATTGCTGATGACGAATTGGCTGTGTTAATTATCTGCGCGTGCTCCTCCCGAAATTTGTTAATAAAACATCACATAGAGCTCTCACATCAGTGACGCCTCCCAGTCTGCGGATCTTTTAGATTCTGAGAAGATGAGGATGTGAGCTAGAATGCTTCTGGACCCTTAAGTTTTTGTGCCAGGGCTTGCGGCCTTGACTTTCCATCCAACCAAGGATCCTCTGATCTCAGCAGATCTCTTTCTTGGCTCTTTTTCCCTTTCTTTTTTTTTTTATCAATATATTTATTATTTTCACATCAGCAATTTACAAATTCCGTACATTTTACAAGTAGACATTCTTTTCTAACCACCCTTCCTCCCCTATCCCATCCTCATTAGACAGAACACATAGTTGGACATTATTGCGAGGCACTGAGCTGGTATGTAAGATAAAGGAAAGAAAAAAGAAGAGAGAGAAAAAAAAAACTAAACAAAAAAAACACATAATAATAGAGATAAATACCATTATTAATCAATAAGAAAAAAATTAAAGTCTAGAGGGGTTACATTAACACATCTGCATTTTCAGCCAATGTAACATCCAAATTATTCATGTATGCAATAAATCTGCCCCAAATCTTTTCAAACATTGATGACTTTTTTTTCAGATTAAACATTATTTTTTCAACAGGCACATAGGACGAAAGTTCTCTAAGCCATAAAATATGACTTGGTGGTTCTTCTGATTTCCATTGTATAGCTATACATTTCTTTGCTGCTATCAGAGCCATCTTAACAAAACGTAAATTCTTCCTTTGATCAAGTTGAAGAATTGATTCATCCCCCAATAACATAAATCTCGGGTCAGATGGAAGCCTAACATTAACAATTTTGTCAGTAGTTTGTATTATATTTCTCCAATAAGTTTCAAGTTCAGAACAACTCCAAAACATATGCAACAATGTACCAACCTCTGTTTTACACCTAGGGCAACATTCTGAATATGAAATGCTGATCTTGTGCAATCTTTCAGGTGTATAATATACCCTATGTATAATATTGAACTGCATTAATCTATGCCTACTGTTAAATGAAAACGATGAAGCACTTTCACATATAAGTTCCCAAGTATCTTGTTCAAAGTTACATTCCAGATCTTTTTCCCATTTAAGTCTTGAAGATGATGTGTCCTCCCCATGCAATTCAATGAAATTAACATACATGTAAGACACAAACCCTTTAGATCCTTTTTTCTCTCTAATAGTATTATCTATTGGAAGTGAAGAGAGGGACCTTAAATGACCTCCTTGTATTGTATTAATATAATTTCTCACCTGAAAATATTTGAAGAAATGTTTAACAGGAAGAGAAAACTTTGTTCTCAATTGTTCAAATGTCATTAGAATGTCTTCCTCATATAAATCTCCAAACACTTGTATTCCCTTTTTATACCAAAGTTGTGTTATCCCATCTCTTAATACCTCAGGAAGAGATGGGTTACAGTGAAATGGAGTGTTGTCATATAGTAATAGTAGCCAATTATATTTTTTCCTGATCTCAAACCCCAATTTGCAAGTATGTCTAATGAATGGGTTATTAACTGCCTTCGTAACACAAGCCAGAGGGATGAATAGGGCCTTATCTAGAGGTATTTCCCCTGCATGATATCTTTCAATTTGTATCCATGCAGGTGGAGAAGTACTATTCATCTGCCAAAACCATACCGCTCTCATTTGTGCTGCCCAAAAATAAAACACAAAATCTGGAAGCTGTAATCCACCTTTTTTAGATGCCATTTGTAATGTCTTAAGTTTAACCCTCGGGGTTTTATTATTCCAAATAAATTTTCTAATTGAGCTATTGAGATTATTAAAAAACTTTTGTGGAATAGAAATGGGAAGAGTTTGAAATAAATATAAAAATTTAGGAAGAACGTTCATTTTTATACAATTTATCCTGCCAATTAGTGATAACGGTAGAGAGATCCATTTTGAGTAATGGGGAATAATTCAAAGAATATGTCTCTTCCAACTTCGAAGGAATATTTAGTCCTAAGTAAACTATCTTTTCTGAATTCCATAGAAAAGGGATGTTATTTATGGGCATTTTCTCCGCAGCCAAGTTCAGTGGCATCATAACACTTTTATTAGTATTAATTTTATAACCAGATATATCTCTAAAGTTTTCCAATAATTGAGATAAAGTAGGCAGAGATGATTTATGATTAGTTAAATATAACATTACATCATCCGCGTACAATGATATTTTGTGTACATAGCCTCCTATCTCTAGCCCAGAGATTGATTCGTTTGCCCGTATTGCTACGGCTAGGGGTTCCACTGCCAACGCAAAAAGTAGTGGAGACAGAGGACATCCCTGTCTGGTTCCCCTTGATAAATTAAAGTGCGAAGATAGATCGGAGTTAGTACGAACGGTTGCTGACGGATTTCCATACAACATTCGAATCATATCAATGAATTTTGGACCGAAATTCATTTTATGCAAAACAGCTATCAAATAAGGCCATTCTACTCGGTCAAAAGCTTTTTCTGCATCTAAAGAAAGAGCAATCACCGGAGAATCCATTTGTTTTGCCGAGTAAATAATATTCATTAACCTCCGTATATTATCGAAGGAGGATCTATTTCTGATGAATCCAGTTTGATCCATATGAATTAAACTAGGCAAAACCCGCTCTAAACGTAACGCAATCATTTTAGTAAAAATTTTATAGTCAGAGTTAAGTAGTGAGATCGGTCGATATGAGGTACATAGATTGGGGTCTTTGCCAGGTTTCAGCAGAACTGTAATTAAAGCTTGATTTAGAGTATCTGGTAATTCTTTTTTATGAATTGCCTCCATATACATTGAAAGCAACGGGTCGGCTAATTTAAAAAGAAAAGTTTTATAAAAATCCATCGAGAAACCATCCAAACCAGGTGTTTTACCCCCCGCTAGTGCAGCAACTGCCAATTGAATCTCTTCTTTCGAGATTTATTTTTCAAGTTCTTCTCGGTCATTATCACGTAAGACTGGTATATCCAATTTGCTTAGGAAGTTTTGGATTTCAGCTTCCCCTACTCCTTGAGACTTATACAGCACTTTATAAAAATTTAAGAATTCTTCATTAATTAATTTTGGGTGTTCAATATTTTTATTGTCTGAAGAACGTAGTGTAGTTATAGACTTACTAATTTCTTCTTTTCTTATTTGCCATGCTAACACTTTTCCAATCTTGTCTCCGTGTTCGTAATACCTCTGCCGTGATCTGAGAAGTGCATTTTCTGCTTCTTTGGATGACAAAATATTATATTCCAATTTTTTGGACTGCAATTGTTGAAACAGCTGAGCATCCTTAGTTTTGGAATGTTGTCTTTCCTTTGTTGAAATTTCTTTTTCAAGTAATTGTGATTGTTTTTGATATTGTTTTTTCTTACTAGAAGAATAATTAATGATTTGACCTCGTAAGAATGCCTTCATAGCCTCCCAAATTATACCTGAAGAAGCAGAGTTTTTATTTGTAATCATAAAGTTATCTATATTATTATTTATAAAATTCAACGCTTCAGAGTTATTTAATAAATGGTTACTAAATCGCCAAAGTTTACAATTTGGCAATTCCGGAGATTGATGCACTGAAATAAGTAAAGGAGCATGATCTGACAGTATTCTTGGCAAATAATCACATAATTCAATCAAATAATCCTTCGCTTTTGGAACAAAAAAATAGTCAATTCTGGAGTAATTATTATGCCTATGTGAATAGAAAGAATATTCTTTTTTTGTTTTATTTTTAAATCTCCATATATCTATTAAGTTATAACTTGAGAGTTCGTATTTTAAGGCTTTGGCAACTTGACTTAGAGGTGACACTTTAGTGGACGATCTATCTAATACTGGGTCTAAGACTACATTAAAGTCTCCTCCAATTATTAGCTCTGTAACAGGACATGCAAATTTGAAGAATATATTATGAATAAAATCAGCACCTTCCATTTCTGGACGGTATATATTTACTAGGGTCATTCTTTGCATCGCAATCGTTCCTCTTAAAATAATATATCTACCGGATTTGTCTTTATCAACAGATTCCATTTGAAAGGGTATATTTTTATCAATAAGTATAGCCACCCCTCTGGATTGCGATGTAAATGAAGAAAAGAAAACCTGTCCAGGCCACTGTTTTTTAAGATTCTGATGTTCATAATCAGTCAAGTGTGTTTCTTGTAACAAGGCAATCCCAATGCTATGTTTTCTGAGATACAGAATTACCTTTTTCCTTTTGAGTCTTTGATTTAACCCATTGACATTCCAAGTGACATACTTATATTTCAGTGTACTTGCCATTAACTATATATTAATTGTTTTATTTCCATCTTAGAGCGCTTTAAAAACTTATCTCCAATCAGCTCGCTAATTAAATAAATTAAACGTGTTCTGTCCAACCCCCCCCTACCACTCCCACCACTTCCCCAAACGAAGTGTGAAACTTTAAACCCCCATGACTGATTATGCACCGCAACATACAGTCGAACTTGACTTCCTCTACCTTATCCTAACTAACTCCCGTGCAATTTCTGTCAATCCCAACAAATACTTATATTATGTACTTTCAAACAAACGTATTATTCACTTCGAACATTCCTAGTAACATACCCAAAATTCACACCTTTTCGTAAACAATTAAACAAAAATCACATTACATTTTGGGTATAGAGTCCACTCTTGACCGAATTAAGTCAGTGTTCATCCAAGAAAGAAAGAAGAAATAATAAAAAAATGAAAATAAAATACATAATAATAAAAAAAAAAAAAAAAATAAAATAAAAAGATTTGCTCACCCCTCTTACTTCGGTACACTTACATTCTTTATGGGTGATTGCTTTAGTATATTTTACAAACCCCTGAGTTCGTTGATGTGTGATTTCCTAGTGTCTTATCCGGCGATCAAGTGCGGATGATGTTGTCGAAGATAAGTCTCTGCCGATGCTTTGGAGTTGAAGGATCTTTGTCCCTCCGGTAGCTGAATCCTCAGCGTCGCAGGATGAAGCATCGCATAGGACACGTCGTTGTTGCGTAGTTGTCTTTTTAGTGCGCTGAATTCTTGTCGCTTTCTGAACAAGGTTGATGACATGTCCCGAAATATCATGATAGTGGAGTTGCCATAGGTAAGCTTGCCCTTTTCTCTGGCCGCATTGAGGATCTTAAGTGTGTCTCCATACCGAAGTAGACGAATCAGAATGGCCCGTGGTTTGCCATTCTCCGCTGGTCGTCGTTGCAAGGTGCGATGAGCTCTTTCAATTTCGTAGACCTCGTCCTCCCGTTCCAGGATCTTAGGTAGCCATTCCTTTAAAAAAGCCACAGAATTTCTACCTTCCACTCCCTCTGGAAAACCGACCAGGCGTAAATTCTGATGACGAGATTGATTCTCAAGTTCATCAATTTTATCTTTTAGCTGTTTAATTTCGTCGTCAACAGCTAATTTGACATCCGCGACATCTTTGTGAAGGCCCGTTATTGCCTCTTCCGTCTCCAACTGCTTGGTTTCTACAGCCACCATTCTCGAATTTATTGACTGTAATTCGTTTCCCATTTTCTCCAAGGATTCTGCGAATTTACTCAGGCGTCCGTCGATTAACTCCTGAATTCTGAGAAAACCTTTTTCCATTTCTGCATGGAACCACGGCGGCGGGTCAGATAATGGCAGTCTCGTTTCCTGAGTTTCTTCTTTTTTATTGTCCGTCTTCTTTGGATTCGGCATATTTATCAGAATGTTCGAGGTTATTACTTTATATAACGTACTTTCGTCGTAATAAATGTCTTTAGAGAGGGTTATTTAAATGAAATGATTCGGGAGCTCCGTTTACCGTGTCTCACTCTAGCGCCGCCATAACCGGAAGTCTCTTTTTCCCTTTCTACCTGGGAAGGAACTCCCAATCACCACCGAGCCAGAATAACATCTTTTGGAGTTCATCACTCTTCAAACCCGGAAGAACTTCAACACCAGCAAACCTTTAAACAATCAGAACTTTCATCCGAGACTGCATCCGGACACAAAGGAAATGCAAATATCATACGTTTAACTAAATGAAACAGAGGTTTAGTAAAAGTTATAGACCCCGTTATAAACGGTGCTGATGGTTTTATTCAGGTGGTTAACTGACTCTTTTCATAGCTTCATTCTCTGGTTTCCTGATGGTTTCATCCATCAACTCTCATTTGCCCTTTCCCTATGTATGAGTGATTGTATGTTTGTCTGTTAGACTAATTTTCGTTAGTGTTTAGTTAATAAAAGCTGTGTGCACAAATTACATGGGTTTCTGGTTCTGCCTTGCAAATGAATGTCTCTTTACGATTTTGATCCTTACTACATGCTCTATTGTATTAATACTTAGGAAAGTATTTTCTGTGGACATGAAAATATTCTTTCATAGAGCTGATATGAACTTACACTGAATGTTCGCTGGACGAACAGATTAGTTGATGGCAATTTAATTCTGCTACAGTTATTACTGTCAGCCGATATAAATAATTGTTTTTAATCATAATTAATTGTAATTATTTATTTACAATTCCCTTTTAAGCTAATTTGCTACATTAGTAGGCTATCGCACGTGAGGATCCTGCAGGTGACGGCTCATTTATAGCCTTTTCTCACAGCAGCTAGAATAATTAAATTGATCATTTTGATGGCAGATTGTAATCCAGAAAGGATTATGTGTTTATGAAACACATGTGAATGAAATGAAATTATATTCCAATTTTAAATGTGCTTCTGATTACAGATAGCCAATGTGGGATTACACAAGTTTTTGTATTTTAAATAGAACCAGTTTGAAGGAAGATTAATTAGCTTTTTGGATTAAAAGAATGTCTTAATATGGAATTTGAATGGTGACAATTAGATATTAGACTGTATAAAATTGAAATCTACAAAAATTGAAATCTACACATCACACAATGCTGATCTTATTAACATTAATAAATTGAGAACAAACTATAACAATGATAATACTTTGCACAGTTTGATGTGATATGAGCTAACTATCTTAAGATTTAATCACCATTGGTAGCGCAATTTATTGTAATGCTTTCTTCTTCAGTTGGGCAGAACAAACGTGGCGGACTTGTTACTTACTTGTTCAGATGGCAATATACGGTGAAAAATTCTGATTTGGGTCATGTATTCCAAGACATAGGCTAGAATCTGTGATCGCACAGTACAGTAAATATCCACACCGGTGCAGTGACTGACAACTACTCATTCACCTGAAAACATTAGATTCATCCACGCTGGAGCCGTGCCGGAACACCGGATCACAACCTCACGCACGGAAGATAATTCTGCAAGAAACTGGAATTCTAGGTTTTCAAACATAGAGGTAAAAGTTACGGACTGCAGCTTTAAAATAATTACATTTTGTTGCTACATTGTTGTAGCTATTTTATCCAGCTGTATTTATTGTAGTATAAATAGTTACAGTTTAGTTTAAACAAATCTATTAAAGAAATTGTACATATGTTGCAATTTTTTTTAAAAAAAGGTACAAAAGATTTATTTTTGGTAAATACAGAAGTGGGGGGTGAGAGTGATAATTTAACATTGTTAATGCTTCTTGATTTTGTTTCTGTTTGTTCTCCCTTATCTTAATAGATAGACAAATTAGGATGTAAATTGGAGCAGTAGTTTTGTATTATTCAGTCTGATTTATCTTGTCTGATTGTGATTTTGGTATTGGTAAATACTGAGGGTAGGATAAGCCTAGGGCTTCTACCTATCCTTTTTCGAACGGGTTGACTATGATGTTAACATTTTATTTAATTGATTTTAATAGCGTTTAATTGTTATTCATTTTTATGTTTTATGCATTTTCCTTCGGGGTCCAAGCACAACCCACTGGGCAATTGATGTTGAAAAGACATCACAAAAAAAAAAAACAGGTGAGATATGCAAATCCACCTGATGTCAAAAACTTGAAACGACGTTGATTTGATATAAATTTAATGTCAAACAAATTGGCGTACTTAAACATTAAACCAATTTCATTGTAGGATTACAATTTCCTAATTTCACCCAGTAATAAATCTGCGTACACAATGTCAGTTATCTGATACCTTCTGAGTATTGTCAGTGTGAACTACAGATATCAATTGGTACATTTAAATGTAAAGTGAAGGATGACAAAAATATACCCAAGTATGTGAAACGCACAGCTTTCACCTCCGTAAACATTTACCCCTGTAAGAATTATTCATTTGTTTTTCAGAGTGATGGAACCTGATAGAAAAAAGATTTCTTATCCCATGTTTCCCTCTAGTGGTCAACATTAGTACAACATGTTGTAGACCATCAGTCATTTTGAGTGGGAAAAAACATATTTTTCTATCTCCTCTTAACCCTTGTATTATGTTAGATTTCTGGGTACGATTTTGATGGAGCGGGTCAAATTTACCCTAATTGAATTCAATGCAATTCCCTAAATATCACATCATGAAAAGCAAGAAGGAATCAGGTATGAACCGAACAATTTTAATATGAGCAATTTGCCACACATTGCAAACAATTAATAACAAAAGGTATGATTTTCAAAAATGTGTTTAACCACAATTTTTTAAACATGTTTGTTTTAACAAATGTTGAAAACAAACTACTGTAACTTTTAACATTCACTTTTTTATTTTTTCCACATTTATGTTCAAAACATCCTAAATAAACAATTTAATATTGCTGTGAAATGAAATTAAAAGTTTTTTCCCATAAACAGGCTCTTTTGTGCTTTAGGCTCACGGAACAATATAAAAAAGTCACCCTTGACAGAGTGTGCACAAAGCAAGCTTGTGCTTTCTGAGAAAGCTAACGAATACAGCATTCTGTCCTTCATATTCAGAATCTCTCTGGGAAGCTCAGGCTTGTGTTTTTTTTTTTTATTGTTCCAATCATAGTCAGCTTTCGCTTGAGTAGCTCTTCACCAAGTTTGTAGGATGTAAAGAAGTTGTCACAGGTTATGCAGTGACCTTGCAGCCCTTCACTCATTTGGAGAACAACCCGCATCCCCCTGTCTCTCTCAGGTGTTCCACCTGGTGGCTTGCCTGTGTAAATGTGCATGTTGCATGCATATGTGGCGATAAGTGGTCAGGTAGGGGAAGTTACCAATAATAAAAGGAATCCTATACTCGACTACGCCACCTGGAATACACCAGGACAGAACAGCCCCATATAAGGGCACACAGGTTCATTGCCAAAGACAGGGTGAGCATAAGAATATAAACAATATCAACAAGAATCACTTTATTCAAACAATTAATAGAAACAGTCAATACAATACATCACACAAGTTTGAAAAAGTAGGTTTATAAAAAAGCTCAAAATGGTGGAATCATTTAATGCATGGCAAAAATCCAAGATATACAGGTGCATCTCAATAAATGGAAAAGTTCATTTATTTCAGTAATTCAACTCAAATTGTGAAACTCGTGTATAAAAACAAATCCAATGCACACAGACCGAAGTAGTTTAAGTCTTTGGCTCTTTTAATTGTGATGATTTTGGCTCACATTTAACAAAAACCCACCAATTCACTCTCAAAAAATTAGAATATGGTGACATGCCAATCAGCTAATCAACTCAAAACACCTGCAAAGGTTTCCTGAGCCTTCAAAATGGTCTCTCAGTTTGGTTCACTAGCTACACAATCATGGAGAAGACTGCTGATCTGACAGTTGTCCAGAAGACAATCATTGACACCCTTCACAAGGAGGGTAAGCCACAAACATTCATTGTCAAAGAAGCTGGTTGTTCACAGAGTGCTGTATCCAAGCATGTTAACAGAAAGTTGAGTGGAAGGAAACAGTGTGGAAGAAAAAGATGCACAACCAACCGAGAGAACCGCAGCCTTATGAGGATTGTCAAGCAAAATCGATTCAAGAATTTGGGTGAACTTCACAAGGAATGGACCGAGGCTGGGGTCAAGGCATCAAGAGCCACCACACACAGACGTGTCGAGGAATTTGGCTACAGTTGTCGTATTCCTCTTGTTAAGCCACTCCTGAACCAAAGTGTAGTGGACAGCACATTCCAGGGCCCAGTTTATGGCGGGCCCCTCTCTGACCACAATAGTGGACAAAGGTTTGCTACATTTTGATTGGATCTTGGTCATCAGGTAAAGATGCCAGGACAACAGCCAGACACCTCTTAGAGGGCAAGAAGAAGACCTTTGGTAAAAAGCCCGGGAAGGACAGGACTTATCATTGGTCAAATGCAGTTTCTGCCCTTCACCCACCAACAGACTGATTCCTAAGGTTTTGGCCTGTGACTGCCATAAAAATTCCTTAGGACCTCTGGATGCAGCAGCAGTGGGTGAAACAAAGAGAGATCACAAAGTTCCATGGTGTTCTCAAACCTTAAACTGATGCAAACTACAACACACACATCCTACTTATTCAGAGAAATAAGTATTCTTAGTGACAGCGACGTGTAGTGCAACATCTTACACAAACTCAGCTGTTGATGGACAAATCTTCCGTCCGAGACGTTAAACCGAGGTCCTGACTCTCTGTGGTCATTAAAAATCCCATGACACTCATCTTAAAGAGTAGGGGTGTAACCCCGGTGTCCAGGCCAGATTCCCTCCACTGGTCCTTGTCAATCATGGCCTCCTAATAATCCCCATCCACTTGATTTGGCTCTTTGACTCTCTCTCCTCTCCACCTGTAGCTGGTGTGTGGTGAACGCACTGGCGCCGTTGTCCTGTGGCTGCCGTCGCATCATCCAAGTGGATGCGGCACACTGGTGGTGGTTGAGGAGAGACCCGCCCCCCCCACATGATTGTAAAGCGCTTTGGGTGTATGGCAATACACAATAAAGCGCTATATAAATGCATCATTCATTCAAATGAATGCATGCATGACAGTTCAATCTTCTTCCATCATGTTTGGACTTAATGTGTTCGTAACATTGCCAAAGGTATTCTCTGGTTTGGTAAGTGCATGATGCATTGGTAAAACTTTTGTGACACTTTTCTAACTTTGTGTTTGGACTATGCAAATAAGTTCCACAGGAGGAAAGAAGGGTGGGCCACACCGTGTCCCCCCACTCTAATGGAAACAGCCAATCACAGCATGGAAATGGAGAAGCGTCAGATTGCAATCTCCTCCTCATCGAAAAGAGATAAAGGTACCTTTACCTCTTGACTATTTTTTGTTAATAAATTCTATTTTATTACACTTGTGCCTTCCCTGTGTTCATGATAAAGAAAGAGGTTCTACAAGTTAGAGAACCCACCAATCTTTCTTATGTGATGTACTCATAACCACACCTTAAGTGACATGTGATCCAAATATCATAACGTCATTGGTGACGCGAGTACCCATCACTACACCATTTCGCCTCCCTAGATTGGCGAAAGCAAAAATCACTACAACAGACAACGTCAGAGGTGTCTTACCTGGGCTAAGGAGAAGAAGAACTGGACTGTTGCCCAGTGGTCCAAAGTCCTCTTTTCAGATGAGAGCAAGTTTTGTAATTCATTTGGAAACCAAGGTCCTAGAGTCTGGAGGAAGGGTGGAGAAGCTCATAGCCCAAGTTGCTTGAAGTCCAGTGTAACCATACAGCCGGCAGCTACAGTATTGCATCAGATAGTGCACTATAGATTCCCTAAGGAACAATTCCACTCATTCTCTACTATAGGAGAGGAAGAATTGTATAAACTTGTTAAATAATCTAAAATGTTAGACCCTATTCCATCTAAACTACTAAAAGAGGTGCTTCCAGAAGTCAAAGATCCTCTTTTGGCTATTATTAATTTGTCATTGTCATTAGGATATGTTCCCAAAATCTTCAAATTGGCTGTTATTAAGCCTCTTATTAAAAAACCACAGCTTGACCCCAAAGACCTAGTTAATTACAGACTGATCTCGAATCTCCCTTTTCTGTCAAAGATACTAGAAAAGGTAGTATCCTCACAATTATATTCCTTCTTAGAGAAAAATGGTATCTGTGAGGAATTCCAGTCAGGATTTAGATCGTATCATAGTACTGAGACTGCTCTCATTAGAGTTACAAATGACCTGCTTCTATCATCTGATCGTGGTTGTATCTCTTTATTAGTTCTACTGGATCTTAGCGCTGCGTTCGACACTATCGACCACAACATTCTTTTGAATAGACTACAAAACTTTGTTGGCATTAGTGGGAGTGCATTAGCATGGTTCAAATCGTACTTATCTGACCGCCATCAATTTTTAGCAGTGAATGAAGAGGTATCATATCGATCACAAGTACAGTATGGAGTACCTCAAGGCTCAGTACTAGGGCCGTTACTTTTCAAGCTTTACATGTTACCCTTGGGAGATATTATCAGGAGACATGGTGTTAGCTTTCACTGTTATGCTGATGATACTCAGCTCTATATTTCTTTGCATTCCGTTAGTTTCTCAGTTTGGTGTGTTTCACCGGGCTGCAGTCAATATAAAAAACTGGATGACAAGTAATTTCTTACTGATAAATTCTGAAAAAACAGATGTTAATTATTGGACCTAAAACCCCCACATGTAATAACCTAGAACACTGTCTAACACTTGATGGCTGCTCTGTAAATTCTTCATCATCAGTCAGGAACCTAGGTGTGCTATTTGATGGCAATCTTTCCTTTGACAGCCACGTTTCTAGCATTTGTAAAACTGTATTTTTTCCTCTTAAAAATATATCTAAATTGAGACCTATGCTCTCAAAGTCAAATGCAGAAATGTTAATTCATGCATTTATGACCTCAAGGTTAGATTATTGTCATGCTTTATTGGGTGGTTGTTCTGCACGCTAAATAAACAAACTACAGTTGGTCCAAAATGCAGCAGCTAGAGTCCTTACTAGAACCAGGAAATATGACCACATTTGCCCGGTTCTGTCAGCACTGCACTGGCTCCCTATCAAACATCGGATAGATTTTAAAATCTTGTTAATTACTTATAAAGCCCTGAATGTTTTAGCTCCTCAGTACTTGAGCGAGCTATCGCATTATAGTCCTCCACATCCGCTGCGTTCTCAAAACTCCGGCCGTTTGATAATACCTAGAATATCAAAATCGACTGCGGGCGGCAGATCCTTTTCCTGTTTAGCACCCAAACTCTGGAACAATCTACCTAACACTGTTCGGGAGGCAGACACACTCTGTCAGTTTAAATCTAGATTAAAGACCCATCTCTTTAGCCTGGCGTACACATAACACACTAATACGCTTCTATTATTCAAATCCGTTAAAGGATTGATAGGCTGCATTAATTAGGTCAACCAGAACCGGAAACACTTCCTATAACAACCAATGTACTTGTTACATCGTAAGAAGAATGGCATCTATGCTAATATTAGTCTGTTTCTTTCTTATTCCGAGATCACTGTTGCCACCCGAGAGACTGATCCCCAGTGAGGACCTCGTCACCTAGACAGCCATCGGGACAAGACCACGGGAACCAGAGGAGTCCTCTGCACAGTCTGACATGGCTGCGATTGGAATTGAACTGCTGGTTCGTCTGGTCAGAGGAGAACTGGCCCCCCGACTGAGCCTGGTTTCTCCCAAGGTTTTTATCTCCATTCTGTCACAGAGGGAGTTTTGGTTCCTTGCCGCTGTCGCCTCTGGCTTGCTTAGTTGGGGACACTTATTTTCCAGCGATAACATCTACATGATTGCACAGATACTATTTATACTGAACTGAGCTGGACGATGACATCATTGTATTCAATAATGAAGTGCCTTTAACTGAAAATTGAGTGTTTAATCTTGTCATTTTACATTATTGACACTATTTTCCTATTCTGATATTGGAAAGTTGCTTTGACACAATCTGTATCGTTAAAAGCGCTATATAAATAAAGGTGACTTGACTGTATAGTTGTGGAGATATGAGTAAAAACGTTCAGTGTTAAAAGTAATTACTAATTACATCATCAATATTGTATTCAAATTACTTTTCAAATTACTCTGTCTGAAAAGTAATTTAGTTACTCAATAAGTAACAATTATTCAAATCATTAAATACATCTTAAAATCCCTATAAACCTTAAAGCATAGACAATAGAAATTAAACTCTTTATTCTTTCAACTTGAGTCAAACATGGAATAGTGTAGCCTTTTAGTTTTAAAACAACTATAATACTTGAACATTTTAATAAAAAATGTAACCACCTTCGGTTAACAAATAGAATTACTCTGCAAAATATCTGAATAACATAAAAGCTTAAAGGGGTTATCGGAAGTTGATATGATTCTTTAGAGTCTTAATGATAAGTCTATAACATACTTGGGGTAAAAAGGGTGTTGTTTTACCCTACCATTGAGAAATTTGAACCAGTCAAAAACAGCTGTCTGCAGCAAGCTGTTTTGTTGCAAGTTCCTTTAAATGCTAATGAGCTCTGCTTACCCTGCCCCTCTCTTCCGAGCCGCTCTTTTGAGAGACTGCTGCATTCATCATGAAACTTGCTAACAAGCACATTATTAGGAAAAGCGATTTTTCAAAGATTCATAAAAACCCCTTATACTCACTTCTTCTGGAGGTGAAGCTGGATCACGAATGATTCGTGTGAACATAGATGCATTTAGGCAGATCGGGGGTGCATTCCCTTCAAAAACAAACATAATCCACTGCATCTTCAGCAGTTGTTTATTTTAGAAAACCACAATGTTTTGTTATTTTCAGTGTACTCAAACAAAAGTAGACCCTTTTTCGATTTGATTGATTTTAGTGGTATCTGTATTAGAGCTCGACCGATGTATCGGTTTTGCAGATTAATCGGCACTGATAGTTGATTCCCAGAACTATTGGTTATCAGCAAAAATCCACGCCAGTAGTTTTTCTGGGTTGTGTCCGTTGCTGGAGCGGCTGCAAAGGGTCCGTTGTCATTATATAGTGCAAGAGCTGCATCTAGAGGCGGAAATCACTAACAGCACATCCATTTGTTTTGACACGTGACCCTGCACGCTGCCTGGAGAGACACGCTGCCTGGAGAGACACGGTGCACAGACAGCGCTGACATTTCAGATGAACATTTAAAACGCCAACAGACAAACTATATGTATACAGCACACTACAGTACATGTTTTCATGTCAATTAATTAATTTGTTGATTAGATGCTGCATTCGTGGAGAAAGAACAGCATTATGTTTGCAGACAAGACTGAGAGAACAATGACATTAGCAGTACCTCAAGAAGTTAAAATACCCACATTTTTAATGTCATGTTTGTTACCTTCAATTTGCATTAGTTCATATCCAACTGGCAACATTTGATAGCCAGTATGGCTATCTAAAGCATTTATTAACTTCAGTTATTGATTATTGTTTGTTTGTTAATTTCTACATTTACAAATACATTTTTAAATCAAGTTCATTTTAATTTTATCTGATAACTTTAGTTAATGCACTATGAGCTAACATGAATTGTATTGCTCATATATTGCTCATGCTGTAAAAATGTATATTGCATAATGCATGTAGTTCATGTAAGCTAGCTAAAACTTTCTTGTTAACAAATGGTACTTGCAAAGTGTTGCACGTGATTCTAGATAAAGAAACACACTTGACCTTCAATATTGTAATGTTTAAATTATTTTCAGATGGCAAAGGCTTTGAAGAAAGTACCAGTGTGGGAGTATTTTACTAAAGTATCACCAGGGAAAGCACAGTATAATATCTGTGACAAAATAATCAGCATGGGGGCATCAACATCTACAAGTAAAAATACTATGTGGTGTCATCTAAAGCACATCCATCCTGAAGTCAATGAAGGATCTTAAAAGAGACAAGAAAGATCCTTCTAAGCCATCAGCGTTTCAACTTTTTGAAAGCAAGACAAAGTGGAAGGACAAAGAACCAAGGTCTCTCAAAATTGATGCAGCTGTCGTTTAAATTATTGCCATTTACAACCAACCCTTTCCAGTGGTTTTAGATGTTGGATTTAAGAGATTTATGGAATCCAGGTACCGAATTAAAAATGAGATGTTCTAGATGCTAGATGAAACCTAGGGAAACTCCAGGGTTTTGACAAAAGTCAGAAGTGAAGTGACGAAGGCCCCATTTATGGCATTCACCACTGACTGTTGATCTGGAGCTACTGAGTCCCTGATGAGAATAACTGGGCATTTCATTTCTGAGGGCTGGTCGGGAAGGCAAGTGGTGCTTAACGTCAAGCCTATGACTAGAGCACACTCAGCCAGGTTATATTCAAGAAGCCTTCCTTAACGTGTTAGCAGACTGGGATGCCACAACAGAATGAGTTGTTCTTGACCTAAGAGATGGGGGAGCAAACATGGTAAAAGGAATGAGGCTGGCTGAACGTCCTGATTTAAGCTGAACTGTGGTCTATGTGAGTCCTAACGCCCCAGTATAGTGACGGGGACATGTGTTTAAAACAATTTGACGACTGAAATGATGAAAACGGGATGAAAATCATAATAAATATTACCCAGAGCAAGCATATATTAACAAACTGTGACTGCTCTCCATACCCGTTTTAAACAAATGCAGGAGTTTGGATCAGAGGTGGGTAGTAACGAGTTACATTTACTTCGTTACATTTACTTGAGTAAATTTTTTGGGTAACTAATACTTTTAGAGTATATTTAAAAATGGCTACTTTTACTCTTACTCAAGTACATTTTTAGTGAAAAAACGGTACTTTTACTTCGTTACTGTGGGCGACGCTCCTCTCGTTACTTTATCTTAATGCAATACAAGTTAAAAATCCTTCAATTTATTCCAAACGCGCCGTCTACTTTTTTTCTGGGCAATGAGCGATGCCCGTTCGCGAATGATTCATTCTTTTGAGTCGATTCTGTTGGAAGGCTTGATCAAACCAGTTGGCAAGCAGTGAATCGGTTCGCGAATCAGTTTGAATGATTCGTTCACTTCCCTGCCGCACGCGCTGAGTCGCCTGAAGCGGTTGTAACATCAGGAGCCTTGAAGATGTGTCTTTGGATCTACAGTCAGTTAAAAGCAAATCTGCAAAGGCTATGGTTTGCTAAGAAGATCTTTATTAGATGAACACCGCGTGTGCTGTCGGTTCCACAGGTATAGATTCGATTACAGTACACGATACCACTATAACATTACCAGTTTGTTGTACATGTACCTCACACATTAAATACAATGTATCATTTATTCATTAAATAAGCTGTCACAGAGTATGAAATGAACACCCGCCAAACCCGCGTTAGTTTCAGGAGGAATGCCTTGCCTAGACACAATTAATATTGATATTTTCACAATATTTACGCTTGCAGAAATAACGGCTACATTTGTTTACATTTTGCAGAACAGACGGAAGAAGATCCGTCAATGTGCATTTGTTTTTGTTATGTTCAGATGTTCTGTAGCAGTTTTCACTCTTCTCCGTGTCAGAGGTTATATAGCCTACATTTATAATACATAATTAAACTTTGAAAACTGGAGTAACAGCTGATACAAATTCTGATTTGCATCACTGAGTTAAATTAAATTATATTTTAGAGTCATATGATCCTTCACAAATCATTCAAATATATTGATTTATTACCAGTGTTGTTGAAAAAAACAAAAACAAAAAACCAGCATATGCTGGTTAGGTATGTTTTGAAGCTGGGATGCTGGTTTATGCTGGTCATGTGCTGGTCTTGAGCTGGTCTTGAGCTGGTTGGACCAGCGTAGGACCAGCTTAAATCAGCTCAAACCAGCATCCCATGCTACAAAACATACCTAACCAGCATATGCTTTTTTTTTCAACAGGGAACAGTTTTGCTGCTTAGTATTTTTTGGAACCTGTGACATTTTGTTCAGGATTCTTTTATGAATAGAAAGCTAAAAAAGAACAGCACTGATAATAAATCAGGCTGATAAAAATTCTGATTTGCATCACTGAAATAAATTACATTAAAAAAAAAAAACATTAAAAGTATTTTGAACGGCAGTGTGTGTGTGTGTGTGTGTATAAAAATGCATCTAAATTTCTATATATCTAAATAAAAATAGACTTTATTCAGTATATGATCCAAAGTATCTAGTAACTAACTACTTGAGTAGTTATTTTATCCGATACTTTTTTACTCTTACTCAAGTAACTATTCAGACTATTACTTTTACTTTTACTTGAGTAAATATTTCTTCAAGTACTTTTACTTTTACTTGAGTACAGTTTTTGGGTACTCTACCCACCTCTGGTTTGGATTTCTTTTTGATCTGCCCCAAATGAAATGGAAGAAACGGAACTGCAAAGGCAGTGCACAAGACTGAATGATGCTCTGAGTAAATCTGAATCCCAGGATATTAACGCAGAGGACTTGTTCCAAAGAGATAATTCCAAAGGGAATAACTACAGCACTTCAAACACTTCATTTTCTGAGAAGTTGTGAAATTGTGCTCAGGATCCTACTGAATGTCCCATTAATGGTGGCATTAAATGAACGAAGCTTTTCGAAATCGAAACTAATTAAAAACAATTTGTGCACCTCCTTACTTCATCATCACACTGATGACATAACATCCAGGTAGGCACGCCCAAAGTGGGTTATGATTGGTCGACTGACAGGCTCAAATGTGATTGGCTAAAGAGTACGAATGACCTACGTGGGAGGAGTTTGCTGCCAGGAATGTCTCAAAAATACACACACAAATCCAAGGTGATTCACACATTCACAGTCCATGATAAACTAATGAATTTTAAACATTCAACAATTTTGTACACAGTTGTACATCTGTGAATTGTGTTTTGCGCTCGTGAAACGTATTTTATGAATATGTATTCTTATGTTGTGCATGTGAATTGGTTTTTGTGAATATATTTTTTTCATGCATGTGAATTGGGTTATGCAAGTGTGCATTGTGTCTTTTGCATGAATTATTATTGAGATCAATCTCGCTGAATAGATTTTATGTAGAAAACATTGAATCACAAAAAAAAGACTTAAGCTGGGTTTTCTCACAGAGGGTCACATCTGTAGTAAGAACGCTTACATATGTAGGTGCACACACATTTTGCTGGAGATCATTTTAATACCTGGGAGTTTACTATAGGAATTTAGTCAGTTTTCATAGGTTTTTTTGTATTGTTATAGTGGTGACTGTTCTGTGATCATAACATTATGTGTGATTGTGTAAAGCATGGTCTTGTATGTAAACTTTGTTATATGGCTGCAGATATACTAAAGTTGGATCGATACAGAGAAGATTAGCACGAACAATCTTCTCTGAGTATATGTGCTGTGACCCAACAATTTGAGATGTCAGCCAGTCGAAAACAGAATAAGAACGAGGTGAGAAGTTCTGACAGAGGCTTTCCAGGGACATGGACAACACAAATCTGGAGGGCAGAGTCTTCCGAAAAAGAGCAAAAAAAAAAAAAACTGAAATTTTGCAAACTTCACTGGCCTCCAGTGATTTCCTCAGAGTGTGAGGCGTTTGGACACAGTTTCTAAAGAAGAGAACGTTTCTGTGCCACTGCAGCTGGAGAGACTGCGAAGTCTTGAACAACGCGAGGCTCAGCGTCTCTCCAGTTCTTGCAAATTACTTATTATTTTATTAGTTATTCTCAGTTTAGTTGTTCGTCATAGCTTCACATTAACCTCGTACAATCCTCACACACTATTGGATATTAAACTTTGCTACACAAACACCGATGTGGATACAACATTAGATCTTCATCTACTACCTCCCGAATTACTCCGGTCACTGGGCTCATCGGTGCTGCAAACGCAAACAAAGACGGGGTAAGTGGAGCAGCCTGCGGGCTAAGCTAAAGCTCAACCCACATCGTCCAGCTCTGCCAAGCATCTTCCTCGCTAACATACGATCTTTGGCAAACAAGATCGACGAGCTACGACTTCAGATCACTCAGCGAATGTTTATATAGGGGTGCAACATCTACAGGGCTGATAGAACGGCTGTGGACTCTGGTAAAAGCAAAGGTGGGGATGTTTGCCTTTATGTAAACAGATACTGGTGTTCCGATGCTATTATTACTAAATCCCACTGTTCTGCTGATATTGAATACGTCTTTATCAACTGCAGACCCTTTTATCTGCCCCGTGAATTTACAACTGCCATAATTTCTGCAGTGAATGTACCCCTGGATGCTAATGCTAAATTAGCCATGAAAGAACTATCTTCTGTTGTTAATAAGCTGCAAACAACACACCCGGATGGGGTTTTTATTATTGCTGGTGATTTTAATCATGCCAATTTGAGAACAGTTCTCCCCAAATTTTATCAAAACCTTTCTTGCCCTACAAGAGGAGATAATACTCTTGATCATGTTTATACAAACATCTCTGATGCTTATAGAGCAACTCCCCTCCCCCACGTTGGACAATCTGATCACCTTTCCCTGTTCTTGTTACCCAAATACACTCCGATCATTAAACGTGTGAAACCCACCATGAGAACTGTTAAAGTTTGGCTGGAGGAAGCAGACTCTTCACTTCAGCAAGAGTTCCTGAACACAGACTGGAATTCGTTTGCTTCTCGGGCTACACAGGACTCACATACAGATGTTAACGTCTACACCAGTTCGGTTCTTGCTGAAGGCACATGACACTGCTTTCAAATCTGGTGACCGTGAAGCTTATGGCTTATCCAGGTCCAATCTGAAGAGGGGAATTCAATTAGCCAAATACAATTACAGAGTGCGCATTGAGGACAGATTTAAAAACAACGACCCTCGGCGCATGTGGACAGGCATCCTTGCCCTCACAAACTATAATCCAGTAAACCGTACACCCCCAAACAGCAATGCCACTTTCCCTGATGAGTTGAACAACTTTTAGGTGACGTCTATGTGTTCCAGACTTCAGGCTGTAATTGACTGCAAAGGATTTGCAACCAAGTATTAAAAAGTGAAAGTTTGATTTATGATTATTATTCTGTCCCATTACTTTTGGTCCCTTAACAAGTGGGAGGCACATATGCAAACTGTTGTAATTCCTACACCGTTCACCTGATTTGGATGTAAATACCCTCAAATTAAAGCTGACAGTCTGCAGTTAAAGCACATCTTGTTCCTTTCATTTGAAATCCATTGTGGTGGTGTATAGAGCCAAAAATGTTAGAATTGTGTCGATGTCCCAATATTTATGGACTTGACTGTATATATTTTTTATATTTATTTATATACTTTGTAATTTGCACTTCTGGTTAGATGCTAACTGCATTTCATTGGCTCTGTACTTGTACCCTGCACGGTGACAATAAATTTGAATCTGAATCTGAAGAAGTTTCTCAATGGTTTTCTGAGCAGAAGAGGGTCAGAGCTGCAGACGATATGCCTCGGACAACTGCCCACAGAAGAAAGAAGAGAGGAAGCCATTGCACAAGGCCTCCCTCAGAAACAGCCAAAGAAATGCAAACTGCTTGCTCTCTGTGTCAGCAGCCAGAAACGGAGGATTATGGACACTGACGGTACGATGGCAAATCCTTTTGGAGCAGTTATGAGGGCAAGACTTTTACTGGCAGAGCAGCGGTCTCTTGCTCCCCCTAAATAAATGCCTCTGTAATTTTCTTATCTTTATCTTAATATTTTGTTATCTTTGTTAATTTTGTTATAATGTCAGTAGTTTAGTAGTAGTGTAGCTGCTGTTAATAATTTTTACTGTTAAAGATAAAAAATTATTTATTTTTTTTGGTCTCTTGTGAACTATTTAATAAATACAACTATTTCTAAGTAGTTTCTGCTGTTTAATTTTAATAGATTTAATAAGATTTTAAAAAATAATTCTATTTAGTATTTTGTTGTTATTTATATACTTTATACTTTTTATCTTTGGTCTCTATTTTAATCTATTTAATAAGTTAAACAGTATGTTTTCAAGTAGTTTCTGCTGTCAATAATTTTTGTTAATGATTTCTTTTAAATATTTTATATTTTGTAGTCATTTATATATTTCATTATAATGTTTATCTTTTGTCTCTATTGTGAACTATTTCATAAATTAAATGATAAAACATTTGAACTATAGATGTTTTTAAGGGCAGAACTGCTATAAAATGAATTAAACTCACTGCATACCTTTATAGTCAAGTTTATTAAGAAATGTACATTATTTATTTATTTTTTAAATAGGAACATTAAAATGCTGATGAATAAATGGGGAAAAAATGAGCAATACAAAAGAAATGGGTGAGACAATTAACAATCATTAAAAAAAAAAAAAAACATTATATATGACTGCTAATATGAGCTTTATGATGGCAAATAAATGTTATAAAATAAAATAAAATGTCTTTGGCTCCTGGAAGCGGGGTGTGAGACACCATGCTGATCTGAGGTAAGGGCACACTCAGAGCCAGCGCATTCTGTAGTTGTTGTACCTATTTGAAAATGGCACAATTAATAGGATGAACTGAATTTGAGAACTACATTCTAAAATTATGTTTATAAATGGCCCTCAAAGAAACTCCTTACCAGAGAGAAAGCGTCTGCTGATTGACCTCGAACAGCTGAATCCTGGTCCTTCCCTCAGTGCAGGGCAGTTCCTCTGTATGGCTAGGGAGTCGTGTAGAACGGCAGCACAGCGATTCATGGAAACGCCTCACTTCACCTTCCCCGCTGGATGAATGGAGCAGAGCCTTTGCATGTCCCAGATGACAGCCATCCTCTCCTGGTCCACCAAGGATCTCCAGCATCTTTCCAATCAGCCATTCTGTCTCCTCCAAGCCTCGCGTGCAGCTGTTTGGAGCTGAGCCTGCTGGTAAGCAGCTCGTCTGTAAGGCCCGTGATGCCCTGCCGATGCTCCAGCTCCCTCCTTTTTGCCTCCCGCAGAAGAGCCACATCTCCCTCATCCCACATGAAAATGCAGACAGAGAGTTTAGCCAAGAGCAGGCTAGAGCGGGTGACTGTCAATGTGCAGACCTGCTGTGAAGCGCTGCATGAAGTGCCACACATCCAGATGAACCACCAGATCATCCCAGCCGCTGAACATGGCAGCTGCCCTGGACGAGCCCACAGCAGCACAGCGCAGCAGTCTCTGTCCACATAGAGACCTGTGGTCACCAGGCATCAGCCCCTGACCCTCATGTGAGGTGAGCATGGATATGAGGACCTCCCCGTGCTCATTGCCCACATGGGCTGCTGTGCCAGTGGCTGCTCCCGCCTAGGGCTGTGACGGTGGCAGATTTTTACCACCACGGTTGTAATGGACCAACTACCGGCGGTGGCGTGGTGTTGTGTATATTTATATAATTCTGAAATGCAAAAATAAATAAATGAGGCTCAATCATCTATTAACAAACATGCCTGTTTACTTTAGCACTTCCATCAGTGAACACTCAGCCTGCAAAACCCTAAAATAAATATCAAAGAAATAATACAGTTAACAGTTTCGATTGATGTATAACACTTATTTGTGTGACCAAGTATTTTTAGTGTCTTTTGCACTGATCTTAAAACAAACCTATCTGGTATCGCCGGCGATACCGTCGACCCCAGAGAGTTAAATGTTTCACTCCAGTGTGCTGTTCTGACAAGCGCCTTTTCTGAGCACATACACCCAAAGCGCGTGCTCTAAAAAGCCCGTCAAACAGCGCCTGATTACTGAACTAAGTTATGTTTTGTGCTAATACTGTCGAAACACACGTTTATGTATAGACTCAGTTGGATATGTCTAAAATGAAAGTAAACAGCTGAGAGAAACGCATGCGTGTCTATATATTAGATGCGTGCAGGTCTTAAAGGGACAGTACTAAACATGCTGCCGACTGTAATTAAAGGGATAGTTCACCCTAAAATTAAATTTCTGTCATTATACAGTCAGGTCCGTAAATATTGGGACATCGACACAATTCTAACATTTTTGGCTCTATACACCACCACAATGGATTTCAAATGAAACGAACAAGATGTGCTTTAACTGCAGACTGTCAGCTTTAATTTGAGGGTATTTACATCCAAATCAGGTGAACGGTGTACAACAGTTTGCATATGTGCCTCCCACTTGTTAAGGGACCAAAAGTAATGGGACGATTGGCTTCTCAGCTGTTCCATGGCCAGGTGTGTGTTATTCCCTCATTATCCCAATTACAATGAGCAGATAAAAGATCCAGACTTCATTTCAAGTGTGCTATTTGCATTTGGAATCTGTTGACTGTAATGTCAGACTGTGTCTCCGTGTCCTGTGTTTTTCCCCTCCTCTTGTGAGCACATTTGGTGTTCCTGTCCTAGTTTTGTGTTTATTAGTTAATTAGTCCCGAGCCCTGTGTAGTTAATTTCCTAATCTCCTTGTATTCTTAAGTCCTGTGTTCCCTCTCCTCAGTGTCCCGTCTTATATTGTCATGAATGGTTTATGTGGTTGTATGTTTATGAAGCTTATCATTAAAGATTGAATTAGTAGTGATATTCTGCATCTCCCTGCTCCGACAACACAAGCCTGACACCTGCTAAATACACCTAAAGCCTACCTAAAAATAAAACACGGTTTATTTTATTTGTATATTATGTGTATTTGTAATGTGTATGTTATGGTCGTATCTTCCAAGAAGTGCGAGGAGAAGACAGAAGGAAACTTAAATACTTTAATGATAGATAATCCTTCAGGAATAACATAAATCACGATATATAACTTCACTTGGGTACTACATAACTTTAAGACTTGACAAAGGGGAACACAAAACTGAAGGCTTATAAAGGAAACAGGAACAAAAGAGCAAACAACATAATCAAACTCAGGTGGGGACAATCAAATGATAATTAACCAATGAGGGCAGGAACTAAACCAAAACAAGGAAAACGAGGACCAGGACAGACTGGCATGTAACAGTATCTCCCCCTCCCGGTAGGCGCGTCCCGCACCGTAACAGTTCCAACCGGGAGGGGGGGTGGGCGCCCTGGATGCCGGAGCAGGACGGGGACCAAGATACAGAGGAGGCATCCAGGGCGGATCAGGGAGCTCCGGTGGCCATGGCGGGTCTGCGGACTCCGAGGGCCATGGCGGGTCTGGGGACTCCGAGGGCCATGGCGGGTCTGGGGACTCCGGCGGCCTCGGCGGGTCAGGGGACTCCGGCGGCCTCGGCGGAGTAGCCATAGTGGCCCTGGCTAACGCCCGGAACATGGCCACTATGGCCAACAGAATGAAGGGTATATAGCCCCCCCAATTTTTTTTGATGAAGTTAGGGGACATTAGTCTTAGTTTAGATTCTTGGGGGCGCTCTAACAGCGCGGACTTTTGGGGGCACTCTTGCAGCGCGGATTCCAGGGGCGCTCTTGCAGCGTGGATTCGGATTCTAGGGGGCGCTCTTGCAGCGCGGATTCTAGAGGGCGCCTTAGTGGCGCAGATACTGGGGTGCACGCTTGCAGCGCGGGCTCTGGGCGGTGCTCTTGCAACGCGGATTCCAGGGGGCGCTCTTGCAGCGCGGATTCTAGGGGGCGCCTTCGTGGCGCAGACACTGGGGTGCACGCTTGCAGCGCGGGCTCTGGGCGGTGCTCGTGCAGCGCGGATTCCAGGGGGCGCTCTTGCAGCGCGGATTCTAGGGGGCGCTCTTGCAGGGCGGATTCTAGGGGGCGCCTTCGTGGCGCAGACACTGGGGTGCACACTTGCAGCGCGGGCTCTGGGCGGTGCTCTTGCAGCACGGATTCCAGGGGGCGCTCTTGCAGCGCGGATTCTAGGGGGCGCTCTTGCAGCGCGGAGACAGGGAGGTGCCTTCTTGGCGCAGGCACTGGGGTGCGCTCTTGCAGCGCGGAGACAGGGAGGTGCCTTCTTGGCGCAGGCACTGGAGGACTCTCTGGAAGCATTATCACTAGGGGGCGCTCGGGAGGCGCTGAGCTGGACGGAACCAGCGGAGGCGAAAGTGGGCTGGATGGGACCAGCGGAGACGAAGGTGGGCTGGACGGGACCAGCGGAGACGAAGGTGGGCTGGACGGGACCAGCGGAGACGAAGGTGGGCTGGACGGGACCAGCAGGCTTGCCGTATTCTCTGTCGGCGGGTTGGCCACTCTCTCTCTCGGCGGCGGGTTGGCCGATCTCTCTCTCGGCGAGTACGCCGCTCTCTCTCGCGGCGGGTTGGCCGCTCTCTCACTCGGCGGCGGGTACGCCGCTCTCTCACTCGGCGGCGGGTACGCCGCTCTCTCACTCGGCGGCGGGTACGCCGCTCTCTTTCTCGGCGGGTTAGCCGTTCTCTCTCTCAGCGAGTACGCCGCTCTCTCTCGCGGCGGCTGGGTACCAGAATGGAGGAAGATGGAGGTGTTGAGGAGGACTGGGGGGTATTCGGGATTGGGCAGGTGGTTCGAGCGATTGGTGTGGTATGTGGGGGTTCCGGGCATTTGTTGAGCTGGCGCGATGCGGCGTGCTTCTGCATGGGTTGGACGACTAGACTTACTAACTTCTCTAACTTCGTGGATCTCAAAGTTAGAGTTATTAAGAAACAGAACTAGTTCTTTCAAGGGAAAATCTGAGGAAGGAAGATCACATCGAATCGTGTCTTCGTCCAACCCCTGCAGAAAGCAAGCACCTAAAATGGCGTCGCGCCAGTTCAGCTGGTAAGCTAGCTCGCAGAATTCCTCCACATACCGCTCCAATCTCCGGCTGGCCTGCCGCAAACTCCACAGCCTGGTTTCCGCCGTCCGCATGTTCGGTGTGGGTCAAGTCTTCTGTTATGGTCGTATCTTCCAAGAAGTGCGAGGAGAAGACAGAACGAAACTTAAATACTTTAATGATAAATAATCCTTCAGGAATAACATAAATCACGATATATAACTTCACTTGGGTACTACATAACTTTAAGACTTGACAAAGGGGAACACAAAACTGAAGGCTTATAAAGGAAACAGGAACAAAAGAGCAAACAACATAATCAAACTCAGGTGGGGACAATCAAATGATAATTAACCAATGAGGGCAGGAACTAAACCAAAACAAGGAAAACGAGGACCAGAGGCCTGTTGCACAAAAGTAGAATTAAGACATCCGGGATAAATGACTCAGCTGAGCTCAATGAAGCCAAAACATGTGCGTCCAGGCTTAATTGGTTGCACAAAGACCAAGCCAGGATGAGCAGACACGGATTCATTAAGCCAGGTGAAACCAATCCTGGATAGGTGCGCGCTCACGGCTCACTCAAATAGACCCCGCCACAGATCACAGATTAACTGATTTACCATGGCAACTAGAGCCGCGTACTTTTCCCCGTCGGAAGCACAAATCCTCATGGAGGCATACGAGGAGGTAAAAGATGTAATTAAGAAGAAAGGCAACACCGCCACAGTGATAAAGCAAAGAGAAAAAGCGTGGCAAAGTATTGCAGACCGCCTGAATGCGTAAGTAGTGCACAATTACACACTCACCGCTCCGCTGAAACATCACAATTACAATTCAAATATTTAATTCACATCTCCAAAAACGCAGTTGTACTGTAATTATGAAACGGTTAAATTTTTAATTGAAATGCACTGCAGATATGAGTGAAATTGTGTAAAGTAACTCCATCACACTGTATAAAGCTATGATAAATTATTATTAAAGCCTTACATTATTATTTAACGTTACGCTCAGTACGGTTTAATCTTAGCCGTTGTACTCTGCTTCTTATGTTGTCCACCGTTTTTTTTGTGTGTTTCTCCTGCTTTTATTAATGTAAAGCTGCTTTGACAGAATGAAACAATTGTGAAAAGTGCTATATAAATAAAATTTAATTGAATAAATAGATGAGCTATAATAATAATCACTTTAATTTATATAGCGCCTTTCAAAGGACCCAAGGTCGGTTGCTCACTGCACTGCAAAAATGTCTTTCTTACTTAGTATTTTTGTCTTGTTTTCAGTAAAAAAAAATATATCTAAAAAAAATCTTAAATATTTTCTTGAGCAAAATTACCTAGGAAAATAAGCAAAAAAATCTGCCAGTGAAACAAGAGAACTTTTCTAAAATTAAGTGTTTATGGAAAAAGTAAACTTATTTCAAGATAATTTTTCTTATTATATTGACAGATTTTTTATTTTTTTGCTTGTTTTTTTTTGTCTAAACTATACTTATTTTGCTAGGTCATTTAGCGAATCAAAAAGTGTCTGGCAGCACTGTGTTCCTGTTAGAGCCACCAGCACAAGCACCAGACGATGCTGATCCAGTGAGTACTCCATCAAAGGCATACTGTAGGCCTGGCATGTCTTGTCTACTAGCTTCAATATGAATCCGATTAAATGTGATAGGGTGAAAGCCCCAGTGCAGCAGCAACAGCACATGATGGAGACGATGATGAGGAGGAGACCATCTCTCTGGATTCCAGAAGGCATGAGGTATCATGTTAAGACTGTGAAAGTACTATTTACTCTACAATGGTGAGGAGTCCTCATCAAAATCAAAAAATCTAATTTATTTTACAGGACCCAGATGCTATACAGTGGGAAAACCAGCCTGGCAACATATGCGTATTAATAAAAGGACACCACATCCTGCCAAATTCCAGCTGCGCTAATTGTATTGTGTTCACAGAGCTCACAAGCTATCAGAAAGTTGTATGGCAACCACCTCCGGCGCCAAATAGAACTGGCAGACATAGACATTCAGCACAAGAAGAAAAAGATGGAAAATCTTGCACTGGAGTCCAAAATAAAAAAGAGGACAATTAGGAAACTGGACCTTGAAATAAAAAAACTTGAGAGGGAGGTGAGATATGCCTTCAATGTACACTGTATGCTAACTGTAACACAAATGTATTAATCATTATTTTTCTTTCCTCCCCCAGCTCCAAGAAGATGACACCGCTCAAAATAAAAATTAGGTATATTCTCGTAAAGTCAAGTGAGCCATGACATATGAGCTCTTATTGTGAGCACACAGGACTGTGGCATCTTTCTAAGGTTTTTTTTATTTTCCCAGCAATCAGTACAACCAAGTCATCGTTATAAGGCACCGGCCTCTTTTGCCCACCCCCCCAGCACCAGGTGTGGCCACTAGCCTATATGAAGGCCCAAAATTGTGTGTTCCTTTCTGCTCTGACAATGGCATGCCCATTCTTGCGAGATGTGGTGGATGAAGAAGCACTTGTGCTGAGGAGAGCCTTCAGGCGAGAAAGGGTCTTCAGGGACCGGTTGGACCCACTGGCCTTCCCTGATGACCATCTATATGAAAGATACAGGTTTTCTGCAGATGGCATCAGGTATCTATGCAGACTACTGGGTCCCAGGATTAAGCACCGCACTGCACGGAGCCATGCACTGAGTGTGGAGCAAATGGTTTGTGTGGCCTTGCACTTTTTTGCTAGTGGAGCCTTCCTGTACTCAGTGGGGGATGCAGAACAGCTGAACAAGGCCACAATTTGCCGCACAATAAGGAGTGTGTGTCTGGCTATCAAAGCATTAGCAGATGTCTTCATCTCCTTCCCTGGCCACAGAAGACTCTGTGACATCAAAGAGGAGTTCTATAGGATTGCAGGTAAGAGGATCTACAAATTACAGGACAACTGTTAACACATAGTAGGATACTCATTACTTTGTGTGACAGGTTTCCCCAATGTCATTGGTGCAGTGGACTGCACACACATAAGGATAAAAGCCGCCTCAGGTGCCCATGAGGCCGATTTTGTGAATAGGAAATCCTTTCACAGCATTAATGTTCAGGTGAACATAACTTTTTGATATTGTCCATTGACGAACACTCTGCATTGCCAGTGATGTGCATTGATTGGTGTAATATTCCTCATCTTATGATTTCAGATGGTCTGCAATGCTGACTGTGTGATCAGCAATGTTGTGGCAAAATGGCCTGGCTCAGTCCATGACTCCAGAATCTTTCGGGCCTCTGAAATCTATCAGTGCCTATCACAAGGTAAGCCACACAACCCCTATTTATAACCATCATGGCTGTGTCAAGAATACCACTGTGTTTATGAGGTAGTAATGATGAGATTTTGTGTTGACAGGTGAATTCTCTGGTGTGTTGCTGGGAGACAGTGGGTATGGCTGCCAGCCTTTTCTCCTGACACCTTTCACAGACCCCCAGGAAGCACAGCAGGCCTACAACCATGCCCATGCCAGGACCAGGGCCAGAGTTGAAATGACCTTTGGCCTCCTGAAGGCACGCTTTCACTGCCTTCACAAATTAAGGGTCAGCCCTGTTAGGGCATGTGATATTACTGTGGCTTGTGCTGTCCTCCACAATGTGGCCTGCCTGAGGAAGGAGAGGGCCCCCAGAGTGCCACCAGCCATGGACTGGGACAATCCGGCAATCTTCCCTGATGACGACAGTGGCCGGCTGCTGAGGGACCAATATGTGTTGAATTATTTTAGTTAGTATGTGTGCTTTCAATTTTGGTTAAATATGTCCTGCGGTGGCAGAGGAATTTGGGTGTTTTTGGGTTCGTTTTTTTACGAATTTGGCCTCTTATGATGTTTGTGCGGTATACTGTGTGTAATACAAGGCTGCAGGGAGGCTACTGCATCCATTCATTTGTCTGTTCAGTTGATGTGTATGGATTTGTCCTGCATTTATTTTAGTGTGCAGACATGCAGGGTGTGTTATATTCAGACCTTTGAATGTGTATGTATCATTTTGTATAATATGCTTTGATTCTGTGCTTTCCATCTTGTAGAGTCACTGTGACTTCAGTTTCGAAAGGAGCTGATGGTTTACCTGCTTTGTTTTGTCCTTATTCAATAAAGGAACATAATGTTACACATTGTGTTTTTATATTCATGTGGAATGTGTATTTGTTTATATGACAGAGTACTAGGGCCACACTGAGGAAAAAGGATAAAGTCATAAATTTATGAGGCTGGTTCTTTCTGCAGAAAAGCTACATATTCTTTTTACAGTTTTGATACTTATGACAATATGATACTTAATATTCTGGCACATCAGCATGTCTTTGTTTATGAAACCATACTGAAGTACAATTTAACGAAATGCCCCACATCTGTCATTTTAACAACTGTCCTCCTTTAAAACAACTGGTTACAATATTATGACTTGTCTTTTTTTTCCCTCTGTGGCCCTAATATTCTATCATTTTATATATAGCCTTATAGTCTATGGGAAACTGTAAATTATCTAATGATAGCAACATCATCTAAAAATCATTATTTATCCAAAATGATTGAAATTAATGATCACAAATGTTTAAATAATGACAGTGGGTCTAGTTATATGTGATAATGTATAGTGAGCAGTGAAATAACTATTGGTTTCCATTTGTGGTGACTGCTGACTGACATTAGGGATGAGATTAAATAGATCCTGGAATTTAGCCTGGTCTGGAGCAGGCTAGCTCCACAGAATAAATCTCCATGGTAATTTATACCATAACATATCCTCCTGCCCCCTATCCAGCTTTAGTGCAACCGGATTACGGATCAATTGAGCCAGGATCACCAAGATATCCTGGCTTAATCCCTTATCCTAGTTTTGTGCAACAGGCCCCAGGACAGACTGACATGTAACAGTATCTTTGCTCTCATTTTTTAATAACAATGATTCTTCACACACTTTGGCCTAAATATCTGCCATACGTTTTTATATTTTGTTACCGTGAAAGGCCTTGTCTTTATAGTAGGGAAATTAGTTTGGCTGTAATGCTCAGACAACTTGCAAAATAGAAAAACCAACATGACAAAGAATCGTGATATATTTATTGCTACATCACCCACCCCTAGCCGAGGGGGACCAAACCCATACAAACCTTTGCCCATATGCCCATTGACTGGCATTATAGGACTGACAGACTACAACGGTTTGAGTTAAAAATCTTCGTTTGTGTTCTACTGAAGTCACCT
The DNA here is from genome assembly GCA_029620275.1 of Acrossocheilus wenchowensis. Classification (NCBI taxonomy): domain Eukaryota; kingdom Metazoa; phylum Chordata; class Actinopteri; order Cypriniformes; family Cyprinidae; genus Acrossocheilus; species Acrossocheilus wenchowensis. The sequence goes on along the minus strand of JAJUBA010000502.1, from coordinate 380,011 downwards.
ACATCTTGGATGCCCTGGGGCTAAGCAGATAAACATCACATTTTCATTTTTGGGTGAGCAGCACGGCGAGAACCCATTATAATCAGTAATGCTGTCTACACTAGATGCGGCGCGATACGACACTACAAATCCCTCACAGTAAACTGCCTCGTCCTATTTACTGACACAAAGTTCCTGTCCTGTAGACAGACTCAACCTGTTGTGTTGCGACGTGGTGTCCGGTTTAGACACGGTTCCGCCACCAAGCAAGCTGGCGCGTTAACGATCGTCTGCACGCACTCTCTGTGGAACAGGAATCGCAGCGTATGTTGTCACATTTCTTGTTAGCATCTTCCATTTACTGCTGTCTTGTTTGTATTTGCCCAGTTTGGAGAAAGCCTCACCAATGCAAACCTGATCAGCCGGGCATTTGCGATCACATGAACTTGAAGACACTTGTACAAATGCGGATGGATGACATAATGGAATGCCAGATAAGTAAGGAATAATTGATGACAGGCCGTTGAATTATTAGAAAAATAATGCACACCAACGCATTAATAATAATGCATTATTTTTCTAATAATCCAACGGCCTGTCATCAATTATTCCTTACTTATCTGGCATTCCATTATGTCATCCATCCGCGTTTGTACAAGTGTCAATTATTCCGCTTATACTACGGTTGCCACACCTCAAGACATCGATCAGATGATATATTTCAAGGCATTCGTCCAGTATTTCTACTTAAATCGCTAATGTGAGTAGGATTATTTCTTCCGCATCTCAACCTGCGCCTCCTTTGCTAGTTCCAAAACGTCATTTTAAACCTGGTAACTGAGGCTTGAGCCGTTGATAACAGATTAATGCAGTTAATAACTAAGTTATGAGAGAGAGAGAGAGAGAGAGAGAGAGAGAGATTACCTCTGTGCGTCTCTCAATAGTGTTCGGCAGTAATGTCTAGTTATAGTGAAACTTAGTTCCTTTTGTTCACGAACAGCGCCGATGTTGTTACCTCGCTTGTGAGAAGTCATGTAGTTTTTAAGTTGTTTACTGATAAAATCGTCACAGTAGCGCTAACAACATTACCGCGATGTATGCTAGTGTGTGCAAACTGTTATGTATGTGCGGTCTTGTGAGGGAGACAACAAGGTCCATCGCTCATCACGAAATAAATTTGCTGAATGCAGAATAAACGTTATTTTCCTGCACTCAAACCTGCCAATCTAAAGGAAACACTGTGTACGGCGTTTGAGGTAATTTGTGAATTAGCATAGATTTATAGTCTAAATAAAACAATTTGCAAATGTTACTATTATTACACTTGTATACAAAACTTTGTATTATGCTTGTTATAGAGTGTGTGACGTTATGTGCACTAACGCCAATGGCAATAGACAACCGCGGTGACTGTCACAGCCCTACTCCCGCCAGCTTTTTGACCACCTGTTGTTGAAAAACAGAAGATTCAATAAGCTCCAAACATGCTTTACATTTACAAAAGATCAAATGTGCAAGTACAGTTGTATATAAATTAATCTGTGATTAATAAGTTACCTTTTTTGTGGAGTCCATCTTCAGGATAGACCCAAAGACAGAGGTGAGCCTGGCTTTGAGCTCATCATACCGAGACCGGACATGTAGCCAAATTCCTCGACACGTCTGTGTGTGGTGGCTCTTGATGCCTTGACCCCAGCCTCAGTCCATTCCTTGTGAAGTTCACCCAAATTCTTGAATCGATTTTGCTTGACAATCCTCATAAGGCTGCGGTTCTCTCGGTTGGTTGTGCATCTTTTTCCTTCCACTCAACTTTCTGTTAACATGCTTGGATACAGCACTCTGTGAACAGACAGCTTCTTTGGCAATGAATGTTTGTGGCTTACCCTCCTTGTGAAGGGTGTCAATGATTGTCTTCTGGACAACTGTCAGATCAGCAGTCTTCCCCATGATTGTGTAGCTAGTGAACCAAACTGAGAGACCATTTTGAAGGCTCAGGAGACCTTTGCAGGTGTTTTGAGTTGATTAGCTGATTGGCATGTCACCATATTCTAATTTGTTGAGATGCATTGGTGGGTTTTTGTTAAATGTGAGCCAAAATCATCACAATTAAAAGAACCAAAGACTTAAACTACTTCGGTCTGTTTGCATTGAATTTATTTAATACATGAGTTTCACAATTTGAGTTGAATTACTGAAATAAATGAACTTTTCCACCACATTCTAATTTATTGAGATGCACCTGTATGTGATAAGTGAAATCTTATGTACTGTAATGTAACAGGCTACCGCTAGCAAGGAGCTAACCATGTCCCTTTAGTGGCTTGCATTATTTTATTAGAACGCGTTATTTGCTTTTCGTGTTTTTCTGAATAGTTTCTTCACAATATTTGCCACAGCCATATCACCCTGCAGCCCAAGACTGGTTGCCCACTGAAGCTAAGCAGGGTTGAGCCTGGTTAGTACCTGGATGGGAGACTCCTGGGAAAACTAGGTTGCTGTTGGAAGAGGTGTTAGTGAGACCAGCAGGGGGTGTTCACCCTGTGGTCTGTGTGGGTCCTAACGCCCACACGGGGACACTATACTGTCAAAAAGCACTGTCTTTCGGATGAGACGTTAAACCGAGGTCCTGACTCTCTGTGGTCACTAAAAATCCCATGGCACTTCTCGTAAAAGAGTAGGGGTGTAACCCCGGTGTCCTGGCCAGATTCCCTCCACTGGTCCTTATCAATCATGGCCTCCTAATAATCCCCATCCACTTGATTGGCTCTATCTCTCTCTCTCTCTCTCCTCTCCACCTGTAGCTGGTGTGTGGTGAGCGCACTGGCGCCGTTGTCCTGTGGCTGCCGTCGCATCATCCAAGTGGATGCTGCACACTGGTGGTGGTTGAGGAGACCCCCCCACATGATTGTAAAGCACTTTGGGTGTACGGCAATACACAATATAGCGCTATATAAATGCATCATTCATTCATTCATTCATTCACAATATCTGCAGAACTTCGATATTTCCATATACAGAACTCTTATTATTCAATTATGCCAAGGTAAATACAGTTTTCCATTCTATGGCACCTGTAACCCAGATTAAAAGACTTAACATTCATGCCTTTGTTTATTAAATGTCAAATCTCATAATATTAGGATAAACTTTCTTTGTCTTGCCGCTATCATCTCATTGTCAGAATATTGATCATACAAAAGAATTAATAATAATAAAAAAATCCTTTATAGAAAATGAGGTTCATGCTGATCCAGTGGATTGAAGATCCCCCAGCATGGGATGTGCTTCCAACAAGCAAAATTATAAATGGCCGCTGTGAAATTGGGGGCATATGTAATGTGTCATACAAAGAAGAATCCAGCCTAGCAAAAATTTTAAACATAGGTAAGTATATTTTTTGGAATATGTGCATTACTGTCATAAAATTTATGTATGATGTGATAATTATTTATGTATTTCAGGAAGTAGATCTGCAATGCTGAAACAGCTTCACTCTATAGAAATAAATGAGTCCATCAATGAAACCAGACCTGGAGAGAATGGAGGATTAGGGAGAGGGCACCGCCAGAAGTCCCGCAGAATACTGTCTGAATCAGAGAGCAGTGAGGAGTAGGAGGTAAGTTAGGATGTTGCTGTGCGTGGTGGTAATTTCAGACAATATTGACAGCATTGTGTGTAAAATCTAACACAATTTTAACTACTTGTTTATTTAACTGTTGCTTGAAATAAATATCATATTTGCAATCATGCATATATTCTAGAGAAAAAAGGGCCGTTGCTCATGTAATATTGCTAAACTCAACATATCATATGAAACAGGCCGAAGTATAAGACAAAAACCCATACAGGGACTTTTTTTTTTTGCCCTCAGATCGTTAATTTTAGTGGCTATCAGCATTTTAATTGGTTTCATCACAGTCAGTCACACTGTCAGGCAGGGTGCTTTAATTGCATTAATAATTTAACATTATTTTCCCGAAAAATTAATTGCACCAAATCAACTAAATCAACAGCATTACTCTTGATATAATATAAAGATTAATATTTATATAAATACAGAATTATTTACTTTAGCAAGAAGTGTTGATTTTATTTTCAAGTAGATTATGCGCAAGAGAAACAAGTATCTAGAATTTTGTCTTTGTATTTCTGTTTTTGCAGTAGCTCTGTATATTTCTATTATATCATTCTCTTTTATCAACAATCTGTCATTAAACAAGTTGCTGCAAAGAATATCAACAGAATAAGAGCCAGATCCTTTCTACAGCAGTATTAGCAAGAAAAAGTAAGACTGTTTCTATGAAGTAACACAGAATAGCGAATGCTGCTTGCGTCCAGCGGATACTCTCCAAAATGGCGCTACGCTGAACCAGAGGAGACGAATTGTTGAATAAAGTCGTTGTTTTGTTTTCTTTGAGCAGAAAAAGTGTTCTCATCGCTTCATAAAGTTCAGATTGAACCACTAATGGCAGATGGACAATTTTTTATACTTTTCTGGGCCTTGACAGTGTTAATTGTTTGGCAGTCAATGGGACAGTCACACGCCTCCGGAACACAATTTTAAGATATTTTGGATGAAATTTGGATGTTTGAAGACGAAAGAAGCTTTTACGGGTTTGGAATAGGGGTGGGAGAAAAAAATCAATTCTCCGATGCATCGCGATTTGAACTTGTTCTGAACTTGTTCCCCCCCCCACAGAATTTGCGCTGTGAGACATGTGCACATTGCTTGACAGTGTGTGCTTCCACCCGCCGTGTTTTACTTTAGATATGCTTTCATTTACGCCGTATGGAACGCAGTAATATTAGATTCACGAAACTCGTGCACTGACAGAATTTCACGTGCGCTTTGTGTTTGTTTGTCCTGAAGCTTGATTGCGGCTGCGGTTAAATGCACTTGCATTTTCAAATACTTTTATACGAAACTGATGTGCACACAGTCAGTTATGTTTTCAGAGCAGGACAAAACATCTGATGTATGGAAATAGATCTGTGCATCAGTGTGAATGCAGCCTGTTAAAGCTGCCGCTGTCTATGATCTCATCAGTAATAATCAAACGGCAATAATGCTGAGGAAAAACCCATAACTATTGTCTGTACACTTTCGGATAATTAAATAACACTTATTTTAAATAAGTAATTATTTCAAAAAAGTAGCCTGTTTATATAATAATAAAAAATAAAGTAAATTTTGCACAAAATAAATTTGATTTAAAACTGATATAAAAATTTGATTTAAAAATGTAGCCATGTGCAGTAATATTGAAAACTGAGAATGTGACGCATCGTGATATTGAGTTGATAATGATTACCAAGATTCACACCTCTATTTTTAAGATGGCAGTACTTACAAACAGAGATTCTATCTATAAACAAAAAGCATAGAAACTGCAATTTTGGTTAAGATGTAAAGTTGTAAAGATGCATTTGCACAGCAGAAGAATTAATTGGGGAAAAAACGTAGATCAAGAATTGTTTTGGAATCAGATCGGATCGTGAAGTGCCTGAAGATTCTCACCCCTAGTTTGGAACGACATGGAGGTAAAGTGATTAATGACAAAATTTTCATTTTGGGGTGGAGTAATCCTTTAAATCAATTCAGAAGCATTTTTGTGTGAAAAGTACTTTCAGGGGCAGTCCCAGTTTTTGGTGCTTTTTCACTGGAAATGTCCCTCTTTTACAGTATATTTAAAACACCCCCACACGGACATCGCAGAAAAGCTGACCAACATATGACAATAAGCAACACCTCTGTATAATCTAAATAAAACGGTGTCTACCTCAACCGCTTAAAATATGAAAGTATAGCAAAGATGGTCGGGTGTTGTCACTGCAGTAAACATGCTCACAAGAAAAGAAAAAAAAGCTCAAGTATAAAGAGATGTAGCATTTAACTAAAACTATAATACAAATAAAAGTGGAAAATCCGATGAAGCTCACATTCAGCTGCAGTGTGTCTTGGTTTCAAACAGATATGCATTTTCTGTTGTCATACCCCTTCACAAAGAAGACAAACAAGCTCTCACATTCACATGACTTTGCATATGTATGTATAAGCAATGTATTTATTGCATTGATCACAATTAAACTGACTTTCTCCAGTGAATGCACAGATGATTGCTGAAATTACTCCTTTTTCTAAACCTTGTCACTCTAAGGAAAATGATGAACTCTTTCCAGAATGAGTTTGCGAATGCTGTTTCAGGCTTATGTGATACGGGAAACTCATGTCACACTGAGGACACTTGTAAGGCCTCTCTCCAGTGTGAACCCTCATGTGAATCTTAAGGTTTCCTTGAATTGTGAAGCTCTTTTCACACTGAAGACACTTGTACGGTTTCTCTCCAGTGTGAACTCTCATGTGCATCTTAAGGTTTCCTTTAACCGTGAAGCTCCTTCCACACTGAGGGCAGGTGTAAGGCTTCTCTCCAGAGTGAATTCGTATGTGATACTCCAGGTTTGCTCTGTATGTGAAACCCTTTCCACAGTGAGGACACAAGAAAGGCTTCTCTCCGATGTGAGTTTTTACATGATTCTCAAGTTGACTCCTGTCTGTGTAACTCTGTTCACACTGGAGACACTTGTAAGGCTGCTCTCCAGTGTGAAGTCGCATGTGAATCTTAAGGTTTCCTTTAACCGTGAAGCTCTTTCCACACAGTTTGCAGGTGAAAGTCTTCTCTCCAGTGTGAACTCTCATGTGATCCTCCAGGTTTGCTCTGTTTGTTAAATTCATTCCACATTGATGGCACATGTAAGGCTTCTCCCCGATGTGAATTTTTACATGATTCTCAAGGTGACTCCTGTCTGTGAAACTCCTTTCACACTGATGACATATAAAACAGTCCTCTCCTGAGTGAATCCTCATGTGATGATTAAGGTATTCCCTACATCTGAAGCTCCTTCCACACTGATCACAAACAAATGGATCCTCTCCAGTGTGAACTCTCATGTGAGTCTTAAGATTTTCTTTTTGCATGAAGCTCTTCCCACACAGTTCGCAGGTGAAAGGTTTCTCTCCGGTGTGAACTCTCATGTGGGCAGTAAGGTCTCTTTTCTGTTTAAAACACTTTCCACACTGAGAGCATATGAATGGCTTCTCTCCAGTGTGAACACGCATGTGAGTCTTAAGATTTCCATTTAGTAAGAAACTCTTTCCGCACAGTTTGCAGGAGTAAGGCTTCACTCCAGAGTGGATTTTCAAGTGGACTCTAAGGCTGTCTTTTCGACTGAAACTCTTTCCACAGTGTTGACAGCTGAAAGGGCTCTCTGCAGTGTGAACACTCATCTGGACTTTAATGTTTCTAGTTTCTGTTTTATCAGTCTGCGAGTTACTAAAAGATTCTTCACCAGCCATAAAGTTTTTCTCTTCCATTTCATTCAGTTCTTGATTGTCTTCTTTCAGTGCCATCAGGTCTAGGGTAACAAGAAACAAAAACATGTTAAGACACAAAGGAACAGGCATAAAAACATTTAGTCCTGTAATCTCAGAACCGGTTCTTAATACCGTCAACATTTTAAGGAGACATAACGCACACGGTTTCTGCCAATCTCATGGTAATCTTGAGTAGCTACAGAGTTGTATTGCATCCTTCATATCTCCAAAGAGAGTTCAGAGCTAAATGGGTTTCAACTCATTTTTTTAAACTTTGGTCATGTTTAGCATTAGATTCCAACTCTTTAGCAATGTATATAAATCAGAATGCATAAAACAACATTAGACATCATCATTTAGGACACATCCCAAATACTGCCCCTCATAAAAACCCCCAGAAGAGCACTGCACAGATCTGGGTTGGGACTTTTGACTTTATTTAAATTTACTACCACATCAGCTTCACAGGCTATTTCATGGCAAACAAAGATTATACATTAAAAAAATACAGTAGTACACAATACAAAAATTTAAATAAAACAATTATAAAACAAAGAGTGCACAAAATTCTATTAAAGATTCTTTAAATTTACTTGTAAAAGTCTTTCTTGGGTCCATCTTATAAAACAAGTTCTTAAGAGTTTGTCCTGATAATAATCTTTGTCTCATGACGTTAAATATTGGGCAGACCAAAAATGCACATGCTTCACCGTCAAGTGAGTCCCGCAGTATTGACATTTTTTTGCTTCTTCACCAATCAATAAATGTCCATGAATTAATCCAGTATGTCCAATACGACACCTTTTATACACAACTTGGCCATGCCTTGATTTAAAAGAATAAATATATCTTGTTCCTACAACAGAATTTATTTTAAACATGTGTTACTTTGACATTCTTCCCCTTCAGCTTGCCATTTCTCCAGTATGTATCTGTTGATTACTGGCTTCACATCAGAAGGTGATTTTCTGTAGGAGCTTGTTTGTTTCCAATAATCCCACTATGTCCTGCAGAAAACAATATCATAATTGAGCCTCCGCAACTGATTTGCTTTGATAAATATGCCAACAATTATCGGATGACTTCTTTTCAAAGATTCCAGTGTTTGCAAACAGGATTTTGAGTCAGTGAACACTATAGAGTTTCTTTCTTTTGCATTTTCAAAATGATCCACAGCAAGTAATAGAGCTTGGGTTTGTGCTTTAAAGATGGAACAGTAGTCTGGGATACAGAAGCCGTAGTGATAATGACCGCTTATTAATGCTGCAGATACATGGTTAGCCATTGTTGACCCATCACTGTATATAGGATTATGATTGGGAAAAAGGCTCAAAAACAGGTCAGTTCCAAATTGGTATATATACATTTTCCATACTCCAAGGTGGAACTGGACAAAGGAGATTCTGGTTTAGGAGATCAAAATATATACCCCAGTTTTCTATACGTGGTCTAATGCGCATTCCAAAAGGTCTAATATAGAGCTAGGTCTGGTTTCATATAGATGCATATATTGTGGGGAAAAGACTGGATTGTGTACTGAAGTCATTGCATTTGGAAACACAGATGAAGTTCTCAAGGTGAATGCATACCTTGACTCTAGGGGTCAATCAACTAAAAACCAAGTCAAAAATCTTGGGGTGTTTCTGGAGACAGACCTTAGTTTTAGTAGTCATGTCAAAGCAGTAACTAAATCAGCATACTATCATCTCAAAAACATTGCAAGAATTAGATGTTTTGTTTCCAGTGAAGACTTGGAGAAACTGGTTCATGCCTTTATCACCAGCAGGGTGGATTATTGTAATGGTCTCCTTCCGAAGAAGACCATTAGACAGCTGCAGCTCATCCAGAACGCTGCTGCCAGGAATATAAACCTAACAGACCACTCAGATCATTAGGATCGAGTCAGTTAGAAATACCAAGGGTTCACACAAAACAAGGGGAGTCTGCTTTTAGCTATTATGCCGCCCGCAGTTGGAACCAGCTTCCAGAAGAGATCAGATGTGCTAAAACATTAGCCACTTTTAAATCCAGACTCAAAACTCATCTGTTTAGCTGTGCATTTGTTGAATGAGCACTGTGCTACGTCCGAACTGATTGCACATGTATAATCACTTTCTATTCTTAAATGTTTTAATTTTTTTAAATCAATTTTTAAATGACTTTGTTTTTATTGTTGTAAAATAATTTAATAATTTCTTTGTAGCAGACATTACTTTGCATCATTTGTTGGTATCTGCTGGATATGCCTGCAGTTCATATGGTCCCTGTCAATGTGAAATGCTCGCCGGGACGTTTGCACTCAGTGTCAGAGACTGTTCTAGAACACCTGTTAAACAAATGCTCATGATTGAGATAAACCTGAACAATGTGTTTCCTCAAACCAGTTTAAAGCTGCTTTTCCACTATCGGGCCGAGAACGGTTTGTAATCGTTCCGCGCCGTACCGGGCTCACATGGAAAAACAGCTGGAACCGCACCTGACCGATCTTAGAACCGTTCGGCCCGATAGTGGAAAAGCGGCTGAATTTGTCACGCATTTCTTTACTTTAACACTGTACGTTTACAACTAAATCCTAGCATTCAAAACAAAGATAAATGGCTTGTGCTTAATCGCAAAAAAGGGTGTGATTAATTATGATAATAAATGGTAATCAAGTGACAGCATAATATTTACGTAGATAATGTTATAAATAAAAATTTGAATGTAGAAATGATATTACAATATAATTTTAAATAGGTGGAGGCCAGTCACTGTTAATAAGTGAAAGAGTCATTTATTCAGTCTTCAATATGGAGATTCTTTCAGTAAAAAAACACCGTTGTTTGAAAGTTCAGCTTTGGCTTTGTTTGAAACTATTTTCGTTGGTGAAATAAAGCAATAATAGACAGTATTGTGCCTGAAACATTAATAACTTAAACTTAAACTGTACAAGGTCAATATAAGGCCTAGCTCCTAAATATATTTCAGATTTTCTTCAGGTTTATCAGACAACAAGGTCGATGCACACATTAAATGCATGTTAAAGGAGGCCGGATCTAATCTAAAGAGGAGCGTGCTCTCTGTGGCTGCACCTCGGCTCTGGAGATGATTGTCTTCTGGTAACTGTGTGGTTTGGGTCGGTGTTTATGCTGCAGGGCTGATTTGTTTTTAAATGTGCCACACAAATAAACTGAATAAACCACAAAAAGGTGTCAAACATAAAAACTGCATTTCTATCTCAAAAGAAGAACATTTCTGTCAGTCTTATTTCATTTTAAATATCATTATTTTTCAGGAGTACAGGTGTTGTGGTTAGTATGCCTTTAAAAAAAAGTTATGTACAAGTTTGCAAAGAACTGAACTGGTTTGCGATCGAGTGCAAAGTGTCTCAGGAGAACACAAGATCATGGACTGATAGTCTTTCCACCGTCATGTTCCTTTAATGGCTCTGTAAAACAGAGATAAAGAAACGAATGACTGAAGAAACCGACCTGTTTGTGTCTCAGGATCTTCATGTTTGACTCTGAAATCTTCTTCAATCTTCAGGTCTTCACTCTCCTCTTTAATAAACTCCATCTTTATAACAGTGTGCTTCAGCAGGAGTTTCTCTGTGTGTTTAAGAGGAGAATAATTAACAGACAGATCTCTGTGTGCCTCAGAGTCCTTAACAATGAATCATCTGATTTAAATGAGTTGGCTTTAAGAAGCTCAGTTTCTCTATCATTTCTGATCAGCGATCAAACAGTGTTTATGATGAACTGCTTCACTATATAGAGAGAAATATCACTATATAAACATTTATTTATCTATCAGATCAAACAGCGTGTTTATGATGAACTGCTTCACTATAGACGCATCTTTTCTGTGACTCTTGTTTGCAGGCGCTTAAATTAACTTAACTTAAAACTGTCCATTAATGTGATTAGACACATGATAACGTTAAAATATTTATTCCATTTCTAAGTTCTCCATCAGATGGTATGAACGGGTTGTACTGATTTAAACACTTCAACGGATTAAAAACACGAACCTTTGCAGAATCGCGCGGCGCAGCCTCATGACGTCACACCGCCACGCCAAAATAAAAGTCCTGTTCACACGAAATAGACATTCACAGAAAACACATTCAAATGATCAGATTTGTCTCAACCACAGATTCACAAAGATATCAGTACCACTGAGTTTTTTTTTTTTTTTTTAAAGTTGGCTTATTTCAAATCATAATATAAAACATAAATAATAATTACTGAGAATTTGATATTCTCAATCGTGAATAAGGTATCTAGTTCTTCATATTACACAGGGCTGGAAAGAACTGTATAATATTCCAAACTCATTAAGAATATGTAGTTAAAAATTAAGTTTGTGGTTGCAGAAAGATCTACAACTGTATCCGCATCATGATAATCTTATTTCATCTCCAGAGCAAGAATTCACATAAAATTTCAACTTTGTTTTGTAAAAGTGCATTAAATTAAATAACTGTGACAAAAAGGATTATATCGGTTATAACAATTGATTTTTTTTTTTTTACTGTCAGTGGGGAAATAATGGTAATGGTAATTATATTATTGTTAATTACTGATAAGATTCACAGATTCACAAACATGAAATCAGACATAATTGTACTCCTCTGTGGAATAACAGATGCACAGGGAAAAGCAACACTGTCTTATATAAGGGCCTTACTTATTAATCATATGCACACTAAAATCCCCAGCAACATTCATATTTATAAACATGCTTTTCTGAGCAACATTTTATAAACGAGGCCCCAGAAAACGTCTTTTCACTTAATGCACGCTTAACACGCGTCCTTCCTGGGAGCGTTCGCTGTGGGCCGTGAGACACAGAATACAAACTGAGTACTAGTGAGTAAGGCACAGAGCTAAAATATCCCTGGTTTGGTCCTCCAGCAAAGCCAGAGCAAACCCAGATAAAAGTCCTCCAGATGGTCTCAAGTACTGGCGCAGCTCAGGTGATATCTGCCCCGAGGATCGAGGGACAGTCCCTGTTCTGATAACACTGACGTAACAGTCACATGACTTCGACATGTTCAGACTATGGTCGCACTGCAGAACATGAGCTGTACTGGGTTCAGGAGTGATCCCAGCTGCCAGATACAAGCTGTTTTTATGTGCTGTTGATCTAGCGTGTTGAGAAACACAGTATCATTAGGAAGCATCATACATTAACTTACAGTAGCTGAAGCGTATTTAAAGTGAAACGGAGGTGTTGTAGATTAATAGTGCACAGAGTCTCCTGATCTTCAGCTCAGAGGATATTCAGGGTACTTTCTTTCCAAAACTTCTACTTTTATTGGTGTCATAACATGTGTGGATATATTTGTACTCGCTCTAGATTACAGCGTTCCTAGTAAACTGGTTGTTGTATCTTGCATCTAGAAACCGAACACATTCACTCTTAATAAGTGCAGACAAGGACTAACAACTGAAAGAAAATCAACAGGTACGGCTTTAATCAGTGAAATATACTACATTTTATTATAAACAAAATTGCTCATATAAAAGAGCATTACCGCTGAAATCAGTAAGATCAAATACAGAAGTTCTTTATCGAAGATGATTTTTTTTTTTACTTTTCACAATGTAACTGTTTCATAGAAGGCTATTATGAGGAGTAAAATTATGTTTTTAAATCTGCAATCTGCGATTTGTTATTTTAATTAATCCTTGATCTTGAATATGAATCACTTGAACATGTTTTCGGTGTGTAAAGTCATTATTTCGCCCGGGACTTTTATTGTGACGGGGTGTCGTGACGTCACTGGTCCGCGCCGCGCTCCTGCATCTGTGATTCGGCTGAAGAAAGGTGTGTTTTTAACTATTTAACGCGTTTAAATCAACGCAGCCCGTTTGTTTTATAGTGAACTTTTTAATGAATGAATTATTTTCGAGTCGAACATTGTGATGTATTTAATAGCCTTAATGAACGTTGTTTTTATGAGTAATGCACAGAAAAGCTGCATCTCGCACACTGTTTGGATTGAAAACTATAAATGATTTAAATAAATGTATAAATCTTATCATATCAGTGCAAGTGAAAGTTGTGAAGTTAATTTATATGATTGAGAATAAATATACATACATATACTCATGTGTAGTCATGTACAACGCTTTATCTATTGATTCTAAAGCTTATTTATATTGCATATCTGTATATATATTCATATCTGGGGAGTGACTGTCACCTTTGGTCAAATGTTGGTTTTTCTTTATTGGAGTTTTAATCATCTGAATAACAGCAGACTGAAGACACATCAGTGTAAAAACAAGAACAACAACACAAACATCAGTACATACCGAATCTAAAACATATATATCTGTCTTCTTTTAATAATATGCAGTGCTAGTTTTGAGTGATTTAGTGTAATCAGGTCATTAACTCTGACTGACTCCCTTACTAGTGCACTCATGAACTAGTGCGTTGCTGAACTAGTGCGCTTCTGAACTAGTGCGCTTCTGAACTAGTGCGCTTCTGAACTAGTGCGCTGCTGAACTAGTGCGCTGCTGAACTATTGTGCGCTGCTGAACTAGTGTGCTGCTGAACTAGTGCGCTTCTGAACTAGTGCGCTTCTGAACTAGTGCGCTGCTGAACTAGTGCGCTGCTGAACTATTGTGCGCTGCTGAACTAGTGCGTTGCTGAACTAGTGCGTTGCTGAACTAGTGCGCTGCTGAACTAGTGCGCTTCTGAACTAGTGCGTTGCTGAACTAGTGCGCTGCTGAACTAGTGCGTTGCTGAACTAGTGCGCTGCTGAACTAGTGCGCTTCTGAACTAGTGCGTTACTGAACTAGTGCGCTGCTGAACTAGTGCGCTTCTGAACTAGTGCGCTGCTGAACTAGTGCGCTTCTGAACTAGTGCGCTTCTGAACTAGGGCGTTACTGAACTAGGGCGTTACTGAACTAGTGCGCTGCTGAACTAGTGCGCTTCTGAACTAGTGCGCTTCTGAACTAGGGCGTTACTGAACTAGTGCGCTGCCGAACTAGTGCGCTGCCGAACTAGTGCGTTACTGAACTAGTGCGCTGCTGAACTAGTGCGCTGCTGAACTACTGCGCTACTGAACCAGTGCAACTAGTGCGCTGCTGAACTAGTGCGCTTCTGAACTAGTGCGTTACTGAACTAGGGCGTTACTGAACTAGTGCGCTTCTGAACTAGTGCGCTGCCGAACTAGTGTGCTGCCGAACTAGTGCGTTACCGAACTAGTGCGTTGCCGAACTAATGCGCTGCTGAACTAGTGCGCTGCTGAACTAGTGCGCTGCTGAACTAGTGCGCTACTGAACCAGTGTAATGCTGAACAAGTGCGTTGCTGAAGTAGTGCGCTGCTGAACTAGTGCGCTGCTGAACTAGTGCGCTGCTGAACTAGTGCGCTGCTGAACTAGTGCGTTACTGAACTAGTGCGTTACTGAACTAGTGCGCTGCTGAACTAGTGTGTGCTACTGAACTAGTGTGTGCTACTGAACTAGTGCGTTACTGAACTAGTGTGCTGCTGAACTAGTGTGTGCTACTGAACTAGTGTGTGCTACTGAACTAGTGCGTTACTGAACTAGTGTGCTGCTGAACTAGTGTGTGCTACTGAACTAGTGTGTGCTACTGAACTAGTGTGTGCTACTGAACTAGTGCGCTGCTGAACTAGTGTGCTGCTGAACTAGTGCGTTACTGAACTAGTGTGCTGCTGAACTAGTGTGTGCTACTGAACTAGTGTGTGCTACTGAACTAGTGCGTTACTGAACTAGTGTGCTGCTGAACTAGTGTGTGCTACTGAACTAGTGTGTGCTACTGAACTAGTGTGTGCTACTGAACTAGTGCGCTGCTGAACTAGTGTGTGCTACTGAACTAGTGCGTTACTGAACTAGTGTGCTGCTGAACTAGTGTGTGCTACTGAACTAGTGTGTGCTACTGAACTAGTGTGTGCTACTGAACTAGTGCGTTACTGAACTAGTGTGCTGCTGAACTAGTGTGTGCTACTGAACTAGTGTGTGCTACTGAACTAATGCGTTACTGAACTAGTGTGCTGCTGAACTAGTGTGTGCTACTGAACTAGTGCGCTGCTGAACTAGTGTGTGCTACTGAACTAGTGTGTGCTACTGAACTAGTGTGTGCTACTGAACTAGTGCGTTACTGAACTAGTGTGCTGCTGAACTAGTGTGTGCTGCTGAACTAGTGCGCTGCTGAACTAGTGCGCTACTGAACCAGTGTAATGCTGAACTAGTGTGCGCTTCTGAACTTGTGCGTTGCTGAACTAGTGCGCTGCTGAACTAATGAGCGCTACTGATCTAGTATGTGCTGCTGAACTAGTGTGCGCTGCTGAACTAGAGCTGATTGAGACGCACACAGAGATCTGTCTGTTAATTATTCTCCTCTTAAACACACAGAGAAACTCCTGCTGAAGCACACTGTTATAAAGATGGAGTTTATTAAAGAGGAGAGAGAAGACCTGAAGATTGAAGAAGATTTCAGAGTCAAACATGAAGATCCTGAGACACAACAAACAGAGATGATTATTAAAGAGGAGAGAGAAGACGTGAAGATTGAAGTCAAACATGAAGATACTGAGACACAACAAACAGGTTGGTTTCATTCTTAAATTCTTTTTTCAGTCATGAATCTCTTTATTGTATTCACTACATGAAAAAATGAATGACGTTGCAAATTAAGAAAATTATTAAAAGATATAGCCAAAACAATTATTTTGTGTACCCATATTAAATCCATATCTATATCTGAGTTAAAGGCAATGATAATCTAATTTGTCACTAAATTATACGAGTATATAACACATTCTCAATTTTTTCAAAAACCAAACTGTGAACATTGAGTGATCATTTGTTGTCTGTACTGTGTGTATTATGTGAATGGCAGGTTTGAGGTCTGTCTGTAGTTAATCAGTTCTCCTGGGTCAGTCTGTGGGTTATACAGGTGCATCTCAATAAATTAGAATGTCGTGGAAAAGTTCATTTATTTCAGTAATTCAACTCCAATTGTGAAACTCGTGTATTAAATAAATTCAGTGCACACAGACTGAAGTAGTTTAAGTCTTTGGTTCTTTTAATTATGATGATTTTGGCTAACATCTAACAAAAACCCAACAATTCACTATCTTAAGAAATTAGAATATGGTGACATGCCAATCAGCTAATCAACTCAAAACACCTGCAAAGGTTTCCTGAGCCTTCAAAATGATCTCTCAGTTTGGTTCACTAGCTACACAATCATGGGGAAGACTGCTGATCTGACAGTTGTCCAGAAGACAATCATTGACACCCTTCACAAGGAGGGTAAGCCACAAACATTCATTGCCAAAGAAGCTGCTGTTCACAGAGTGCTGTATCCAAGCATGTTAACAGAAAGTTGAGTGGAAGGAAAAAGTGTGGAAGAAAAAGATGCACAACCAACCGAGAGAACCGCAGCCTTATGAGGATTGTCAAGCAAAATCGATTCAAGAATTTGGGTGAACTTCACAAGGAATGGACTGAGGTTGGGGTCAAGGCATCAAGAGCCACCACACACAGACGTGTCGAGGAATTTGGCTACAGTTGTCGTATTCCTCTTGTTAAGCTGCTCCTGAACCACAGACAACGTCAGAGGCGTCTTACCTGGGCTGAGGAGAAGAAGAACTGGACTGTTGCCCAGTGGTCCAAAGTCCTCTTTTCAGATGAGAGCAAGTTTTATATTTCATTTGGAAACCAAGGTCCTAGAGTCTGGAGGAAGGGTGGAGAAGCTCATAGCCCAAGTTGCTTGAAGTGCAGTGTTAAGTTTCCACAGTCTGTGATGATTTGGGGAGCAATGTCATCTGCTGGTGTTGGTCCATTGTGTTTTTTGTCACTGCACCCGTTTACCAAGAAATTTTGGAGCACTTCATGCTTCCTTCTGCTGACCATCTTTTTGAAGATGCTGATTTCATTTTCCAGCAGGATTTGGCACCTGCCCACACTGCCAAAAGCACCAAAAGTTGGTTAAATGACCATGGTGTTGGTGTGCTTGACTGGCCAGCAAACTCACCAGACCTGAACCCCAGAGAGAATCTATGAGGTATTGTCAAGAGGAAAATGAGAAACAAGAGACCAAAAAATGCAGATGAGCTGAAGGCCACTATCAAAGAAACCTGGGCTTCATACCACCTCAGCAGAGCCACAAACTGATCACCTCCATGCCACGCCGAACTGAGGCAGTAATTAAAGCAAAAGCAGCCCCTACCAAGTATTGAGTACATATACAGTAAATGAACATACTTTCCAGAAGGCCAACAATTCACTAAAAATGTTTTTTTTTATTGGTCTTTGGGTTTTTGTTAAATGTGAGCCTAAATCATCACAATTAAAAGAATCAAAGACTTAAACTACTTCAGTCTGTGTGCATTGAATTTATTTAATACACGAATGTTTCACAATATGAGTTGAATTACTGAAATAAATGAACTTTTCCACGACATTCTAACTTATTGAGATGCACCTGTAGTCCTGCACAGTTTTCTGGATCCCGCTCGCGCTGAATTTCTGTTCCTGCAATCTGTGTGTTTCACTCCTGCTGCTCATTTCTGATATTCTGTGCCTTTCTGACATCATAAAACATAGAAAATCGAGAAGAGCCTGAGGATTCAGTTTTGCTTTGAAATGGCATTGGATAGCCTAGTTTCATGCTTTCAGTTCGAATAGAAATCTTATACAGTACAGTTTGTCGATCTAAAATGGTAATTGTGCATTAACCGCCGTCAATCACGTCGGTACGCAAATGCACTGTCAGAACGTCTTTACACGGCGCATGTTTTATTTTGGTCACGCTTGCGGACCACTTATGTGCACCCCTGCTATTAGTGAACTTCTTTAACCCTTGTGCATTGTTCAAATTCACTACCCTTTCGTTATGTTCGGGATGAAAACATCCACTAAATTAAACTGCTGTAAAATTGTATCAGATAAATATTTTTTTAATTTTTTTTTTGCATAAATCTGTTAATCAACCTCAGTCCTGATCAAAACTACTAAATCTTTTTAAAAAATCCAGGATTTTTACTCTTTAATTGCCAAGTTCATAAATGATGTCACTGATTTTGGGGGAAAAAAACACAAAATGACTTATTTTCAATATAAAAAGTGATTGTGGACTGGATTTTTTTTATACCTTTTATCAAAGTCTTGGACATGTGAAAGATTAGTAACAACATTGGCTTTCATGCATTGTTAGTTTTTGTGCAGCATCAGATTTTAATTTTTTCTCCCTCATTTACTGTTCGTGGCTGTTTTTGCCCCATTGACTTCCATTATAACAACATTTTTTGATTGCAAAGCCATGACACCATATAACCATGCATTCTTGATCATTGGTGGTTTTCCCTGTTGGGAAGAGGTAAAATTTATAATTTTTACTGTTGATCACCAGGTAGCACCATTAACCCTTTAGATAGACCTGTGCCAAAAAAAGCTTAGTTTCTGGCTTGTATATGGAGTTTTATGGAGTATAACAGTATAATATAGTGTGTGTGTGTGTGTGTGTGTGTGTGAGAGAGAGAGAGACCTTTGCGCACTTACCTTGATGTATCTGAGAAAATCAAAATATGCACCTCAGCTCTCACAACTACACGGAGTAAACAAAAACAAAGTAAGTGTATTTATGCACCTGCTGCCTTTTGATGGTGAGAAGTACGGACGGCCTATGCGTGAAATGCTTGTCTTTTCTTGATGGTAAAGCCAGTTTAAAACCTTAAAATCCTTCAGTGATACACTTTTCCATTTTTTCTGTAAAAAATCTACTCTGCATTAGATTTATGAACAATTTATTATGAACCAAAATTCAACAACAACTTCAAATAAACTGAACAATGGTGCAAGTGTTGAGGATGGATGGAGAACTAAATTAAACTAACTATTTAGTGTGCGTGCGTGTGTGTGTGTGTGTGTGTGTGTGTGTGTGTGTTCAGAGAAGACAATACCTCCTGCAGCTCGCTGGAGGGGTCAGGCTGCATAATCATTTCTAAAACTTCGGTACAAGTCAAGCCCTTTCTCATGTTGCTTGCTGCTCTTCTCACCATCAAATGACCAGCCGGATGGCATTTTGTTTAGTCTGTACTTCTCACCATCAAAAGGCAGCAGGTGCATAAATACACTTACTTTGTTTTTGTTTACTCCGTGTAGTTGTGAGAGCTGAGGTGCATATTTTGATTTTCTCAGATACATCAAGGTAAGTGCGCAAAGGTCTCTCTCTCTCTCACACACACACACACTATAATATACTGTTATACTCCATAAAACTCCATATACAAGCCAGAAACTAAGCTTTTTTTGGCACAGGCCTATCTAAATGGTTAATGGTGCTACCTGGTGATCAACAGTAAAAATGATAAATTTTACCTCTTCCCAACAGGGAAAACCACCAATGATCAAGAATGCATGGTTATATGGTGTCATGGCTTTGCAATCAAAAAATGTTGTTATAATGGAAGTCAATGGGGCAAAAACAGCCACGAACAGTAAATGAGGGAGAAAAAATTAAAATCTGATGCTGCACAAAAACTAACAATGCATGAAAGCCAATGTTGTTACTAATCTTTGACATGTCCAAGACTTTGATAAAAGGTTAAAAAAAATTCAGTCCAAAATCACTTTTTATATTGAAAATAAGTCATTTTGTGTGTTTTTTCCCCCAAATCAGTGACATCATTTATGAACTTGGCAATTAAAGAGTAAAAATCCTGGATTTTTTAAAAACATTTAGTAGTTTTGATCAGGACTGAGGTTGATTAATAGATTTATGCAAAAAAAAATTGAAAAAAAATATTTATCTGATACATTTTTACAGCAGTTTAATTTAGTGGATGTTTTCATCCCGAACATAACGAAAGGGTAGTGAATTTGCCCACAGTGTATGGTTGAGTTTTTGAAAAATTTCAAAGCATTTTCTCAAAATGTGTGTAAAAATAAGATTTGTCAGCAAAAATCATTCCATTTGCTGAAACACAGAGAAAGTTGTGGCCAAATTAAGACCCAACAGCACCCCATAGTGGACGAAAACGTCCCCAACAGCACATAAGGGTTAAATATACTTGAAATTACACTTAAATATACTTCAATTACACTGACAGAAAAGTCCAAGTATATTTGCTCTATTCTTGAACACAATCTTTTAAACAAGATGCACTAAAAATTAAAAATTATTTTTAATGACTGGTTTCAGAGAAACTCCTGCATGACCCAACAATAAACACTGTGATTATACATCATTGTTATGTTTTGTCATCATTTACAATAAATTGTAATTTTTTTTTAATTATTTAAAAAAGAAAACATTAGTTGAGTATGTTGTTTAGGGGTGGGAGAAAAATCGGTGCATCACGATTAAAAAGGATTTTAAGATTTTTTTAAAGTCTGTAAACTAATTAATTAAAATAAAGAGATTAATAATCTATTTGTAATCGAATCGTGACTCCCAGAATCAGATCGGATCGTGAGGTGCCTACAGATTCCCACCCCTAATATGATCGTGAACACAAGAATTCACTTTAAATCTACTTAAAATACAGTTAAATGTGTATAAATGTGTATAAAAATGTTTACCTAAATAACAACTGTAGTGTCCTCATGATGCAAGGTTATGGCGTGTTCACACTTGGCGTCTTTTTTGACTAGAAAAAGTTGACGAGCACTTTTTTAGTAAAATGAAAAGCTGGCAGCATTTTGGTTACAAATAGCAGCCGCGGGCGTCTTTTGTTGCTATAACAACAGCTGCAACGGTAGTACTGTGTGCTGCACAAATGTCGGCTTTTGAAGTTAACGGGGAGGGTGTCGGTTCACAACGATGTTTGTGGGAGCGCGACATTATACGGGGAAGGAAACTGTATGGTGCTACCAACAATTTAGTCCAGGAGCTCGGGTTGGATGATGCATGTGGATGATGAAACTAGTACAATCTGTCTACCAGCTATATTCTCCTTTTTTCTTGTTGTTTTTGTTGTTATGGAAACAACTTGCCACTTGCTTGTCATTGGTCAGTTGTCAAAAAGGCACTTGACGTAGTAGGGCGTTTTTTTTGTTTTTTTTTCAGAAAAGTTGTACTTTTTTCTACTTAAAGACGCTCTGAGCTGCAGAAAGAGACGCCGGTGGTGGCGTTTCAAAAAGCGCTCAGGACTTTTTTTAAAACACGGTTTATAATGTAAAGCAGATGCCGGCAGCTTCAAAAGAGACGCCAAGTGTGAACATAGCCTTAGACAGTCCGCTAACATGAGGGATGAAACTCCAATAATGACTCAAGGTGTAGCTTTTCCTGGACTTAACTGAAATGTCCTTTTTTCCCTTTTTATATTGTAAAACTGAAAATACAGAACCAAACAGACATCAATATACAGATACACTAATAAAAAGCTAAACTCGAAACAGACTACTGGGAGGTTAATTATACGTTTCTGAAAGCAACAGTGACGCCTCCTTTATATAAAAACAATGGGTCCTATTTTAACGATCCAAGCGCATGGTCTAAATCGCACGACGCTAGTGTCCGAATCCACGTTTGCTAGTTTAACGAGGGGGAAATGTTCAGCGCTCCCAGGCGCATGGTCTAAACGGGTTGTCCCTATTCTCTTAATGAGTGTTTTTTGGGGCGTAACGTGCAATAAACCAATCAGAGTGTCATCTCCCGTTCCCTTTAAGAGGCAGTAGCTCTCTCGCCGTTGCGGATCGCTATTTACACGGCGGAGTTTGTTCTCGAGCGAAGAAAGCGGTTTGCTCGTGCGTGAAGTTAAAGCATGCGAGCAGATCATCTACGGGACAAGCAGGAATCCACCAGAGCTTCCCGAGGTGAAGAAGGCCTGGGAGGAAGTAGCGGTGATTGTGTCCTCGTCTTCTGGCATCAGAAGAACGGCTGTACAATGCCGAAAAAGGTACAATGATGTCAGGAGACGGGGAAAACAAAAGCTCGCCGCTAATAAAAAACAGCAGGTGGCCACGAGAGGAGGGCCATCTACAGCCCCCCGGACCTAGCGCCAGCGGAGGACGTCGCTGAAAGCATTGAACGGTTTGGGGGCTTAGAGGAGAGCGTCCAAGGTAATGCAATGAAAAATAATGTGTACAAAACATTCAGGCATACAAAAATATTTTATGTAGCAACAGTCATAGCATATATGAACATGAAATGTGATGCAGCTCCGCTGGCTGAAGATTGTGCGGCCGGACCAAGCAGGCAGGAGGAGCGGGTAGTTTCTGATGGTGAAGAAACGGAGGAACAGCCATCTAGGTTGAGGAGAGAGGCGAGGCGACCCAGAGCACGACGCGAGAACATCAGCCACGAAGACCCATCCCTGACGCTCCAGCAGGCCGGCTTCAGTATGCTGGAGAGGGAACTGGGTCGACTCCATCAGGGTGTGCGGGGCGTGAACACCCGCTCGAGCCGCTCGGAGATGTTGCTGCTGCCCCTCGGACGCATCGCAGACTCGCGTGCCGCTGCTTGAGGATTTTAGTTAATTGGCATCGGCACATGCAGTTCATTTTCACACCTTCTAAAGTCCTGTAATACACGGACTTATGAAGTACACTGATTAAACTGAGGAATTCGACGAGTGATGTTTTGTTCAAAGTCAATCTTTCAGTCGTCTGCGTTGGATGCAGGCTTTGAAATAGCTCAGCCGGATGAGTCAGTTTAAATATGTGTGTATTGGCACGATTGTTGAAATAATTAGCCAATTTGATTCGTCATTATAAGTAGGCTGCACTGCAAATAGGTAGAGGCTAATTCTGATACATGCAATGACTGTCCATTATGACATGTAGGCATTTTTATAGTTATGTACACAATAATAATCTTTCATTTTAATCTTTTATTGTTTCATATTTAAAAATGTTTGTGTGCTGGTGCTGTGTGTAATAAGCAAAGTGAAGACCGGCCCAAGTTGTGGACCGGCCCAGAGGTGCATTTTCTACTAACGCGCTTTTTAAATAACAAAAAAAATATTGCACCATTGACTTTAGACTAGGTTTGAGTTGGTCTATGGCTCAGTCTATTTTCAGTTCCTCAAAATAGCAATGCGCCTGAACACACCTCTTTTTTTTTTAGACCAGCATGCGTACAAATGGGCGCAAATGCATTTGCTATTTAAACAATGTGGCGCAGGACGGGAAAATGAGAACTGCGTCGGGCTGAAACTAGCAAAAACACTTGCGCCGGGTGCACGATAGGACCCAATATCTTTCAGTCACTTACAGACAAATAGTGTCTCAGGAACAGCGTAAAGAGAAAACTTAGATGCACCATCTGTCAAGCCGTGTGCTCTGGCTACTCCTCGCTTTTAACTAAACAAAATGAATGAATGAATGATGCATTTATAAAGCGCTTTATTGTGTATTGCTGTACACCCAAAGCACTTTACAATCATGTTTGGTCTCTCCTCAACCACCACCAGTGGCACAAAATGGCTGAACAGCCACTAGAAGGCAGTGTTACTTAAAAAATAACTTAAAAATAAATGTCCCGATAGTCAAAGAAGGCAGCTCAACTTGAACTGTCTACATGATGGTACTGTAATATTGTTTTGAATCAGACCACACCGCATTTTTTTTCCCTCTTTTCTCTCTCTCTTTTTTTTTCTCTTATACATTGTACACTGTTAATGCTTTACCCATTACTGTCTATGCAGATTATTTTGAAAAACTCCAAAGAATTTTTAAAAAAAATTAAATTAATTGTGGATACCTTTTATTCATTTCTTCTGTTATGTATTATTATTAAAAATTCATGCTCTTACGCTTTAATACAAAAGAAAGATTTAATAAAAAGTGATAAACAAAGTGGTCATTAATGGACATTATAACTTTAAGCATGTCATGAGCAGGAATGTGTCAAAAAAGGACAGATAATGAGTAAGTATGTGTGACCTGCTGAAATGCATCAGTGAATTATTAAAGGGTCACATAATGCTGTTTTTAAAGATCATTATTTTGTGTGTTTGGTGGAACAGAATATGTTGATATGCTTTAATGTTCAAAACACATTATTTTTCAAATACTGTACATTATTGTAGGTCCTCTATGCCCCGCCTCTCTCAATCGCTTCGTTTTCAACAAAGCCCCTCCTTCCGACAAGTGCAATCTGCTCTGATTGGCCAGCTGACACAGTGCATTGTGATTGTGCATGTCGGAACAAGTGCATGTCGGAAATGTAACGCCCCTTACCGTAATTGCGAGCTTCAGCTTTCAAAGTAAATAAAGACAGTTAATAATGTCGTTAGTTTTACCATCAGTTGAAGCCCGAGAGGGGAACAGAGTCGCGTGACAGACTCAGTGATGATGCTCGTATGTGTTTGCACACAAGACAAGGTTAAGACGATTTCTGACAGGCTGTACACTCCGCTGTGATGTGACCCTGTTCTGCTCACACACACACACACACACACACACACACAACGCGCAAAACTCTGCATCTGAACAGCCAATAGCAAATACTTGAACTAATAACAAAACATACTTACAGTCTCTGATTCAGAAGTGCCAGATTGTCATAATAAAGTCAGAATTTACCTTTTTTTTATTTTATTTTTTTTAGAAATAGCCTTTGCACAGCCAGCCTTGTACTCTCCTAGGTTCACAAAACTGTCGTCAATAAAATGCATTGCACAAATTCAAACTTTTGGGTTGTGCTGTTCTGTTCTTAACAATGATTCCTAATTGCATCTACTTCTGGAAGGCCAAATAAAGTGCTTTTTCTTTCACCTAGAAACACACCGCGTCTCCCTGACACGGCTGCATCAACACTACTGCGGTTACTGAAACCACACCTTCTTCCTTTCCTGAACATTTGGGCGGCGTTACGCAAATATTTCCACATCGTGACGTAGACATGTGGAGACGTGTTTGAATGAGCCGTTTTAGCCCGGTTTGGATCAGCCTTATCTTTTAGATAGGATTTCTCATAATATGACCCCTTTAAATGTAAGTTTCAGACCTTTCATTTCTGACATTAATCTGACAATGCTGCTAAAATATGCATCAGAACCAGGCCTATAACACTCATAATCCACCATTTCTGTTGTTTTATTTTTTTATGACAATGCACAACGCTTTAAATATAATCTAAAAATTAAAAGAGCTCATCTAAAATACCGGTACTGTACAGTAAAAGTAAGCACACTTCTAGCACTGCTGTTTAATATCAGCTGTTTTACAACTGTTATTTTACCGTAACAGTGGTCAAATAGCTGACATTAAACATTTAAGTGATTAATAGTTTGAGATCAAATGACTACCTACCGTAGGTCTTGTTGGATTTGATGTTTTTCCTGTCTAAAGGCAATTCATATATTTGTGCCATTAAACTATTGATAACCTTATTTGTTTCTGTTCACTCTAGACCTGATGGCGCTGAAAGAGGAGAGTCAAGAACCGGATGAAATGGAAGAGAAAAATCAGGATGAGAAATATCATGACCTCATGGCTGGAGAAAAATCTTTTAGTTACTCACAGACTCATAAAACAGAAACTACAAACCCTAATGTCCAGATGAGTGTTCACACTGGAGAGAGCCCTTTCACCTGCCAACACTGTGGAAAGAGTTTCATTAGAAAAGAAAGCTTTAAAAGCCACTTGAAAATTCACACTGGAGAGAATTTGTTCACGTGTCCTCAGTGTGGAAAGAGTTTTACACAGAAAAAAAACCTTAATGCCCACATGAGGATTCACACTGGAGAGAAACCTTACTCCTGCGAACTGTGTGAGATGAGCTTCATACGAAGAGAAGGCTTTAGGTCTCACATGAGAGTTCACACCGGAGAGAAGCCGTACATCTGCCCTCAGTGTGGGAAGCGCTTCACAGTTAAAGGAAACCTTAATGCTCACATGAGAGTTCACACTGGAGAGAAGCCTTACAAGTGTGTTCAGTGTGAAAAGAGTTTCTCATATCACAAAAAACTGAAATGGCATTTGCAAACTCATTCTGTTTCCACACCGAGTCTATTTTTGCTGTGCTACACGCACTGAATTAAAGTGACAGCACATTGTTCACAGTAAAAATGAGCATGGATTAACATGGAAATGTAGTAATTTCACAATGAATAGATGTAATTAAAGGCTACTGTGTTTCGCAGTCAACACATGGCTCTTTAGCTAGGTTTAAAACAAGGAATAGTGCACTTTTATATAAACAAGGCAACATGCACTTGAGGTAGAAAAAAAGTTATTTTTATGACCTGCAGGATTGCTTGTAATAAAGACTTAAATGCAAAAGAAAAAGCATGAGAGCCCATTGTTTCTGTCAGTGGTAAGCTTTAATTTAAAATATTTGTGATAGCCCACTTTTAGCGTAAGAAGAGTAGGCTATATGCTGTGTTTAAATTGCAACTTGATTGAGCAACTTACAAATCTAGAAGTTAAATGCATCAAATAATACATTGTTTATATTTATTGAGCTTAAACGTGAATATGTCTATGAACGATTGTATTAGAGGATCACAATGCTGAAAAAACATTTTCAGTGACACTGGATTTGAAATCAAAATAATGGATGCTGTGTTTGTGGTAAACAACCGCGGATCAGGAGCGGCCTGCAAGCGCGTCTGTGTGAAAGCACAGTGAGTCCGTGCTGCTTCTGTACCGCATACGTAACACACACAGACCGCATACACACTGCAAGCAGAGTATGTGTGAAACGGGCATTAGGCACAGTATCAAATACAAGCAATCTCTCTTTGATCCATCATTAGTGAAACACTAGTGCCGAGAACCATCATGACTGTCTGGGCTTACGCCATAATTCCATTTGTCACATTTGACACTTTCTCGGGTTATGAAGACTAAAGAAGGGAAATTTTAATCTTCTGAAATAAAGCAGCAATATCCCTCTCAGGAAAGAGTTATTAGAGCCGAGTCTACGGAGACGCTGGCCATTACACTGCTCTGACCTTAGCCCGTTTGTATCCTATTATTTGATTCGCTCTTGTTGCTTATGACAGAACAGCTAACCAATCATGATGATCTCGTCTTTGGAAAAGATTATATCATTCACTTGTCAAAAACAGTGAATCTCTATAAAACTGGCTGTTGTTCTCACTACATTGAGTAGTTATAATTAGTCAAATTTTACCCACCAATCGGCAACTTGACACTATTACATATACTCGCCAATGCCAATTTTTACTCACATTTGGCGCGTGTTAATTTTAGGCTCTGCGCACATGTAATCATTAAACAGCATACGAATCAAAACGGCCTAACGTTACTGAATGACATGTTGAACCCATGAAGAGGAAACAGCTGTGAAGCTCTGAGGGCGTTGATGGACTCCATCTACTCCATATATGTTTTGATCATTGATCCGGACATCATCTTTGACACAAATGTTTTTTTTTTTTAGTTTTTAAATGTAGCTTTTTTATGAAATGAGTCCACATTCAATTATTGAATAAAAATGTCAAATTCCCAGTGAAATGCTCTCCGACAGTAAATGCAATGAGTTTGTTTCCTTCTTTTCTGAGAAGGTAAATAATATCAGAAAAGAGATTGGCACATCTAGTTCTTCCTTACTAGCGTGTTTTAGGTTTCCTTAAAGGGTTCGTTCACCCCAAAATGAAAATTCTGTGATTAATGACTCACCCTCGTGTCGTTCCAAACCTGTAAGACCTTCGTTCATCTTCAGAACACAAATGAAGATATTTTTGATGAGATGTGAGAGCTCTCTGACCCTCCGCAGACAGCAACGCAACTGTTGCAACGCAACTCTCCAAAACAGTGGAAGACGTAACTCGGGGAGAAGAATTGTTGAGTAATTTGTTATTTTTGTTTTCTTTGCACTCAAAAAGTATTCTCGTAGCTCTGCAAAATTGAAGTTGAGCCACTGATGTCACATGAACTGTTTCACCGATGTTCTTACTGCGGAACATTACAGTTGTGTTGCTGTCTGTGGAGGGTCAGAGAGCTCTCAGATTTCATCAAAATATCTTAATTTGTGTTCTGAAGATGAACAAAGGTCTTATGGGTTTGGAACAACATAAGGGTGAGTAATTAATGACAGAATTTTCATTTTTTTTTAACTATCTATCTTTTATAACTAAAGCCATGTGGTTGAGGGAGTTAGCAATAGCAAGCAGCAGTACCCAGCATGGCTCACCTGCTGAACACATTGTGCTGTGTCCTGGTTGGTTCAAGCCCAGTCTAAAGGAGTTTTTCAATATCAAACATGTTTGATATTTACGATTTGAGCTTAGGGATGCTCCGTCTCGATTGAGAGCAGATAAATAACTGTAATGACACCCAGGGACGCATTAATGCACAGGCTTCAAGGGACTGAAGCCCAGGGACCTACACTGGAAAGGGGGCCCACTGGCTGCAGGGAAATTATATTTTTCGAATAATTATTTATATGGGAATTTGCAGCAATGACAACAGCGTTCTGTAAACAAACTCACACACTCATTTTCAGCGACGCCCTGGTTGTAGTTGCCTATATAGTGAATGGTTCAGTTTAGGTTCCCCCCCACATAGTTTGTGTATTTGTTATGTTCCACGTGTTCCACCGATATACTGTAAGCTGAATGCACAATCAATGCATTCGCTAGTAAAGTAGGCCAGCACAAGAGTGTCTGTATGTTAACGTGCTGGTTAACAAGAGAAACAACATTGCTGTGTGAAAGGAACTGGACCGGACAACTTTCTGTAACATCATACAGTGCGAGTTCAGTCATTTGTGTGGATGTAAGCTGTGTCAGTTGAAGGTTTTAGATTAAGGTGCTGCTTCAAAGTCTCAATTTTAAATCCGGGGATGGAAAAATAGGAATCGTCCTATTGCTTAAATGTGATCGTTAAACTTTATATGGCTGTGATTTAATTAATTAAACGTGAGCACAGCATGTTTCAAAATAAAAAACGCAGTTAGTAATCACCAAACAGTCCACGTTTATGCCAACATATCGTGTTGTTTCGTTCTACTGATTACGAATAATGAATATTTTCTGATTTATGGTGTTTAAATCATACCTGTAAACTCACATTTCAGCCAGGAAGGTTTTGATGCCATTTTCTTTTCATATTACCTCATAAAGCCTGTAATAACGTAGTGTTATTATGGGCAAGATGGCGCCGATGTTTGTGGCACGCCGTCTGCAGTCTTCCTTGTTGTTAGGCTTCGCGTTTGCTCTTTTTTTACTTATGTCTCATTTAGTCTTAAACGGTAATGCTATATTTGTCTATGACCGCTTTGCATGTAGGCAGAGCAGTGACCGCACTACGAATGTTCAGTAGTGTAGTGTTTGTGGACCGCGTCTTGGCCTTCCACCTTCATCTCTTTCCCCTGGGTTTCCGTGTCGGATTCAAGTGGATTTACCTCGCCGTAAGCGCGGAGGCATCGCCGTTCGACGCAGAATCGCACTGCTACGGAATTATAATCTGCAGCATGCTTCTCTCCCGTGGGGATCGGAGTTCGTGCATGGATTCACTGCTGGCCGGCATTCCCTGGATGGTTTATATCAATGCCTGCGCCCTATTCTTCCCGAATGCCTCTCTGCACCTGCTCGGATCTTCTCTCGTCCTCGCTGTGGTGGAGCGAATCTCAACAACCTTCTTCCGCTGTGCCGTGAAACACAGCTAGGGAATGTTACATCGCAGCTGAAGATCGCTCTCATTAATGCCCGGTCTCTGGTAAACAAAACGTTTTTTTAAATGATTTATTTACCTCGCAAGCGCTGGACTTCCTATGCGTCATGGAGACTTGGTCTAAACCTGGCGAGTTATTCCCGTTTTCAGAACTGGTGCCTTACGGCTGTAATTTTTTTAATTCCCCGCGTATGTCTGGCCGCGGTGGGGGCCTTGCTACTGTTTTTAAAGACACTTTTCACTGTCGTTCACTATCTACCGGCTCATACAACAGTTTTGAGGTGCAACTTTTACAATTAGTCTTAGTAAATCCCATCACTATTCCTCTACTATATCGTCCTCCTCACTATAACAAGGACTTTTTAAGTGAAATTGCTGTGTTAATGGGGGACTTGGTTACCAGGCATGAAAAAGTACTGCTGTTGGGTGATTTTAACATTCATGTTTGCTGTACTTCTAAACCATATTCTGCAGAATTATTCAATTTGATTGAGTCTTTTGACTTTACTCAATGGGTTTCCAGTCCAACACACATTCATGGCCATACACTTGATCTGATATTAACCCATGGTCTTTCTATTTCAAATATTGAAATCAGTAGTGCATCTTTCTCTGATCACAGACCGGTCTTCTGTACTGTCCCTCTTACGGGCCGAGTCCTTAGAAATCCTTCGCTGTCGCGTTTGACTCGCTCTCTTACTCAACATTCCAGTGAAGAATTTTCTAAGGCCTACCGTGATGTATGCAGCTCTCTGGAGTCTGAATCTACTCTGTTTAATCTGGACGCCGATGCGCATCTTAATCTTTTTAACTCTATCTGTGCTGACATTATGAATTCTATTGCCCCCTTGAAGTATAAAAATCATAAGCCTGTACCTGTGCCTTGGCACACTGAAACTACACGTACTCTGAGACGGACTTGCAGACAGGCTGAACGTAAATGGAAGAAGGACAGATTGCAGGTCTCCTATGAAATCTTGAGAAACTCTTACAACATGTTTCAGAAAGCTGCAAAAGCTGCGAAATGCAAATATTTGTCGGAACTCATTACAAATAATTGTCACAAACCTCAAGTTTTGTTTTCTACTATTAACTCTGTCTTAAATCCCTCTGTGCATTCCATTCTTGAGTCTTCAACTTCTCTTTGCAACATTTTTGGGAGGTTTTTTGTTGAGAAGATCACAACATTAAGATCTCAGCTATCTAATTCAACATATACACTGCATGATGTTCCATTATGTTCTTCTACCTGGTCTGAGTTTGAGCCTATTGATTTGATTTCATGTAATGAAATTGTTGGTCACTTAAAACCAACTATCTGTCCTCAAGATATAATTCTACCTCTTTTTCTTAGACAAATTATGGACACAGTTGGTTCTGGTTTACTATTGGTTATTAACAAATGTTTGTCTACTGGTTCCTTCCCTAATAGTCTTAAATGTGCTGTTGTGACGCCTTATCTTAAAAAACCAAACCTGGATCCTTCTTCTTTTTCCAATTTTCGCCCTATTTCTAATCTACCCTTTATTTCAAAGATTCTTGAGAAAATTGTACTGACTCAATTACAATCTTATTTGACTGTTAATTTTATTCATGAGATGTTTCAATCTGGCTTCAAAGCTTTACACAGTACTGAATCTGCCCTGTTAAGAGTTTCAAGTGATATCTTTACAGAAACTGACTCTGGGAACCCCATGGCTTTAGTTTTATTAGATCTGAGTGCTGCTTTTGATTTGGTTGATCATGAGGTCCTGTTGACACGTTTGGAGACATCTGTGGGCCTGCGTGGCACAGTCTTACAGTGGTTTCGTTCCTATCTGACCAACAGAAGTTTTAATGTTTGTATTGGTCATCAGTCCTCCTCTAGTATGCCACAGGGATCAATCCTTGGGCCGGTATTGTTTACCCTGTATATGTTACCTCTGGCCTCCATTTTTAACAAATATAAAGTATCTTTTCATCTATATGCTGATGATACTCAGATCTACTTTCCATTAAAGCATAATGATAAAAACGGCCTACAGCCGTTGCTGGCCTGTCTAGAAGAATTTAAGCTTTGGCTCTCAAGCAATTTTCTACATTTAAATGAAAATAAAACTGAAATAATTTTATTTGGGCATAAGGAAAATTGTGTGATAGATGTTGACTGTGACCCTCTGGCCCCAAATGACACTCAGTGCGTTAGAAATCTGGGCGTTCTATTTGATCATAACTTAAAATTTGACAAACAGATTAATGCTGTTGTAAAATCATGTTTTTATCATCTCCGTCAACTTTCTAAAGTAAAACCCTTCTTATCAAAGAGTAATTTCCAAACCGTGATCCACGCTTTTGTAACAACTCGTTTAGATTATTGTAATTCACTTTATTATGGTGTTTCTCAGTCTTCTCTCTCCCGTCTTCAGCTAGTGCAAAATGCAGCTGCTAGACTTCTTTCTGGTACCCGCAAGTATGAGCCAGTAACCCCTATTTTGTCGGCATTGCACTGGCTACCCATTAAATATAGAATTGATTTTAAAATTCTTTTATTTGTGTATAAAGCCCTCAACAACTTGGCCCCTCAGTACCTGACAGACTTGCTTCATCCATACATCCCTTCTAGAACATTGAGATCTAGTGACCGCTGTCTACTCATCGTGCCTAGATGTAGACTTAAAAAACGAGGTGATCGCGCTTTTGCAACTGCAGGTCCGAAACTCTGGAATAGTCTTCCTCTTTATATCAGATTAGCCCCCTCTATCTCTGCATTTAAGTCTGCTCTAAAGACATATTTCTTCTCTCTAGCTTTCAATACCCCTTGATCATTGGTTGAATTGTTGTTTGTTAGTGTTGTGTTTTAAATTGATAGTCTTGTTGTATCGATCTTATTTCTGTGTTTTATTTATTTATTTATTTTAATTCTATTCTGTACAGCACTTTGGTCAACCTTCGTTGTTTTTAAATGTGCTTTACAAATAAATATTGTATTGTAATATTGAAAATTGTATTGTTATGTAATGGCTATATTCTGCTGTTCCTAAGCGCCACCTTGTGGCAAAGAGTGAATTTGCATATTCACTTATATTCACATTTTACGCAGAACAGTGTTGTGAATGTTGAATGCGAATGTTATTAACAAGAAGAAAAAAAATCGAAATTTGACATTAATAACAGTAAAAAAAAAAAGGTTTTCTGGGGTGGGGGCCTACCGTAATGCTGTAGCCCAGGGGCCTCTGGTTATCTTAAAGTGCCCCTGATAAACTTAGACAACTTAATCCAGATATTTTAATAAAGTCTGCAAATTTGTTTGAAGAACCAAATTAGTCAGAGATCAGTTATCACGATTAGAAGATCTGGAATCTTTCAAATCGTATCAGATGTATTAAGGGAGGTAAGAAGAACTGACCTCAGGTGAACACAATCAAGCAAACAAGGACTAAACAAGGGGGCGTGGTAACTGGAGGGACAAGAGGAGCACATGGCCAACACAAACAGAGACGGAGCCATGTGCTCACCCACAAAACAAACACTGAACAGAGACAAGACAGACACCATTGTCAGGGGAGGATCCTGACACACCACATAACAGCTGATCACAAAATTGGTGCGATATTCAGTTGAGCTCCACGTATTTTTTTCTTCCCACCCACTACTCATTTCTTTCTTTTCTTTTTTTATCTGTGGAGACAGCCTTACAAGTATAGGTGTATATAAGTATATGGAGTACTTGGAATTGTGCACAGAATCCTAAAAGAATTCTGAGATATGCTGAGAAGATGCTGAGATATGACGTTTTTCCCACCGTGTCCAAAGGTGCCAAAGGTGTGGGACAAGAAATTAAATTCTTCCGTCCAGCTGTTGTTAAATTTACACAATTTTTTTTTCTTCGCCGGAGCACCACTTGACTCTTCTCCTTCCATTTCTACCACTGACGGTAGATTCAACTTCCCACGTCTTCTACTCTCGCAGAAATCTACTGCGCAACTGGGTTGTAGGTTGCCAGGTTGAGGTCACAAATGGTTTGAAATGTGTGTATTGTGTCGATTGTGTGAGGTGATGCATTTCATACAAGATCTGGAAACTGTACAACCTTGGAATTAAATATTGATGCGATTATTCATATAATGAGATTTGGGCCATACAAGTTACGGGAGTTTCCTGGGAGAAATAACAAAACGGGAGGAGGGCGGGAGATGGGTGTGAAATACGGGAGACTCCTGTGAAAAACGGGAGTGTTGACAGGTATGGTTAGCGGTAGTTCTGGCAGGTCACGTGAGTCAAGCTTGCATCAGCTGATTCTCAGCTGATCACATCTACCTTTAGGAATACGACACCTATCACGGCATTCCTATATAAGCTCTATTCAGTATTATTCAGCAGCTTTTTCCGCTTGCTCAGGAGCAAATCACCCTCCTCCATCCCCAACTTCTCCTTTCGCACAGTCAGGACTTGTCTTTCTGATATTCCTTGCTGAATCAGACTTAAATACACTTAAATATCATTAAGTACATTAATAATATCTGCTTGTTCTGTTCTGTTTACCCTAGGGGGGTTATTATTGCTGCTCTCCGCTCATTCAGGACAGGCTGCATGGATGGGCAGGGAGTTTTTGCACAGAACAGAACCATACTGCCAAACCAAAACTTTATGCTACCACGATAGTGGTCCTGACAGAAATAAAAGCTACACCTTGCACCAGAGTGCAGCTGCGGGCTGAGCCAGTATTTTACACTCACTGCATCCCCAAGCAAGCTGATGGTGCTCGCTTTATTAGAAACTATTTGCTATGCTATATATATATATGTAAAAGTAAGGCTGTTTTGAGGAGTGCATAACACAGTTCCATCACTCATGAAGAAACACCATTTTTTCTGTTTTAATTAAGACACAAGCTATTTTTTCCTTCTGTATACTTTATTTTCACAGATTACATGGTATTAAGCAATTGCAGTTGTTCAAAACAATCTATCCAGTTTTACTGATGATTATGCAACTTTCTTGAAACTAAAAAAAGAAAATGATGAAATAGCATCTAGTCTTGAATAGTTTTTGTTTACACATCATTTTAAAAAATGTAATTAATGTCCTTTCATCACTTTATCAGATTATAAAGATAATGGACAGGGGGCAGTCATGCCCTAATAGACAGAGTCGGACTTGTAACCCGAAGGTTGCGGGTTCGAGTCTCAGGTCCGGCACAAATTGTAGGTGGGAGGAATGAATAACCAGCACCCTCTCCACCCTGAATACCACGACTGAGGTGAGACCCTTGAATAAGAACCGAACCCCCAACTACTCCCCGGCACCGCAGCAATATGGCTGCCCACTGCTCCGGGTGTGTGTTCACAGTAAGTGTGTATTTGTGTGTGTACTTCTACAGCTGTCTTTGTGAGGGTCGGTTTGAGTTTTAGACCATCGGAGTGAGGACAATCTTGTAAAGTGAGGACATTTTGGCCGGTCCTCACTTTCTGGGACCCCTTTAAAGGCCTGTTTGAGGGTCAAGACTTGGTTTTAGGGGTCAGGTTATAATTGAGTAAAGGGTAGGTTTAGGGTCAGGGTTTGGGTGAGGCACTTAGTTCTGAAGGTTAGGGTTAGGGTAAGGAGCTAGAGATCGCATTGTGTCAATGTATGTCCTCACAAAGATAGCTATACAGAGTTGTGTGTGTGTGTGTGTGTGTGTGTGTGTGTGTGTGTGTGTGTGTGTGTGTGTGTGCACTTGGTTGAGTTATATGCAGAGCACAAGTTCTGAGTATGGGACACCATACTTGGTCACACATCACGTCCTTTCCTTTTCTTTTGAAATCATTGGGAGTCCCATGTGTCCCACGAAAGTCCCATCACACACAGCTGCAGGACCAAACTTTGCCCACTTTTTTTTTTTTTAAATAATTAATATTTATTCACAATTACTATATTGAGGTATCAGGTATCTGCAAGAAAAAAAATGTATACAATTAGCTTCCTTGCTTATCGATTGCTTATTAAACAATTATTGCACCCATTTTTGAGTGCTTTACACATTTCCAGTACATAGACACTGAACATTAAAGCCAAATCATTTTCAAGCCTCTTTTAATGATTGGGCCTCTAATCAGAGGGCTGTGTAGTTAAAACTTGTGGAACAAACAGCACATTTGGGAAAATGTACATATACCATCTGACAGCAAGAAGGCATAAAATTATAAATACAATAAAACTGGCAGACAGTTCCAGTATTACAGGTGTAAAGACCTCATTGTACTTTAAATGGCATCGAAAAAAGCAAAAGACAGACATCCTTGTCCTGGTGTAGAACATGCTTTCATCTGGATTTGAAAATAATTTCACATAATTCATACATTCACATAATTTCCAACATTTTTTTGTGGACAGAATTATATGTTAAAAGCTAGAGGGTTTTCACATTTACAACCCCAGTTCCAGAACAGTTGGGACATTTTGTAAAATGCAGTAAAATCAAGAATCTGTGATTTGTTTATTCTTTAACTTTTATTTAATTGACAAAAGTACAAAGAAAAGATTTCCAAAGTTTTCACTGACCAACATAAACAAAATTTGTTCATATTTACAAAATACATTTTTGACGGCTGCCACAATTCCAAAAAAAGTTGTGACAGAAAAAGTGAAAAGGTTATAGAATACCAACGCTGAACTGTTTTGAAACCGTTCACAGTAAGCAGGTGAACTGGTAATGGGTCAAGGTATCATGTTTGGGTATAAAAGGAGCATCTCAGTCTTTGCAAGCAAAGCTGGATCATAGCTCATCACTTTGTGCCAAATTTCATGAGAGAAGTGTCAAACAAACCAAAAAAAAAGTGTCAAACAAACCAATGCAAAATTGCAAAGAATTTAGGTCTTTCACCAACTACCATACATAACACTGTGAAAGGATTCAGGGAATCCAGAGAAGTCACAGTACATGTAGGGCAAGGCAGGAAAGCTCAGTTGAATGTGCTTGACCTTTGACCCCTCAGATGGCATTGCATAAGAAACCATCATGCTGCAGGTGTGAAATATAGCCACATGGGCTCAGGAGTACTTCAGAAAACTGCTGTCACTTAACACAGTCTGCTGCTGCACCAAGAAATGCAGCTTGAATCTCTGTTACTCTAGGAGAAAGATATACATCAGTTCTATGCAACGATGCTCTGGGCCAGAGCTCATCTCAGATAGTAAAAAAGAGAGTGGAAATGTGTGCTGTACTCAGATGAGTCCACATTTCAGCTTGTTTCCGGGAAAAATGGATTTTGAGTTCTCAGTCCCAAAGACCAAAGGGACCATCCAGACTTTCATCAGTGACAGATGCAAAAGCAAACATCTGTCATGGTATATGAGCACATCAGAGCACACAGCATGGGTGACTGGATTCTGTGTGAAGGTACCATTAACATGGAGGCATATACTGGAGTTGTACAGAGATATATACTGCCATCAAGATCATGTCTTTCATGGGAATTCCATGGTTATTAGATATCAAGACAACTGCTCTCATTCTGCATGTGCTACAACAGCATGGTTTCGTAGAGACAGAGCGAATGTGTTAGACTGTCTGCAGTCCAGATCTGAATCCTATTGAAAATGTATGAACAGTCATGAAAAGGAGAATCAGACAACGCCGATCACAGACTTGATCGCTGAGCTTGTATCAAGCGAGCCTGGACAAAAATTTGGCTCACAAAACTTTTATCAGTCAGTATCCTCAATTCCCAAGCAATGAATTATTGTATGTAAAAGGAAGGTTGATGTGACACAGTGTTAAACATGCCTCGGTCCCAACTTGCAGCCATCACAATCAAAATCTGTTCATATTTACAGAATACATTTATGTTGGTCAGTGAAAACTTTGGAAATCTTTTCTTTGTACTTTTGTCAATTAAATAAAAGTTAAAGAATGAACAAATCACAGATTCTTGATTTTATTGCATTTTACAAAATGTCCCAACTTCTCAGGAATTGGGGCTGTAATAGTGAAGAATTTAAGACGAGTTTTGTATTGTATCTTGTAGTGTTTGTTGGTTCTTGTAAAGTGTGAACCCAAGTGTGTAGATATATCTGTTATGTATATACATATCTGACGGGTTCAGCGGACAAAACAAGCTTGGAAACTCCTGATGTGATGCATTACTCACCTGAGGAGGACAACAGCAACATGAGACTTTACAAGCAAACGCTAACAGACGGATGGAGATGATAAACTGAAGGAAGGTGAATAACAGCAACACACCACTGATTCCCTTGAAGAGAGTCTGAGAGGAAAATCAACATTAGCACCGATAATAACAAAATAACTGATCATTAGTACCTGCTCAGCACTCAAGAAGCTATTATCCATATATTTAACTGGACTGAGTTTACAATTAATGTATAATGTCAATATTTCCACGCATTGTAAATGATCAGTGTTACATATGTGTCTTATTTAATGATTATGTGGTTGTTTGAGCACATTTTCTGTTGTTGTTGTGGTTCTTTTCTCCCTTCTGATTAGCGCGCACAGGTGCACGGAGTCCCGGTGACGTCAGGCGGTGTGGTGGTGTTTCTGCGGAGCTGATTGAAGCCCGTTTGGAAGTTTCCTCCACGAGTTCTCCTCTGTCCCTGCTTGGTGGTTTACTTTCTACTTTTGTGTTACCAAGCCTTTTTGTCATTTTGATGACATACAAAAATAATGGTGTGTAACTTCGTTGAACTGCCTGTTTAACAAAGGAGACTTATGTAGGGAGCCTTTTGTTTTCTCCGGTTTTGAGCCTAGTAGGGAGGTAAGAACATGTTGTTTCTTTTATCTTTATTTTATTTAGGAAAGAGGGTTATGCGGTAGTTAGTTTGTGAGTTTTGTTTATTATTTTGGCTTACTCCTTATACTCCTTATAAGACTCCGGGCACCTTGTTAGAGGCGGGGTGGAGGTGCTCTATTTTTAAAATAAGACCTCGCGTGTTTAAGTTAATTGTGCGGGTCTGTCAGGGAGCTGTGGTGGTGCAGCTATGTCGGACTACGTAGCTATCAGTAATAGTAAGAGATCTATGAACTACTTCTGAAAAAGACTTGACGGATGAGTGCAAATTAAGGCTTGAACTTTGACACTTTGCACTGACCACACAGTGATCTTACTGTAAATATGAATGTAAAAGATTATGACATACCTCATGCTGTCCCGTAACATCTCTATATCCACAATAGTCGTGGTAATGGTTTAATTGTTGATGAGTCTTGAAGGATCCTAGAGCCAAATCCAGTGAAATTAAAACAAGGGCAGCGCCTGCAGTTAAAGCACTGAAAAGGTTCACTCCAAGTGAGCTGGCTACCTACAGGCAGTAAACCAGCATAAAGTTATTTAACATGCTGTGTTAACGTAGATGAAGTATATGGAGTGTGGTGAAAATAAACTACTTGATATACATAAATAAAATATTCATCAGGGTCCAAGCACCAATGCCTTATGTTCATACGATCCATCCTACATAGTATGCGAGATTAGAGTAAGTGTGCAAAGAATAGAAGTATGTTGAAAAGAGTATGCCAAAAGTTCCCAGATGGTCTACTCTTTCAGGTAGATTTTTTGAAGTGTGGATCTGTGCACACTCTGGCTTTGTTCCACTCCACTTTTAGGCAAGCCTTCGCCGACTTCCCTAAGCACTTTCCCTCGGAGGAATGTCTGCTGCCATTCTGAAGTGCGTTTCACTTCGTGAAGTGGAGGGAAGTGTATATGGACAAACCCTTGACTCCTCAACTTTGACTGAGTGAGCGAGTCTACTTCACACTATGCACACTTCAGGCTGATCCGTAGACCACAATGCAACACGATGATGACGTCATCGGCGATCGCATTTAAATTAGGGGTGGGCGGTATGACCAAAATTCTGTTTCACTGTATTCACAGTAACAGTATATTTCACGATATAGTTATTTATATATGTAGATATTCTGAAAATCGACAAAAGTGGCTTTATTTAATAAATAAACTCAAATACTTTAGAAATGAAAAGTACTTCAGCTTGTTTGATTATTTAATTATTTATTTAGTAAAAACACACTCAAGTTTTAGATTAACTGCCCCCGGCTGATTGATATTAAATGCAACTTGTAGGTGCAATTAAACTTAAAATAAGATGTTTCTGAATTATTTTTAAATCTCATGTTATTGTTTTACTTTAATTAGTTTATAATATCTAAATATTTTACAGTGAAATAATCTATTCAGTCATTATTTAACCCCAGCCCGGTGAACACTCACATGCCGCTCAGCATTTATTCGCCTCTCACTGCGTGTGCGCGCATGATTCTTTCGCATCATTAAATGTGATCAGATCATTTGAGCGTCATTGTTGAGAGATGTATCGAATCACAGGAGGTTATTATCACCTGGTTCAGCTCAGTGTCTGATCGTTTGGACTGTTGCATTCTCAATATTTACTCATTTTGCCTCAGATGCAGGATTATGTACATTCGCTTTAACAAACAGGTTGTTCATTACCACGGCAACCGTATGCGCATTCACAATGAATACGATTCTCATGTGTAAAGAATAAACTCTACACATAAGAAGCGGAAAGATGCCGATATCTAGACATCATTTAAGGTTATTTCTATTCGTTACGACATTGATATATAAACTGTTGTAGTCAAGTAAGCTTGATTCATAATGCTTCCTCCGTTGTGAGCCTGTGTGATCCTCTAAACTGCACTGCTTTCATGGCCGACTGCTGCACTTCTGTTCCGGTGTTGTGCCCAATTCTGACCCCTGCCAGATTATTACCCCCCTAGTATTTGTAGGTTTAGGGTTAGGCGTGGGGGAGGGGTTAGGATTAGGCAATCATATAGTGATTTCAACAAGAGGGGTAATAATTTGGCAGGGGGTCGAAAATGGGCACAACACCAGTAATTAGTACTGTACTATCTTACATTTGATTTACCTATTACAATAATCCCTTTACAGTCACTGCTATCATAAAAAAAAATACATTTATATGTAGGTTTAAAATTCTACAAAAGACACGTCATGTCCAACAACAAATATTTTAGCAAAATTTAGCTCGATTCGTCATATTCATGCGCAGTAGTGATGAGAGAACGTGCTTGTGTTATATCCTTGGTAAGAAGCAGTGAGGAGGCATTTTGAAAATAAAGAATACTTTAACCAATTAAGTAGCAGAACAGTACCGCACATGCAGCAGCAGGTGGAAGCTTCTGACTCCTTACTCTTCTAAATCTACATACATACAGGTGCTGGTCATATAATCAGAATATCATCAAAAAGTTGATTTATTTCACTAATTCCATTCAAAAAGTGAAACTTGTATATTATATTCATTCATTACACACAGACTGATATATTTCAAATGTTTATTTCTTTTAATTTTGATGATTATAACTGACAACTAAGGAAAATCCCAAATTCAGTATTTCAGAAAATTAGAATATTACTTAAGACCAATACAAAGAAAGGATTTTTAGAAATCTTGGCCAACTGAAAAGAATGAAAATGAAAAGTATGAGCATGTACAGCACTCAATACTTAGTTGGGGCTCCTTTTGCCTGAATTACTGCAGCAGTGCGGCGTGGCATGGAGTCGATCAGTCTGTGGCACTGCTCAGGTGTTATGAGAGCCCAGGTTGCTCTGATAGTGGCCTTCAGCTCTTCTGCATTGTTGGGTCTGGTGTCTCTCATCTTCCTCTTCACAATACCCCATAGATTCTCTCTGGGGTTCAGGTCAGGCGAGTTTGCTGACCAATCAAGCACAGTAACACCATGGTCCTTAAACCAGATAC
Organism: Acrossocheilus wenchowensis; assembly: GCA_029620275.1. Taxonomy (NCBI): domain Eukaryota; kingdom Metazoa; phylum Chordata; class Actinopteri; order Cypriniformes; family Cyprinidae; genus Acrossocheilus; species Acrossocheilus wenchowensis. The sequence goes on along the minus strand of JAJUBA010000502.1, from coordinate 338,362 downwards.
TGGTACCTTTGGCAGTGTGAGCAGGTGCCAAGTCCTGCTGGAAAATTAAATCAGCATCTCCATAAAGCTTGTCAACAGCAGGAAGCATGAAGTGCTCTAAAATTTCCTGGTAGATGGCTGCGTTGACTGTGGACCTCAGAAAACACAGTGGACCAACACCAGCAGATGACATGGCAGCCCAAATCATCACTGACTGTGGAAACTTCACACTGGACTTCAAGCAACATGGATTCTGTGCCTCTCCACTCTTCCTCCAGACTCTGGGACCTTGATTTCCAAATGAAATGTAAAATTTACTTTCATCTGAAAAGAGGACTTTGGACCACTGAGCAACAGTCCAGTTCTTTTTCTCCACAGCCCAGGTAAGACGCTTCTGGCGTTGTCTCTGGTTCAGAAGTGGCTTGGTAGCCCTTTTCCTGAAGATGTCTGAGCGTGGTGACTCTTGATGCACTGACTCCAGCTTCAGTTCTCTCCTTGTGCAGCTCTCCCAAGTGTTTGAATCAGCTTTGCTTGACTGTATTCTCAGGCTTGCAGTCATCCCTGTGGCTTGTGCACCTTTTCCTACCCAAATTCTTCCTTCCAGTCAACTTTGCATTTAATATGCTTTGATACAGCACTCTGTAAACAGCCACACCTTTCAGTAATGACCCTCTGTGACTTACCCTCTTTGTGGAGGGCGTCAATGTTCGTCTTCTGGATCATTGAAACCACAATAATGGGGAAGACTGCTGACTTGGCAAAGAACAAGAGATACCCAGAATTTATTCTGTAGGGATGGTCATTAATTGAAACTCAAATGTAAATATTCTAATTTTCTGAGATACTGAATGTGCATTACATGACCAGCATCTGTATACCTCGAACCTCTATCTCCACCTACTGGCCACTATGCACCAAAGAACACAACAGCTTGAGACAGTTTCGAGAGTAGAAATCAATCTACATATAAAATATTGGTCACAGGTTATTTGTCACTTTCTAAATAATGAAAAAATAGCACATCTACTAGTAATTATATATAAATAAATCGGTTTTTACAGATGCAAATATGTTAGAAACGATGCATCGCGATATAAATGACAATTTGTAGCCGATGCACAATTTTTAAACCGATGCATCACATCGTTAACTTTTTATGCCGATGCACTGACCAAATCGGGGGAATCCTCCCATCCCTAATATACATATAGAATGTGTAACGATCACCAGCTGGAGTGCCCATGAACTCCATTGGAGGGCACTCCACCCAGGACTCTTGCCATTTGTTTCTGAACTCTATTTCCAATGTGTCCCTTGCCCTTCATGTTTTCATGTCATGTGTGTGTTATGTTCTGATGGGTTCCCTGGTTCCCTGGTTGTCTTGTTTTCATTGGTTGGTTTTGTCATGTGTTCCCCTGGTTTTGTATAAAAGATGCTCTCACCCACTCTTGGGGCTGATTATTGAATTGCCATTTCCTAGTTCATAGTTTCCTAGTTTTCCTTTCTGTGTTGCCTAGTTTCCAGGGACGATTCTAGGATTTTCATTTTAGGGGGGCTCAGCCCCCAATGAGGGTATAATAATAAAAAATAAATATTTACAAAATCATTGATTGAAAATTTGTACAAAAAAATTGTAGAACCGTTCTACATAAATTCAATTCAAACAAAAATTAATAAAAAAAAAATAATACAAAACACACACACACACAATGTTTCAATCTCTGTCAATCACTCTGATATGCACTTAAAATGAGTACACTGACTGAGTGCTGTCTGTCACTGTCTTTAATCATTTCTATGCACAACTGTATGGTAGTTAATGCCACATGCACTGTAATATTATGTTCTATATTGAAAGCTAAATTTTCAAATGAAAATAGCAATAACGTGATCGTTTTATAAAGTATGCGTTCATATGTGTTAAGGGCTTTCGCTGAAGGAAACAGCTGTGGTGTGATGAGTGGTGAATGCAGCGAAAACTTTACAGTAGATTGGAAACCGATTGCTCTCCCATGACTTTTTGTAAACTGCATTTATGACAAAGAATTGCATAGATGTAGATATTATAACAATCTATCGATAAACACACACCTTGTCCTCTCCTCTGCGCCACCGCAGTCTGTGGATTGAAGAACGCGCAGAAAGATGGGGAGGAGCCGAAGTCTGCCGCCGTTTTCATTTGAAATTTAAAGGGAAAGAATCGCAAGATTTTTAGGGGGGCTGAGCAGAAATTTGGGTGCTAAAGCCCCCCTTAAAATGGCCTAGCGACGCCCATGCTAGTTTCCCTGAGTTTTGATCTTTGGACTGTTTTCCTTGTTTCCTTGTTGATTGATTGCAGCCTGCCCTGACCCTCGCATGTTTATTGGAATACTCATTTGCCTCTGCCTGGATTGTACTGTTTGCTGGTGTCTGACCCTGCCTGTTTAAAGCCTTGCATTTGGATCCTCGAACTCTGTTATCACGCTCTCCACATTACAGAATGCTGCATCAAACAAATTTGTTAGGGAATTTAAAATGTAAATATTAAACTAACTCCATAGGGGATTCTAAAGTGCTCAAGGGCTTAGGATATTCCAATTGAACCCATTGCAAGGGTTTCTCCAGAAGTGGGCACTCATGCAACGTAATCAATGGCGAACACCCGAGTCAACAAGGCCGAGGAAAGTTAGTGAGTGAAGGGCATAAAAAAAATTGACTGGAATGGAGCCTCTAATGGCTAATATTGCCCACAATCCATTGCACTTTGGTGAAGAATTCTGTTCAAAACTATAAACATGAATAAAAAGCATTAAAAAACTCTACAAACATGGTTGGTTGTGTGTGACCGACAGTTAAAGGAGCACTCCACTATTTTTGAAAATAGGCTCATTTTCCAACTCCCCAAGAGTTAAACGGTCGAGTTTTACAATTTTCGAATCCATTCAGCCAATCTCCGGGTCTGGCGAGAGCACTTTTAGCGTAGCTTAGCATAGATCATTGAATCCGATTAGACCAGTAGCATCGCGTTCAAAAATCCATATTTTTCCTATTCAAAACTTGACACTTCTGTAATTACATCGTGTACTAAGACTGACGGAAAATTAAAAGTTGCAATTTTCTAGGCCGATATGGCTAGGAACTACAGTCTCATTCTGGCGTAATAATCAAAGAACTTTACTGCTGTACAATGGGTGCAGAAAGTCCCCAGCTAGGTAACTAGTTAAGAAATAGCTGGGATATAACTATTTTCAGCGCTGCGTAATATCATTGCGCCTGCTGCAGTTAACAGTGATGGGGTGCATGTAACTATGCAACAGAGCATCTGTTAAAGACACAGTTGTGTGATGTGATGGTATGTCCCAAAGCTTGCCTACTCTTCTGTTACACACTCGAAGTGTGTACTTTTTCTTCACCAAAAGAGTACATACTTTAAGGGTGTATTATAAGTAGGCACATTGGGACACAGCACAAATATAAACAGAACATAACCCTGAGACTATCCTTTTTAAACAATACATTTGTGTGGGTGTAGTTGTGCTTACACTCTAATGTGCATTGTTTTGTAGAACCAAAACTATGAACATCAGCACATTAATAAATATATTATCAGCTCCAAAAATATATATTCATTCATTCATTCTTTCATTAAATTTGGTACACATACTTGTTTTCACAATATGTACAAGTATGCCAATTTTCATAAATGTAGGCCATTCAGATTTGATATTAACGGCTGAAATTTGATTGGCTGCAAGCAGTCATGTTTTTTCATGAGTCATATTATCAGTTATATTATGACATCCACCAAAGGAGATTATTTTTTACTGATCCTACAGTCATGGTGTTAAGGAATTTCAATTGTAGTTGAATAGGTTGTATAAGTTCAATTTTGATGCAATTTGGTGTGCATCTTTAATTTTCAGAAATCATTACAGAAGATCAGTACAAACACTTCAGGTGCTTGGAACCCTAAAAATACAGAGTGTTCTGTACTTACCAAACAAAAGCTGGAAGGTGAATTAAGTTTGCTGTTTTCTGCAGCGATGCAGAGTGAGCCTGCAATAATGTACTGAGAGGAGAGAGAAGGGCAAATATTGAGGCTTTTGTTGGAATATTTACAGATTGTACTCAACCGGAATGAGCTTTTTACCGCCATGTGTATCATAAGACGCTTGATCATCAGCAGATGCAGTGTCTCATTCCACTTCTTAAGGAACTATAGTTACATTTGTAATCTGAGACATTTTACTGCACATCATCTCTGCGTTAGGATGTAAACTTTGTGAATCAAGGGTTGGCATTCAGAGAAATGCGTGCATTTGCGATGCAATGACATATAAATGGATATATAACAAATATCATTAAATGACAAAACTGCTAGTTGTGTTGTGTTCCCCCAATCACACACACACCAAAAGTGTACAGATTTTGTACGAATCACAAAAATGACATATTGGCTTGTGAAAAATGATTGGAAAAAATCATGTTAAAGTTTTCTGAAGGTTGCAAAGCAAAATCACCTAGCAACTTTGCATCTTTGCAACTTTGCATCTCAAACTGTTGATACACATGGCGGTAATGGGCATTTTTGGTTGACTACCTACTTTAGGTTATATCATAAAAGACAGAACATTAAATCGTAAAATTTCCTACGATGGTAGATCCCCAGTAAGGAATACCAATAAAGACGAAGTTGGATCCTGCATAAACTGTAGACACAATGCCAAGCAGGAGAGTCATCAGTCCAATCATTATCTGGACAGTCTGTGCAGGACAAGGAAAATGTACATTCTGAATAGTATAAAAGAGTCTTTTATAAAGTAAAACAGTAGCAAATATACAAAACATTTTTGGCAGCCGTAGTTATGGACTTTTTATTGTATCGGGGAAAAAATCTACAAGTGTGGAATTTTCATTGTATTAAATCACATACTGATTAGCGGACGTGCAAAATTTGCCTATTATTTCACATTTTTTGATAGTTTGCTTCTAAAATGTGACTCTGCAGCACAGAAGCAGTCATAAGCAGCACAGGTATATATGTAGCAATAGACAACAATACATTGTATGGGTGAAAATTATACATTTCTCTTTTATGCCAAAAATCATTAGTATATTTAGTAAAGATCACGTTCCATGAAGATATTTTGTAAATTTCCTACCGTAAATATATCAAAACTTCATTTTTGATTAGTAATATGCATTGCTAAGAACTTCATTTGAACAACTTTAAAGGAGATTTTCTCAATATTTAGATTTTTTTGCACCCTCAGATTCCAGATTTACAAATAGTTGTATCTCAGACAAATATTGTTCAATTCTAACAAACCATACATCAATGGAAATATTATTTATTCAGCTTTCAGATGATGTATTAATCTCAATTCCGAAAAATTGACACTTAAGACTGGTTTTGTGCTCCAGGGTCACAAATGTAAATTTTACAGTTTCACTCTCTAAATGATAAATTTGATGTTTGTGTCTTTACTGCATTGTTACCTATATAAAAGTCATATTCTTCAATAAAATCGGTGTATGCTTTGTTAATGTGTTTACCCATCCTTCTTTGGAATTGATTCATGTACCTTTCTTACCTAACATTAACATGCACAAATAAAAAAAATATTTGGGCTTACGAAAAATTTCTCACCCCAAGGGCCTTTGGTTGGCCTTTTAGAAATATGCGAAGTCCATGAAGACGTGAAAGTCCTGCTATGTGTTCGCCATTTGTCCCAGTCCCAGCTGGTGTTGTTGTTATTGGTGGTTGCAGCTGGATGGCAAAAGGATCTGAATTTGACCTGTACAAAATCATAGTAAATCAAAACATAACGGATACGATTATAAAATAGATTTTATATGTTAATAAAAAAACATGTTAAAACTTATTAGAATAGTATAAATGTGGTCTTCATATTGTTTAAACACTTGCTGTTTAAAGACGAATTACTGTTATCAACTAGAATAACTCTTGTTAAACATTGAAAACAAGGAATATACTGTAAAACAAACAGCTCATGTTTAAACTGATCTCTATCATTTACATTTAAGGCATTTAGTAGATGCTCTATTCCAAAGACACTTACACAATTGCCCTAATAGCCATTATAGATCCACTTATTATAAAATGAAGGAAATCGATTCATTACTATGTGTTTTGAACATTAAAGCATGTCAACATATTCTGTTACACCAAATACACAAAATAATGATCTTTAAAATAACATCACATGACCCTTTATGTTACATGTCTGTCTGCCCTAGTCCTCGTTTTCCTTATTTGGTTTAGTTCCTGTCCTCATTAGTTAATTATCGTTTGATTGTTCCCACCTGAGTTTGATTATGTTGTTTGCTCTTTTGTTCCTGCTCCTTTATAAGTCCTGAGTTCACCCCCTATGTTTGTCCGTGATTGATAATGTTAAGAATGTTAGGTAGTGTTTTGATGTTTCTGTTAACGTTCCTTTATCTACTTATCTTTATTAAAGAGTGTATTTTGTGACCCGTCGCCTCCTCGCACTCCTTGAAGGACACACACATAACAGAATCACGGACCAACACCGAACATGCGGACGGCGGAAACTAGGCTGTGGAGTTTGCGGCAGGCCGGCCAGAGATTGGAGCGGTATGTGGAGGAATTCTGCGAGCCAGCTTACCAGCTGAACTGGTGCGACGCCATTCTAGGTGTTTGCTTTTTGCAGCGGTTGGACGAAGACACGATTCGCTGTGATCTTCCTTCCTCAGATTTTCCCTTGAAAGAACTCATTAATCTAGTTCTGTTTCTAAATAACTCTAACTTCGAGATCCACGAAGTTAGTAAGTCTAGTCGTCCAACCCATGCAGAAGCACGCCGCATCGCGCCAGCTCAACAAATGCCCGGAACCCCCACATACCGCACCAATCGCTCGAACCGCCTGCCCAATCCCAAATACCCCCCAGTCCTCCTCAACACCTCCATCTTCCTCCATTCTGGTACCCCGCCGCCGCGAGAAAGAGCCCACCTTCGCCTCCGCTGGTTCCGTCCAGCTCAGCGCCTCCCGAGCGCCCCCTAGTGATAATGCTTCCAGAGAGTCCTCCAGTGCCTGCGCCAAGAAGGCGCCTCCCTGTCTCTGCGCTGCAAGAGCGCACCCCAGTGCCTGCGCCAAGAAGGTGCCTCCCTGTCCCCGCGCTGCAAGAGCGCCCCCTAGAATCCGCGCTGCAAGAGCGCCACCCAGAGCCCGCGCTGCAAGCGCGCACCCCAGTACCTGCGCCACGAAGGCGCCCCTAGAATCCACGCTGCAAGAGCACCGCCCAGAGCCCGCGCTGCAAGCGTGCACCCCAGTGTCTGCGCCACGAAGGCGCCTCCTAGAATCCGCGCTGCAAGAGCGCCTCCTAGAATCCGCGCTGTCCGAGCGCCCCCAAGAGTCCGCGCTGTCCGAGCGCCCCCGAGAATCCAAACTAAGACTAATGTCCCCTAACTTCCTCAAAAAAAATTTGTGGGGGGGGGCCAGGGCCACTATGGCTACTCCGCCAAGGCCGCCGGAATCCCCTGACCCGCCATGGCCCTCGGAGTCCCCTGACCCGCCATGGCCACCAGAGCTCCCTGATCCACCCTGGATGCCTCCTGTGTGTCTTGGTCCCCGTCCTGCTCTGGCATCCACCCCCCCTCCCGGTTGGAACTGTTACGGCGCGGGACGCGCCTACCGGGAGGGGGAGATACTGTTACATGTCTGTCTGCCCTAGTCCTCGTTTTCCTTATTTGGTTTGTTTCCTGTCCTCATTAGTTAATTATCGTTTGATTGTCCCCACCTGAGTTTGATTGTTGTTTGCTCTTTTGTTCCTGCTCCTTTATAAGTCCTGAGTTCACCCCCTATGTTTGTCCGTGATTGATAATGTTAAGAATGTTAGGTAGTGTTTTGATGTTTCTGTTAACGTTCCTGTATCTACTTATCTTTATTAAAGAGTGTATTTTGTGACCCGTCGCCTCCTCGCACTCCTTGAAGGACACACACAACACTTTAATGCATTCTGTATTCATACAGTACATAAACATTTTTAAATGATACAATAAAAAAAGCAATATTTGATATTCGTGCAAATAGTTTCTTAAGGTTTTTTCATAAATATTTTTTTTTTACTCTTCAAAGTTTCTTGAATAACAGATATACAGTGTGACCATACTAAACACCACTGTATGTGTGTGTGACGGCCAATGCGTTAAAACGCGTTCAGTTTAATGTGCGCACACACACACACGCACACACACACACACACACAAACACACACACCACTCGCAAACATTCAAAACGTCACACTAGCTAAGCCTGTTTATTCTTAAGTACTTTTGTAGATGTACAAAAGAAAAGAAGTAATAATCAGAATCAGAATGAGCTTTATTGCCAGGTAGGTTTACACATGCAAGGAATTTGTTTTCGTGACAAGTTTCAAAACTAGAACAAGTAAATAAGGAATAACAATTGTTTGCTACTGTAAATGAAAACAGCAAAAATATACCTATGGATATTCTATATACTCTATATTCTCTAGCACATTCAAATGTACGTTTCCAAAAAAATCACAGGAAATATGACAAACAGAAATAAGATGTGGACATAGATTGCGTGAGAAAGAAAAATGAAAAAGGCTTTTGTTTAGAGTAATAACCAATTGTTGTGATGTGCTGAATGAAAAATGATTTATAAAATATTTAAAAATAAATACGGTGGGTAACTCGAAGCAAGGGTTTTACAGATCACAATGTAAGCGGGAGAAGTCTCATATTACGGTCGGTCATCACGATCGCGGATGACAACATGCAGGATCAACACTGTTCATGTATCGCAGGGTACGATTAAATCAACATTTAACCAGTTTAATATGGAGAGGCGCTGAAATGTAGACCTACGTTTGTGTGTTTTTGACCTACACTGTACAAGACGCGAGAACAGTCCGCTATTTAGGTTTGTACCATAGACTGTAAAAAAAATGGACGTAGTGTCCGTGACGTCACCCGTTGGTTTCTGTAAAGCGTTTTTGAAGCCTAAAGTGAGCGGAGCCGACCGCCGCCATCTTGAAAGCGCGTCATCGCGCGTCACTCCCGGATAATCGAAAATGGGCAAAAAGGCGGGACGTGGGTGAAGCTGAGCTGAAACCACGCCCCTCTATAGTGACAGCAGTGCTGCCGTGCAAAGACAAAACACCATAACTTCGTTTTTGGTCGAAAATGAGTTATTGATCCTTTTGGGACATGTGTTTAAGTATCATGGAGAAAAGCCCCGGAGAAACCAAGGCAGAACACAGTATAACATCAGTTACCGCTCTTTGACTTTGTTTTTGAAAGCTCAAATAAGTTACGGTGCTCTGCATTTGCTTGCATTCGTTCGTCAATACTGTGCCGGCCTGGAGTTATACGGTATTCTGCCTTTGTTTTACTGTTCATTAAAGTCTACCGCGTTTATTGTGTACTTCTATATCTGTCGGCACTTCATTAGATAAACAAATGAGAGAGATCGCGATCTAACAAACTGCTCCATATAAGCACCAATCATTTAGCTGTACCTTCCTACGCTACTTTTGAATCTATGGTGCTACAAGTTAATGGACCAGTACCCACTATCATAACAACTGTTTACCGTCCACCTAAATATAATACTAACTTTTTTTAACTGAACTTTCTGCTTTTTTAACTTTATTATGTTCTGTTTCTCCAAATGTGATTATGGTTGGTGATTTTAATATCCATGTTGATAAAACTACTGCTACTGATACAAAAGACTTTCTATCATGTTTGGATTGCTTTGGACTGAAACAGTTTATTGATTTTCCAACTCATTCAAAAGGTCACACACTTGATCTTATTTGTTGTACTGGGATATCACCTTTTGATTGTAGTTCACGTGATCTGTCTATATCTGATCATAAACTTGTGTTTTTCAGGGCCAAATTAATGTATCAAAAATAGCTCACAGCCGTACTATCACATTTCGCAATATTAAGAACATTGATTTGTCTGTGTTTTCCAATGAAGTTGATAACTTGTCGAACACTGTTGGATTACTTAGCCTGGATGAGTTGACTTCTTATTACAACGACCAGTTGCGGAATGTTTTAGATGTCGTTGCACCTGTTAGAACTCAGATTGTCTCATTTGCTCATTCTGCTCCATGGTACACTCCTGAGTTACGTCTGTTAAAGGCTAAGGGGCGTCAACTAGAGCGTTTATATATGAGATCAGGTTTAATTGTGCACAAGGAAATGTATGATCACCACATCAGAGACTATAAGGATGCCCTTTCTACTGCTAAAACAAATTATTATGCCAATTTGATAAACTCTGGTGGTGGAAATGCAAAAATACTGTTCTCTACAATGAATAATATTTTGCGACCACCAGATGCTTTCTCATTACATTCGCATTCTAATTCTACATGTGATACTTTTATGAATTATTTTAGTGATAAAATCGAAACTATTCATAAGAATTTAACACCTAATAATGGAGCATGTGGTTCATTCTTCTCTCTTTACGATGCTTCCGCCCTAACTGCTTTCTCTAGTTTTTATTTGCCTACAGCAAATGAAATAGCTCAATGTGTTCAGAAATCTAAATCTACTACCTGTCAGTTAGATCCTATTCCCACACATCTTGTTAAGTTTTGTCTACCTTCTTTATTACCCTTGATAACTCAAATTATACATTCTTCTCTCATTACTGGTACTATTCCTTCATCCTTTAAAGTAGCAGCCATAACTCCCATACTTAAGAAACCTGGTGCGGATTGTAATAACCCTGAAAACTTTCGACCCATATCTAATCTACCTTTTCTTTCTAAATTACTGGAAAAAATTGTTGCTCAGCAGGTACATACTCATTTAATGGAGAATAACTTGTTTGAGCAATTTCAGTCTGCTTATCGTCCATATCATAGCACGGAGACAGCACTCATTAAAGTCACAAATGATTTGTTAATGGCTGCAGATTCTGGACTTTTATCAATACTCATTCTTCTCGATTTAACTGCAGCTTTCGACACCATCTCACATAGCATTTTATTGGAGAGGTTGATTTCTATTGGGATCACTGGTGTATCCCTTGATTGGTTTAAATCATATTTATCTGGTCGGACTCAGTTCGTTCAAATAAAACATTTTAAGTCGCGGATATCTCAGATAACCAGTGGTGTGCCTCAAGGTTCAGTCCTGGGCCCTCTTCTGTTTATAGTGTATTTACTACCTCTAGGACAGATTTTCCGTAAATTTAATATAAATTTTCACTGTTATGCAGATGACACACAGCTTTATATATCTTCGAAGCCCAGTTCAGTATTGCCGTCTTCCTCTCTTTGCTCTGTCTTTCTGAAATTAAAGCATGGTTTACATGTAGTTTTCTCAAAGTTAATAGTGCGAAAACTGAAATTTTATTAGTAGGTACTAAATCAAAACTGCGTAATTGTGGAAGTTTTACACTTACTATTGACAACTCTGTAATTTCACCTTCTTCTCAGGTTAAGAGTCTGGGTGTCATCCTTGACAGTACTCTGTCTTTCGAGGCACATGTAAATAATATTACACGGTCCGCATATTACTATCTGCGAAATATTAATCGTCTTCGACCATCTCTTTCTGTTAATGGTGCTGCTGTCCTCGTGCATGCATTGGTTACCTCTCGAATTGACTACTGTAACTCTCTGCTCAGTGGTGTTTCACAGAAATTATTTAATACACTTCAGATGGTTCAGAATTCAGCGGCTCGGATCATCACACGAACACCGTTGAATGAGCATATTACTCCAGTTTTAAGGCACCTTCATTGGCTTCCAATCAGATATCGTATTCAATTTAAGATTTTACTTTTTACTTATAAGGCTTTATAATCTAGCACCTTCTTATCTTAGTGAACTTCTTCGTGTGTATGTACCTACTCGATCCCTCAGGTCTTCTGCTTCTTTGACTCTTGTTGTACCATCTGTACGTTTAACCACCATGGGAAGTAGAGCCTTTAGTTGTACTGCTCCGAAACTTTGGAATACTTTACCTCAAGATATACGTAATAGTCTTAGTCTTTCAATTTTTAAATTGCGTCTTAAAACTTATTTTTTTAGATTAGCCTATCCTGAGTGATTTTAGGTAGGTTGTTGTGTATTGATGATTGTATGATTGTTTATTGTGTTGTTGTTTCCTTCTGTTTAACTATGTATTTTATCACTGTAAGGTGTCCTTGAGTGTCTTGAAAGGCGCCCACAAATAAAATGAATTATTATTATTTTATTATTACAAATACAAATCTTTAAAGCCAGTTCACACTCTAGCGAGTTTCACACTCTGGAGCAGAGCGGCAATCCACCTGTCACTCAAGTGGCCACGCCCTTAATTATGCAGAACTTTAAGGCTTAATTTAATTTAAACGGATGAGTTATAAAAAAAATTCACCCCCCTCACAGTTGTCACGATGGGCAAAATTAGCTATATAGACCAAAATAATTTTTTGTACCAGGCTGTAAACATGTTTTTTTCTGCTGTAAAGTTGGGCATTTTAATATGGGGGGTCTATGGGATTGACTCCCTTTTGGAGCCAGCCTCCAGCGGCCAGTCGATGAATTGCAGTTTTAGTCACTTCCGTGTTGGTTTCACTAGAGGGAGCGGGAGGTTGCCGCTTGGTTTGTACGTTAGCATCAGTAACTTTACCGTTAGCTAGTTTTAGCCAGAGATACCTTGCTAAAGCACAAGATAACATTAACATTCTGCTTGAGCAGATGAAAACTGTAACTTAATGAGTATGACAACCAGAAAACGAACGTGTTTGTCTTCATTTGTATTGGGGTGAATACTTGGGAACATTTTGCTGTTTTGTTTGGATTCAGGAAATGTAATAAAATAAATTCCATTGCCCATCCTCTCCGGATATCTCGAATCAGTATTACAAGTGCCCCAGGCACATCGTTTTACCATTTTTGCGGCACAATCACCACAAAACCGACGAGAACTCGCGATCTTCCAATGCTTTTCTATGGCACTGAAACCTAAAGATGTCTGAGTTCCGGTCCCCGTGCAACTGATACTCGACTGCTATTGGCTCATCAACGTTCTAGGGGAGGGGCTTACCGATAGGTCAATTGCCACCAGAGGTCGCCTTTGCATTTTATTGACTATCACACCACACAGACTGTTATATGTCACCCTGGACCACATTTCCCATCACCCATTGCACTGATTGCACGGACACAGCTGTAGCCAATCAGACACACTTTATAAGCCCTGGACGTCCTCGTTTGGAGCTACAGCCGTTTGAAGGCGATAGAGTCAGCAGAGTTGATTTTGAGAAAAATCAAGTTAAAGTTTTTGGAAGGTTCCAAAGCAAAATCACCAAGCAATGTTGCATATTTTCCTTCAATTCTTTTCTTAATAATAATCACTATATTGTTAAACACAATATAGCTATTTTTTATTGTATCTTTGTTATTAAAAAGAAGAACCAAAATGCAAATAAACAGCAGTTTAATCAAGAGCAGCGAGTGATTCCGTCGTTTCTTTTAATGTTTGATTAAAACCCAGCTGTATGATTTTGGCCATGATTTGGCCGTCTGAGACAAATTTTGAAAATCCTAAAAGATTCCTATAATCCTACGCTAAAATCTGTCGTCTTTGATCGCTGATTTGACATGTTCACCGACAGCCGATTAATGGCCGTTGCGATCAAATTTTACCTCCTTTTACCTGCACTATTCTTCTTAAATACACCAGTATTGCCGCCATTCATATACTTTCCATGATAGCCAACATTTCAGCTAAGATGCCTTGAGGGTGAGAAAATAATGGGCTAATTTACATTTTTGGGTGAACTTTGAAGCTTTGGTTCATAAAAAAATACATGACTGGGTCTGAAGACACTGCAGTAATTATACAGTAAATACTTACGTTTTACTGCAAATAATTATAGCTATTGTTTTGTTAGAATATTTATTGTACAAGTCACTATTAGACTTAGATCATCTTTAGGTCATTCGAAGTTATTAAACAGTTTTTGATTTATCAAATAGTACAACATTACCAGAAAGGAAGATGGGGTTGTTGATGTTCTTCTGCACAGCGTGCGTGAACGCACTGATGTCGAACCCTGTCTGCGCGAACAGGGTGCACAGAGGTATGCTAATACACATGCTGACAGGCAGGTAGGAAAGATTGGACGAACATTTCTTGGTCCTACGCCACAGAATATATAAATACACATAAATACATACAGTTCGTCTGAATCTCACGAGAATTAGTGCACCAGCCAGGTAATTCTCACGTACTCTTTTATAAATACTGTTTCGAATACAGCAATCTAGTATTGAATGTTTCCATGTTTTGCTGTGTTTCTTTCCTAGTTTTGCCCTGCCTGTGTTTTTGACCCTGGACTGTTTCCTAGTTTTCTGATAGTTTTACTCTTCTGCCTCTGCCGTGGATTATACTGTTTGCTGGTGTTCGACCCTGCCTGTTTTGACCACGTTTGTAAATAAACCTTTGCATTTGGATCCCCAACTCTGTTGTCACAACTTCCACTTTACAATAAATCTTTTTGAAAAAATTTGTTAGCTGATGCTAACTGGCTAGCTAACTAGCTACTTGATGCTAACTTGAGGTAATTTTTCCATCTACAGGTCCTACTGTTCTCATACCATATATAACTAATATACCAAGACACAGCTGAACATAATGACGAACTGAAATCAGTGACCATGACACCAAATTAAACAATCGGTGAAAACAAAGTCCAAACAGTAGGCGCGTTTCCATTACAGATTTGTGCAAAACTGGTAATATTTTATAAATGTCGATAAAAAAGTATTGCGAAATGACGGTGTTTCCATTAACCGATGTTACGTGACTAAAATGTAATTTTTTTCCTCTCGCGATAAGTCATGGCAACAGATTTTGGTGGGATTTTTACAGATTTTGCCTATATTTAATCGAAAGAGGCGTATGCGTGAATCTGTAGTGAAGTGTTTCTTGAAGGTTATAGTAATTGAAGAATGATCATATGACTTTTTACATACGCCATGTGACCTGTGAAGAAATGCGAAGAAAAAAAAAACATTTCCATTGCAGTTTTACGAAATATTCATTTTTTTGCATTGCCTGAAAAACCACCTCATGCGAGTGTAAAAACTTTTTTGCAATACATATGGGAGTTTTTGCGAAATTGACGCATTTCCCTTAGGCGTATTTTTAATTCGCAATTTCAATTTGCGCAATTTGAAGGGTAATGGAAACACAGCCAGTGACGAGGTGTGACACCAGTCTTCTAGAGTGGGTGGATTAAGAGTAATAGCCTTTTTAGCTGCAACCAGAAATATTATCCATAGATATTTGTTTCATGCAAATCCAGAATTCCCAAATATAACACATGAAAATGATTAATCTTCAATATGGCCTCCAATGTCCAGTGTATGTCTTTCCAAAGCAGGTGGATAACTGGAGGGACACTCTATACAAATTTATTTGTATATCTGTTTTTTTGGCCCTACAATTGCTGTTTCCTGTCATATAGTCTTGTTTCCGTGTAGAGACAGTGAATGGTATTTACCCCATATTTGAATGTCCAGGAGCAGATGTCTTCATATTGCCCTGATCCTGATCTGAGAGAGAGAGAGAGAGAGAGGATCACTACCTGGACAACAGATATCAGACAAACACATGAGCAGAGTAAAGAGGAAAGTTTATGTCAAACAATCACACTTTTAAGACATTACTTTGTTTGTATTTGTTTTCCAACTCCTCAGCCAGATGG
Organism: Acrossocheilus wenchowensis; assembly: GCA_029620275.1. Taxonomy (NCBI): domain Eukaryota; kingdom Metazoa; phylum Chordata; class Actinopteri; order Cypriniformes; family Cyprinidae; genus Acrossocheilus; species Acrossocheilus wenchowensis. Next base: position 322,662 of record JAJUBA010000502.1, on the reverse strand, counting down.
TTCTGTTGTATCTTCTTCAGGATGTCCACAGTGATCTTCACAGCTTTTTCTCGTCCAAAACAGGCCACCATCTTATCCACTGTTTTAAACCGATCTGCATTCTCTATTTCACTCTTTGATATACACCCATGATCTTTCTCTAAGTGCCACTTAAACTCTTTCAGATCAGCTTCTTCCAGTTCCTTCAGTGAGTCCATGAGTAGATCTTTAACAGACGCCATCGTTCTTCACTGATTCACAGCTGCAGGACGAGAAGAAATAGATATGAAATAGTTTCAAACTTAACGTGTGAGCCTAAACCCTGAAATCTTATTTGGATTATGAAATCAAGCTCTGATCAAATCAAGTTTCTCAGAGGCACCTCATCTAACCCCAATCAGAGGTTTCTTCTCTAACTCACTGTAGTAAACAAGATGGCACCACAGGCTTATATTACACTTGTGTCTTCCTTGTGTTGATAATAGAAGTAAGAGGCTCTAACTTAATGATATCTCACAAATCCTTCAGATTGGTCAGATGACAAACTTCTTCCAATTTATATAATTATAAATGTATATGTACTGTGCACGTGCTATATAAAGAGCACAATGAAGGGGTAATACAAAAATAGTCTTTAATAATAAATCCACAAGGAATACACACAGGAGCACAGACAAGGATAACGAAAATAACCGACAAAGGAATTGAACAAAGCACAGAGTATAAATACCAAAGCAAGCGAGGGACTAATGACTAAATTAATGCAACGCAGGTGAACAAAATGACATACCTGCATTTAAGAGAACAAAGGAAAACTCAGTTGAAAACTAACAGACACATAACTGCATATTATTATTATTTATTCAACAATCTTTGATTGTTCTATACTGTCAAGGTGAAACTCCTGGCTGATACCCCGCCATACAGGAAAGAAACTCTCACATTAAGTAACGTGTGACCAAACTCACAATATCACTTTGGGGCTGACTGCGAGAAAACACTAAATTAGCGGCAGATGTAAATCTAACCATAGGCGTAAATCCCGGGGGGGACGGGGGGACAGGACCCCCCCTATCTGAGGTTTGTCCCCCCTAAAAATATCATTACAAGCGACTCTGTGTATTGAAAATAATATAATGGACATATACTTAAAATAATTGTGTGATTAGTAAAACAAAATAAACGCCAAAAAACGTTTTAAGTTCAGAAATGTTTTGAGTCCCCCCTCCCTTTCCTCACAGTGGTTTGGTCCACTGCCTGCTTTCCTTCTTTATCGATACACACACACAAGCAAGTTAGTTATGTGTAAGTAGGCTGTCAAGGCTATTTTATTCTCTTTAAACATCGAGTGAAATGATTCTTTCTCTTTAATACAGATGATGCTGGATCATTAATAAATTAGTCATGACAAAAAAATTATGACATCCAATGTATTTTCTATGAGGGATTATAAGGTTAACAAGCGTAAGGCCGTGTTCACACTTGGCGTCTTTTTTGAAGCTGCCAGCGTCTGTTTTACATTATAATCCTATGGAGTAAACCGTGTTTTCAAAAAAGTCCTGAGCGCTTTTTAAAACGCCACCGCCGACGTCTTTTTCTGCAGCTCAGAGCGTCTTTTCGAGTTGAAAAAAGTTTAACTTTTCTGGAAAAAACGCCCCACGTCAAGCGCCTTTTTGACAGCTGACCAATGACAAGCGAGTGGCGAGTCGTTTCCATAACAACAAAAACAACAAGAAAAAAGGAGAAGATAGCCAGTAGACAGATTGTACTAGTTTCGGAGCACAAGGAGTTGTGTAAAACCATGCATCATCCAACCGGAGCTCCTGGACAAAATTGTTGGTAGCACCATACTGTTTCCTTCCCCGTATAATGTCGCGCTCACACAAACGCCGTTGTGAACCGACACCCTCCCCGTTAACTTCAAAAGCCGACATTTCTGCAGCACACAGCGCTAGCTACCGTTGCAGCTGTTGTTATAGCAACAAAAGACGCCCGCGGCTGCTACGCAAAACGCTGTCAACTTTTTATTTTACTAAAAAAGCGCTCTTGTCGGCTCTTTCTAGTCAAAAAAGACGCCAAGTGTGAACACGGCATAACACTGTAGCTTGTCACCCGCTACAACTAACACGGCGATAAGCTTGTGTGTGAACTGATATTAGGCTAATATTGTAGACCTATGATGTTAAGTGGCAGAGCAGTGGGTTTAATGCGGTTGAATTAATGCGAAAGAGACATACTAGGTTTCAGACGAAACCTAAAATACTATGGATGACGCAAAATAATAATTATAATATGACCGCGTGGTGAACCATGAACTCATATTTAAACACGGTCTCCATGCTATGTACACATGATGTGTACACATATCTATCCTTACAAGTACAATTTTGGCTGTATTATTTGTGTCCCCTTCAAAAATTGCTCTTGAGAAATTTTACGTTTATTGTCCCCCCCCTACTGTCAGATGAAATTTACGCCCCTGAATCTAACCCTTAAATTTGTGGCGGCTGATTTAGGGCCAGATCGTTACATTCACACACAAAAGCAGGCAGACATGTCAATCAGCTTGCAATGAGGTAATCAGATGGTGGAGCCAAGGTCTGACACTGAATACTGAGTTAGCTGATTGAAATAAAGGTTGTAAGAAGAATGTGTGTATGTGTTAATGAAGTAAGACCAGAAGGTGACTCAGGTTCATTAGTGTAATAATAAGCAGAAAGATGGGCTTGAACTCAAATCATATATTTATGAACACAACACTAGGATGAAGAACTAAAACAATAGAGTGGAGCACACTTCCTGTGTGAGCTCTAGACTACACCCCACACATAATCTAAGAATCAATGCAGCAAAGCAGTAAGATCTTTCAATCTTTCTAGCTGAGCCCACAACATCATTTAAGGCAACCTTTATTTTGGCATTTATCACGTTTGTAATTTCCATTGTGACGCATCAAGCTGGTCACGGGACACACCACAGCCACACAATGCGATTCAAAGCAATACGATGAAATGGAAAAAATAGGATGGTATAAAACAGTTTTTACTTTTATATCTTTGTTTCAAACAGATAGCAAATCATAAATGAACTTAAGTGCCGTCTAACGCCATGGTGTTGTGATAAGTCACATTCCTGTAGCAGCAGTGGTGATAAGAGAGCGCGCTTGAGAAACGGTTTAGAGAGGACAAATCAATCTATATAGAAAATATTGGTCGCAAATTATTGGTCACTTTGTAAATAATAAAAGTATAACGCATCAACTAATAATTATATATAAATAAATCGTTTTTTTTAGCATTGCACATATGTTAAAACAATGCATCATGATACAAATAACAATTTGTATCCGGTGCACACTTTTTTTTTAAATCAGTGCATTGCATCATTAATTTTTATGCTGATGCACCGATGCGAATTGGTGAATCTTACCATCCCTACTATGTACTTATTATATGTTAAAATAAGTGGGTAATAACCAGGTACTTACCCTGCACCTAATCTTAACCCGTGTAGTTACCTTATACTGCCAGTACTTCCTGTTAAGTACTCTGTGAGTATATACTGTAAAATAAAGTGTAAACAACACTTCTATGTAAGCATATGAATATGTGACCCTGGACCACAAAACCAGTCATAAGGGTCAATTTTTGAAATTGACCCTTAAACTTGAAACTGAATAAATAATCTTTCCATTGATGTATGGTTTGTTAGGATCGGACAATATTTGTAAATCTGGAATCTGAGGGTGTAAAAAAATCTAAATATTGAGAAAATCACCTTTAAAGTTGTCCAAATGAAGTTCTTAGCAATGCATATTACTAATCAAAAATTACATTTTGATATTTACGGTAGAAAACTTAAAAAAATATCTTCACAGAACATGATCTTTACTTAATATCCTAATGATTTTATCATAAAAGAGAAATGTATAATTGTGAGCCATACAATGTATTGTTGTCTATTGCTGCAGATATACCTGCTGCTTATGACTGCTTCTGTGCTGCAGGGACACACATGCGTCTATGTATTCATATTTAGATGTAACCTGAATGATGATATGTTTATATATGAATATGTCTAAATATATGTAAAGTATGTATATATGTGTTCATATTGCAACCCATCTTTTTTTCCAAACTCAGCTGTTCTGACTGTTTGTCTGTTAATGTTTGTCAATGTTCCATAATAATCAATAAAAATAAAGTAGAAAAAAAATGACATTATATGATTGATTTGGAATGGAGCCTCAGGGGCTGGAATTTTGCATAAAAAAATCATAGGCAACACACTTTTAAAGATTCTTACAAAGAACTTAAAATCAAATGCAAAGAAAAAAAGAAACACTGTACTTTTTGTTCAGATTTTCTACACTTTTCATACAATGCAAACTCTTTCGTTAATGATTTTTTAAATTATTCTTTCTCATATAAAATGCTTTTGTAATACACTATACAATTTAATCATTTAAATTAAATTGGAATTAAAAAGAGACACTTTGAAATGAAATAAGAGAGACTCACTTGTTTTGCAGCAAACGCACACTCTGAGAGAGAGAGAGAGAGAGAGAGTGTGAGAGAGAGAGAGAGAGAGAGAGAGAGAGAGAGAGGGAGAGAGAGAGAGAGGGAGAGAGAGAGAGAGAGTGTCTGACCTCAGTGTGTGTCTGATATACCGCATGTATATGCTAAACACTGTTCACACGTTCTAATTTGCTACACTGTTTAAGTTTAAATGGTTATAATGTTTACTTTTATTATTTTGAGCTATTTTTTAATATTTACTAACCATGAATGATGATGTAAATATTTCTTGAGCCTCCAATCAAATGACGTTGTGAGCAGAAGCTGAAACTCTACTTTTTCATGAAGAACTGAGTTGGGTTTTTCTTCAGAAGCTAAAGCTCATTTATCTTCACAGATCTCTCTGCAGGCCTTCAGTGCTCAGACTTACTCAACAGATCCATCAGTATTTCAGGAACAGATGATGAGAAAGTCGGACTGAAAACTGATGGGCTCTAAACACTATGGAAAACAATGAATAAAATGATTTAGCAAGTCTTTTTAAGTTATTAAGAATCTTTTACCTGAATGTATAACTAAACTCTGCTTAGCTTGTTCTGTACCCAGTGTGCACTGAGAGACGTTTGGTGTTACGTGCTATTGTTTGAGCTACAGGAACACACACTGGTAATACCGCGCAACATGACGGTATTATTCCACGTTCACTCATCCTCCTGCACTAAAATGGAAATTCTTTCTGTTGCGAATGTGGCTGTGGTCAAACATATTGTGTGAAAAGTGACATGTATACCAGTAACTGATAAGAGGAAGTGTGCTGAAGAACACATCATACACAGCAGTGCTAAACTAACACCGTCTGGTGTTTGAGAGGCATTCTAATAGTGTAAAAAATAATGACATAATGAAGTGCTGATTGAGCATTAGTGAGGAACACCTGCTGGTAACGAGCAGAGTCACCGAATGAAAGAGAAACAACAAGAACAGGAACGAAGAGAAGCAGAGCCACAACATCTTCCAGCTACAGCCTTTAGTGTGATTTTTGTCTGATTCTGTTTCTTCCCGATCTTTCTGATCTTTGTGGTACGTCATTTGTCATGCAGTGAACAAGGGGTAAGGAGAGGCGATTAGCAATCAGATGCTCGGATGAATTTCTGACACGTCACACCTCGTGAGAGTATGGCACAGTTGAAGTAGTTATGAACAGAAGAGAAGCCACACAGTTCCAGGATCAGAGGGCTCCGGGTGTTTATTTCACATGTATGATGTGAGCTGTCAAGTCACAGCCTAATGATCGAACCGTATATTGTGATCACACAAATGTTGTGTGCTTCTATAGCTGAAGCTCGGCAGCCACACACACGCCACAGAAGCAGAGTACTGAGAAAGAACATTATTTTTTCTGTTTTGTTTTTCACTGTAGAACAGAACATGCACCAGGAGCGCCAGCTGATGACGATTGTCCTCCATGTGTTTTTCTTCTCTATTCATGTCTGATCTTGCAAGTCTCCGTGAGATCTCGTGTCGCTGTAAAACTGCTCCTACAGTCGACAAGTGTGTGGTCACAAACCCAACTTGCCTCAACGCACCTGTCGGAAGTTTCTGGTAAGACCTTGATTAGCTGCTTCAGGTGTGTTCGGAGCTAAACTCTGCGAGTCTGGGCACCCTGATCTGATGTGCACATTCAGAGGATTACAAGGCTAAACATCTGTTGAAACTGACTTCAGGTCTGTAGTCTCCCATGGTTTTAACATGGGTTCAGATTTGAGAATCGTCTAGTGTGCGCCAGGCCTTGCTCCTACAGTGAGAGACAAAATCAGTGAACACATTAACTCTCTCAAGATCTCAGCAGAGGATGATTAAACAACTCCAAAACCAGCACTACCATCTTCACATTTTACAAACCAGTTTGTCTTTATTTCTTTTATAGATCTACAAAGTTCACATGACTGCAGCTAAACCTCTGTTTGCTCTCGGTGTTGAACTCCTGCTGCGGTCGGTCAGAAGAGGAACAGTCTCATCTCTCCTGCCGTCTGTCTCAGTCTCGCATTTGAGGATGCATTCAGTCATATTTCTGAATAACTAGTTTGTTCCAGTAGAAGAACAGGACATGTTTTATTCATGACACAGTTTAAGTGTTTATCTGTCTTTACGTTGACAGTCACATAAAGAGTATCTGGTGTAGAAGAGTTTTCTCATGAAATCTCATGACGCAGCAACACCAGTCTTTTTGGCCGACCACGTCTGCAGTTTCTTCATCAGAGAACAGGACACACACACCCGGAGGTTTCTCAGCTCACTTCCTTTAGTCACAGTCTGTCCTGAGAGAGAGCGTTCCCTTCAGTGAAGCATTGTTTACAGTAAACAGTTAAACTTACTGTACATGTATCTCACAGATGTACACTTCTTCTTCTGAAATCACAAACCTCCGTACTGTATAGTAGCTGAAATAAATATGTGACAAAAGAAGTACGTGTGAATTCACAGTACTCATGAAAGAGTAGGCAAAAGTACCCAGATGACCTTCTGCTTCCAGCGTGATTCTGAAGTGTGCATATGATGGACACTTTATATCCCATGAGGCCACGGGAGAGGATTTATGAATAACAGTGACATGACACAACTTACCTTCATAGGTCACATGACAATAACAACATGGTGAATGTAGTACTGTATGTCCAGATTACATTTATAATAGTGTAACAGAGCAGTCTACTGGAGGCGAGTGTAGTTTAAGAACCCAAGTGCAGCTTTATTTACGTGAAATCCAAACAGAGAACAGACTTGGCATGAAACAGACTGGACTCACAGACAGCAGGTTACAACATAGTCAATACACGACCGGGAACAATGGCAACAAGATGGCTACTTATAGCAAACACTGAGGGACACATGACAAGAGCCAACTAATGAGAGACGGGACACATGACTAAGACAACCAATCAGAACATGACTCAATGAACAAAGGAACCAATAGCATGAATACATGAGAGCAAGGGAAGCATGACACAAACAGGGACCATGAACCCATGAAACAAAACCCAAACCCCATGTTACAACTAGTAGCAAACTACATTTTTACTCTGTTACATCTACTTAAGTAAGGTGGGTACTTTAACTTTAACTCAAGTACATTTCCAATCAGAAAACTGCACTTTTACTTCGCTACGCTGGGTGACATTCCTCTCGTTACTTCATTTGAATTCAGTACATGTTAAGTGCATGAAGATGAATAAAGATGGTGAACTATAAACAAACAGTGTGCCGAGTTTGCTTCAGGACCTTGGACAGCGGCCGAGAGAGACGACAATACAGCGGCCCTCCGCCCCGTCATCAAACGCCTGTCTGTGAGCTTCATTTGGAAGTTATCCACAATCATAGAAAAATTCTAAAAATTAATTATGTTGATGAAATGTGAGTCCTCACTTGTGTGAAATAGTATTTTTACCCTGTTATTGTTTGCTGTTCCATTTTGTTATATACATTTATTTAATTGTTTTGCATATATATATATATATATATATATATATATATAAAATTGTTCTTTATATATAGTTTATTTATTGATATATTGATTTTTTTTTATCTAATACTAACATTATCTACAATTTATCCTGTTGTTATTCAATTTAAAAAAGGTTATTTCTTCAGTTTCATAAAGTGAATTTCACACACACACACACACACACACGCACACGCACACACACATACACACACACACACACACACACACACACACACACACGTCTGGTTTGCTATCCTTGTGGGGACTCTCCATAGGTGTAATGGTTGTTATACTGTACTTACTGTATGTGCTATTGTCCTACACCAACCCTACACCTAAACCTACCCCTTACAGGAGACTACAGGCATTTTTACTTTCTCAAAAAAAAACTCACTCTGTATGATTTTTAAGCTTGTTTCCTCATGGGGACCTAAAAAATGTCCCCATAAGGTCAACATTTACTGGTTTTACTATCCTTGTGGGGACATTTGGTCTCCTTAATGTAGCATAAACAAGAACACACACACACACACACACACACACACACACACACACACACACACACACACACACACACACACACCTACCTACCTTAAGGCCTTACCTCTGTTCCTCATGATTTTCTTTTGCAACTTGATAATTTGTTATTTTATTGCTGATTATTTAATAGTAATAAAGTAATTTTTATGTTTTTGCAGAGGGAATTGCCTGAACAGGCTGATACAAACAACGAAATATTACAAAACATTATTTTGACTACGATTAGAACATAACTTCAGACGATGTTCTGTAGGGCTGTTTGCCTGAACTCAAATCTTCCCCATCGACCTGAACTGCTCGTCTGTGCGTAATCAACACATCAGAGACGGATGCAGAGGCGGTGTCATTCAGTTCTGAGTCTTCGCCTCAGAAAGACAACTTCTCGTGGCAGTTGTAATTTTGTTCTGGAGGCTGAAACCGCGTTCTGCTGCGACGCTGGAGACCAGAGTTTTGCAGTCAGGAAACATTTCTCCCAGGGAAGTGATCAGAAGTTTGCAGGACTCCCCAATCCTTCATCGTCCACTGCATCACTTCCTCTTTTTCACCTTTACTAACAATATCACAACTATTTGGCCGTTTGAAGAAACTTCTCACACTTAGCTGCCGTGACATTTTTGCAGCTGTATGCAGCGGTGATAAAGATGAGACAATACAAGACAATAGCTAATTAATAAAGACAATCGCCATCAGCTTGACAGGAGCGGGAATTACAGTCACAAATTACAACAGATTGCTCTCAACGTAATCTGTCAAAATGACGGATGGCCTTTAGATTTTTCTGTTACTTCTAAAAAAACAAATCCGCCAATGACAGGAAATATTTGGTATTTACCTCTGAGATATAATTACAGGACCGTTGAAAGTGTGTTTGTGTGCAGTGGGCTAACTGGTGATTGATGTCTATGAACACCATCTGCGTTCTGTTTGTGATTTATGTTGATCACCTTCCTCCCATAAGCACTAATGTTTTGTGCTGCTCTGATCTTAATGCTACCAAGTATGTTAAACAGAAATAATAAGATCATTATTCAGTTCCAGTTTAAACACTGAATTAGTAGTTGTTACAGAGTAACATTTTCTCTCTCTCTTTCCTCCCGCTCTCTCTTACCCTCTTTTTTATAAACAAATATTTAACTGCAATATCTTATTTCAACAAATACATTATAGTTGTGTTGTTATGTGCTTGATATTTTTGGGGATGTTTCGTAACATTTAAGTGAGACACAGCTGGCCCTGGGGAAAACCATGAAAGGAAATGACCAGGAAACGAGTTTAACAGGCGTTTCAGTTTATTTTGAGAGGTGTATATTAATAATCGTTTAAGATGATACATTATGGGAGAAAGGAGAAAACTGCGTGATGCCAAAACAAAGAAACTATCAAAAGCAAAACAATCCCAATAACTAAACCCCAACCCAACTAACCTAACTACCAAACAGAAACTGTAGAAATAACTTCAGCGTATCCGACGCCCAACATTAACTCCCCTGATTAATAACAGAAACACAGGTGGCCGTCGCTCCTTACCTGGAACTAACAAGAGAAATGAAGTTAAATACAGAAACGCACCTAGCTCCTTTCCTGAAGTTATTCTAACGGGTCTCAAGTGACAAACGCCACACTAGTCTGTATTAACTGATCTCAGTGTTAGCACCGCATGTCAACACAACAGGTACAGCGCTAATCATGTTTCCAAGCTCTAACGAACGACAACGAGACGGGTCTAACGGACCTCATCACGAAAGTCTCAGTGAACTAATCATTTAAATCACAAGTCCACTGAACACTTCAACAAGGCTAATAAACTGAACACCATACACCCGCCTCACACAGACAGAGACGCGAACGCAGCGACTGACGACAGCACAGGAAGTCCGGCCCACTTTTAAACAGGTAGGTCCATCCTGATTGGTCATCTGGTGGACTGAACAGCCAATAGCTGTTACCTAATTATTCAGAGCAAAAACAACAAACGAGGAAAAGCAGAGAGAGAAAAAACAACAACAGGGAGCAAACAAAACTACAAAACATACGAGGAACGTAACACTGTATAAGTGTGTTTCTTCAGTAATACATTACATAACATTAACTAATGTAGAATACATTATAGCAGCTGACTGTAAATTTAACACAATACCTAGAGATAGAGAATGTGTATACAGTTTATATATATATATATATATATATATATATATATATATATATATATAGGGTGATTCTTAGACTATGGGCACTTTTATGTTCTTTGGTCATATTTTTAAAAATACATATAATTTTGGACAAATTCCTTTTTCTTTGTCAAACTAACAATAAAACCACCTTAAAAACTTTTTACTACCTTTCTATTATGATTTTTTCATATTTTTCAACCTCCTTATAGGTGTCAAAATCACTGTTTTCTCAATGAAAATACAGTTTAAATATCTGGTAACTATTAATGTACCTGAATTAAGCACTAGTAAAATAATTAAAACACATTATAGTATTTAATGTGAGACCACTATCAATATTACTTTTTATACAAAATATAGCTGTGGCACAGTATCGGTGTCATTTCCAGCACAACACTGTACTGTCTCTTTAAGAGGTTAGTGTGAGAGATTGTTTGGGTGGTTTCTGTGGAAATGTTCAGTGACATCAGAGCACATGCTGGACATGGAGGGAATTTACATCAAGTACTTTGTATAAAGAACAAAGTTAATCAAACAAACAAGCAAGGAATTAAAGTCACATCATAAACATTTACTTTGTTCTTAAATTCCTTGAACACAGAACACAGTTGCTCCAGCCCCTCCAGATGTTTAGCAGGACACTGATAATGCTGCTGGTATTCCCACTAATACTCAATAAATCACCTCTACTTCCCAATAAAATCTTTCCCGGCCCTCTGCCCTGGCTGTTCTGTTTGAGGCAGTGGCATCTCTCTCAGTAATCGAGTCCTCTGATATTCCTCTGTGAATGACAGACAGCAGGGCCGCCACACACTCGGAGGGTGCGGTAGTGACTCATCAGATACAGCAGGCCTTCACTGAGGACTTCCTGTGGTTTTCTTTAGGGTATTGCTTACATCATGAAGTTCCTTGAAAGGGTCTTTGTGGCCCGTTCCTCCTCTTTCAGGGCATTACTGTCAATGAAGGCTCGTCTTGCTGGAAGCTCAAGGTCAAGGGTGAGGGAGACGCCATCTTGGTTGGGTTTTGTGTTTTATACATCTCCTGCAGTGTTTTATCATGTCTGGCCGGTGTCAGGCTATCCATCTCTGCTAAAATACAGAATGGGAGAAAAGGGTATTGACATGTTAATCTGAGAGATTCCTTGAGTTTTAGATCAACATTTAACAAAACCAGCCTCATAACAGTCTGTTGGCTGAATATCGACTCTTGAGATTTATATTAAAATATGAAACAATCTTAACCCCAATACACAGCAGTGTTGCACATGTAATAATCAGCTTTTCCACATATTTATTCTGGCCCCGATAATCATAACTTCTATTTAGCGCTTGCTCTATTTCTGCAAATCAGCTTTTGTGAACGAATGACTTGCTCTTCATCACCACATGCTGGATTTTTATGAAAATGTGTGTGGAATGTTTTGATTTGAAATATTCACAGCTTAAATAAACAACTATGTTAAATTTCAGCCCCTAAACATGCAAGTCCTGAAAATACAAGGCATTCAAATGCAATGCAGTATTTTTACAGTTAGCGCTATTCAACATGCTTTTTTGTTTCAAAGACATTTGTCATTATTTTTCTTCCATAAAAATGAGGAGTAAAATCATGTTTGTAAATCTGCAGTTTATTCTTTGAATCAATCCTTAATCTTATCACTTGAACATGTTTTCGGTGTGTAAACGCATTATTTCGAGCGGGACTTTTATTGTGACGGGGTGTCGTGACGTCACTGGTCCGCGCCGCGCTCCTGCATCAGTGATTCGGCTGAAGAAAGGTGTGTTTTTAACTATTTAACGCGTTTAAATCAACGCAGCCCGTTTGTTTTATAGTGAAGTTTTAAATGAATTATTTTCGAGTGTAATATTGTGGTGTATCTAATAGCGTTAATGAACGGTTTTTATGAGTAAAGCACAGGAAATGTACACAGAAAGACGCAGAAAAGAGCTGTCCATGACTAACATCGTGTCATCAGTGCGAGTGAAAGATGTGAAGTTGATTTATATGACTGATAATAGACTACATATACAGAGACTCCTCTGTAGTCATGTTTAATACTTTATCTGTCGAGTCATATTATCTGTATTTATTATTAATTAGGGGATCTGAGGGAGTCACTTTGGTCAAATTGAGTTTTTGCTTTAAGTTTATCAGAGTCTTAAGCGCTGGAATCACAGCAGACTGCAGAACACAATCTGTCATCACAACACATTCACTCACTACGTGTGCGCTAATAAACATAATCTCATAAGTGAGTACATACGAAATGTAAATCACAAATGTCCAAATATTAATTGTCTATGATCTGTGTTCTGTCATTAATTTGTAGTCAAGTCAAATTTATTTTTATAGCACATTTAAAAGCAACAGAATATGCAGTGCTAGTTTTGAGTGTTGTAGTGTAATCAGGTCATTAACTCTCACTCTGACTGACTCTCTTACTAGTGTGTTACTGAACTAGTGCGCTGCTGAACTAGTGTTACTGAACTAGTGTGTTACTGAACTAGTGCGCTGCTGAACTAGTGTTACTGAACTAGTGTGTTACTGAACTAGTGCTCTGCTGAACTAGTGCGCTGCTGAACTAGTGTTACTGAACTAGTGCGCTGCTGAACTAGTGCTCTGCTGAACTAGTGTTACTGAACTAGTGTGTTACTGAACTAGTGTTACTGAACTAGTGCGCTGCTGAACTAGTGCTCTGCTGAACTAGTGTTACTGAACTAGTGTGTTACTGAACTAGTGCGCTGCTGAACTAGTGTTACTGAACTAGTGTGTTACTGAACTAGTGTTACTGAACTAGTGCGCTGCTGAACTAGTGCTCTGCTGAACTAGTGTTACTGAACTAGTGTGTTACTGAACTAGTGTTACTGAACTAGTGCGCTGCTGAACTAGTGCTCTGCTGAACTAGTGTGTTACTGAACTAGTGTGTTACTGAACTAGTGCGCTGCTGAACTAGTGTTACTGAACTAGTGCGCTGCTGAACTAGTGTTACTGAACTAGTGTTACTGAACTAGTGTGTTACTGAACTAGTGCTCTGCTGAACTAGTGCGTTGCTGAACTAGTGCGCTGCTGAACTAGTGCGCTGCTGAACTAGTGTTACTGAACTAGTGTGTTACTGAACTAGTGTGTTACTGAACTAGTGCGCTGCTGAACTAGTGTTACTGAACTAGTGCGCTGCTGAACTAGTGTTACTGAACTAGTGTGTTACTGAACTAGTGCTCTGCTGAACTAGTGTGTTGCTGAACTAGTGCGCTGCTGAACTAGTGCTCTGCTGAACTAGTGTTACTGAACTAGTGTGTTACTGAACTAGTGTGTTACTGAACTAGTGCGCTGCTGAACTAGTGTTACTGAACTAGTGCGCTGCTGAACTAGTGTTACTGAACTAGTGTGTTACTGAACTAGTGCTCTGCTGAACTAGTGTGTTGCTGAACTAGTGCGCTGCTGAACTAGTGCGCTGCTGAACTAGTGCGCTGCTGAACTAGTGCGCTGCTGAACTAGTGTGTTACTGAACTAGTGTGCTGCTGAACTAGTGTTACTGAACTAGTGTTACTGAACTAGTGTGTTACTGAACTAGTGTTACTGAACTAGTGCGCTGCTGAACTAGTGCGCTGCTGAACTAGTGTTACTGAACTAGTGCGCTGCTGAACTAGTGCGCTGCTGAACTAGTGTTACTGAACTAGTGTGTTACTGAACTAGTGCTCTGCTGAACTAGTGTTACTGAACTAGTGTGTTACTGAACTAGTGCTCTGCTGAACTAGTGTTACTGAACTAGTGTGTTACTGAACTAGTGCTCTGCTGAACTAGTGTGTTACTGAACTAGTGTTACTGAACTAGTGTGTTACTGAACTAGTGTTACTGAACTAGTGTTACTGAACTAGTGTGTTGCTGAACTAGTGCGCTGCTGAACTAGTGTTACTGAACTAGTGTGTTACTGAACTAGTGCTCTGCTGAGCTAGTGTTACTGAGCTAGTGTTACTGAACTAGTGTTACTGAACTAGTGTTACTGAACTAGTGCTCTACTGAACTAGTGTGTTACTGAACTAGTGTGTTACTGAACTAGTGTGTTACTGAACTAGTGTTACTGAACTAGTGTGTTGCTGAACTAGTGCGCTGCTGAACTAGTGTTACTGAACTAGTGCGCTGCTGAACTAGTGTTACTGAACTAGTGTGTTACTGAACTAGTGCTCTGCTGAACTAGTGTTACTGAGCTAGTGCGTTACTGAACTAGTGTTACTGAACTAGTGCTCTGCTGAACTAGTGTTACTGAACTAGTGTGCTGCTGAACTAGTGTGCTGCTGAACTAGTGTTACTGAACTAGTGTGTTACTGAACTAGTGTTACTGAACTAGTGCGCTGCTGAACTAGTGCGTTACTGAACTAGTGTGCTGCTGAACTAGTGTGCTACTGAACTAGTGCTGACTGAGGCACACAGAGATCTGTCTGTTAATTATTCTCATCTTAAACACACAGAGAAACTCCTGCTGAAGCACACTGTTGTAAAGATGGCGTTTATTAAAGAGGAGAGAGAAGACCTGAAGATTGAAGAAGATTTCAGAGTCAAACAAGAAGATACTGAGAAACAAACAGAGATGATGTTTATTAAAGAGGAGAATGAAGACGTGAAGAATGAAGTCAAACATCAAGATACTGAGGAACAAACAGGTTGGTTTCATTCTCAAAGTCTTTCTTCAGTCATGAATCTCTTTATTGTATTTACTACATGCAACTCGTGACAAAATGAATCACCAGTGGGGAAAAAAATAATAAAAGATGTAGCCAAAACCATTATTTTGTGTACCCATATTAAACCCATATCTATATCTGAGTTTAAGGCAATGAGAATTATTAATTTGTCACTAAATTATCCAAGAGTATCTAACACACACTTACAGTTTCAGAATATAGCAGTTTTAGGCTCCCAAAACATAAAAATACCAGAGACTCAGCGGTTTGATTCCTAATTGTTTACCACAGAGTAAATGTTTAATTGTCCATCTGAATAAAAATGTATGTCTTTGTAAATCCATTAAATAAAATAGCCCTCTTCCCGTGTCTCCCTGATCAAACTTACCTGATTCAGGTCATCAGCTCATTAACAGACTACAATACCTGAAATGCTGAAAAACATTGAAGACCCCTTGACTAAAGCACCACACGTGACCAATAACTGGGCCTGTTTTACAAAAACATTTTAAAATGCATGTGCAATAACATACTCATATAATTATCAAAATGATATTTAATTTCACAATGCACACATTTCTCTGTAGTATCTTGGTTTGTATGTGCAGGGAGAAGTGCTTTATCATTGAAAAAAGCTTACTTTGACCCAGGAAAAAGGATCAGAGATATCAGCTTAAAGGAACACTCCACTTTTTTTGGAAATAGGCTCATTCTCCAACTCCCCCAGAGTTAATAAGTTGAATTTTACCGTTTTTGAATCCATTCAGCCGATCTCCGGGTCTGGCGATAGCACTTTTAGCATAGCTTAGCATAGATCATTGAATCCGATTAAGACCAATAGCATCGCGTTCAAAAATGACCAAAGAGTTTCGATATTTGTCCCATTTAAAACTTGACTCTTCTGTAGTTATATCGTGTACTAAGACCGGCAGAAAATGAAAAGTTGCGATTTTCTAGGCTGATATGATTAGGAACTACTCTCATTCCGGCGTAATAATCAAGGAACTTTGCTGCCGTAACATGGCCGCAGCAGGCGCAGTGATATTACGCAGCGCCTGAAAGTAGTCCCCAGCTAGGTAATATAGCTGGGGACTACTTTCAGGCGCTGCGTAATATAAAAGTGCTATCGCCAGACCCGGAGATCGGCTGAATGGATTCAAAAACGGTAAAACTCAACTTATTATCTCTGGGGGAGTTGGAGAATGAGCCTATTTCCAAAAAAAGTGGAGTGTTCCTTTAAAGAGAAAGATGAGGTGAAGATTCCGGGGGAGGGTTTGTTGGGACCTAGTAACTATGAGGGCATTAAGATATCTTTAATACTTCTTGAGTTATATGACGGTTTTGGAGAAACACAGCTGATCTCATTTCACCCTCCTCATAGTAACGTCATGAAAATCTGGGTATGACTTAAAAATGCATCCAGTTGAATCTAGTGTGTGGGGCTGATAACACCGTTGAAGTGCAAGTGTGTGTATTGGCCGCTCACAGATGAGACCGATGGACTGAAGCGGCTGCTGCTGGGATACAGGCTGCTTGAACCACAGGAGAGACCCCACACTGACAATAAAGTACTACAACTACTGACAGAACCATGTTTTGATTTGGATGTTTAAATCCAATGGTACTTTTAGTATGGTAATCAAACAATATTATGGAGTGAAGACTGGGGCTAGTTGTCACTATTTAGTACTGTATCTCTGTCAAATGTTCATTTAACACAACGCGAGGTGTTGTGGCCAACATGGACTGACTGAGGTCTTCCGGTCAGAAAGTCCAGAATCCAGTTACAGAGGGAATTGTTAAGGCCCAGCAGGTTGAGTTTATTTATGAGCTGTTGTGGGATTATTGTGTTGAATGCTGAGCTGAAGTCAATGAACAGCATTCTAACATAAGAGTCTTTGTTTTCTAGGTGGGTAAGAGCCAGGTGGAGGGTGGAGGAAATTGCATCGTCTGTAGAGCGGTTTGGACGGTATGCAAACTGGAGCGGGTCGAGTGTGTTGGGGAGGCTGGTTTTGATGTTGTGCATGACTAACCTCTCAAAGCACTTCATTATGATTGGAGTCAGTGCTATGGGACGGTAGTCATTTAGACAGGACACAGGTGATTTCTTTGGTACCGGTATGATTGTTGTGGATTTGAGACATGTGGGGACGACTGCCTGGCTCAGCGAGGTGTTGAAGATATCTGTTAGGACATCTGTCAGCTGTGCAGCACAGTCTTTCAGTACACGGCCAGGTATGTTGTCACGCCGGACTACAGTTCCCATGATCCACTGCACTGATTGAACACACACAGCTGAATGCACTGATTACACATACACAGCTGAATCCATTCAGACACGCTTTATAAGCCTTGGACTTCCTCCTTCAGATCGCCGAGTATTGTATAGCGTTTATCACTTTCCTAGCGATAGCTACTCTACGGAGCTCACTTCGTTGTCATAGGCAAGAATCAAAACACTAGAAAACAGGCAAGACAAGACTGTGTTTGCTGGATTAACCCTTTGCCTTGCCATTCGGACTCTGTTTGCACCTCGATTGGACTATTGCTCGTGTACCTGGATTATCCCTCTGCCTTGCCCTGTTGGATATTGTTCGTCGATCAAAGACCCACGCTTGCCCTATGACAGGCATCCTCAAGTCTGGCCCACTCCTGCAGAGTTTAGCTCTAACCCTAATCAAACACACCTGAGCATGCTAACCAGAGTCTTCAAGATCATTAGAAAATCACAGGTAGGTGAGTTTGATCAGGGTTGGAGCTAAACTCTGCAGCAGATTGGCCCTCCAGGGAAAGATTTGAGGAACCCTGCCCTAGGATTACTCTTTGTCTTGAGAAACCAGACTCAGTCGGGGGGCCAGTTCTTCTCTGACCAGATGAAACCAGCAGTTCAATTCCAACTGCAGCAAAGTCAGATTGTGCAGAGGACTCATATGGTTCCCGTGGTCATGTCCCGATGGCTGTCTAGGTGACTAGGTCCTTGATATTCTGTCAAGGACAAAGCTAACTAGCAATGGCAATGGCAGATACGTTACTATAGTTGGTTTCAAGGAAAATCATTTTCTGTTTGCCAAGAAATAGAAAACCTATTTAGAAACCTAAATAGAAAACCCTGCATATGTGTCCACCCCCGCATTATTATTAAAGGGGTCATATGATGTGATTTCAAGTTTTCCTTTCTCTTTGGAGTGTTACAAGCTGTTTGTACATAGATAAGACCCCTGAACTTGCAAAGACTAAAGTCTCAAACCCAAAGAGATATTCTTTATCAAAGTTAAGACTCTGCCACGCCCCCCTAAAACAGCTCATTCAGACACGCCCCCACATGTCTAATATATAAATAGAGTGCTCTCACATTCTAATTAATTCAAAAGAAAGTTTTTAATAAAAAGTGATCAGAAATATGGTAATTAATGGACATTATAATTTTCAGCAGGGATCTGTCAAAAAAAAAAGGACAGATAATAAGTATGTGTGACCTACTAATGTGTTGAAATGCATCAACACATTACAGGTGCTGGTCATATAATTAGAATATCATCAAAAAGTTGATTTATTTCACTAATTCCATTCAAAAAGTGAAACTTGTATATTATATTCATTCATTACAGACAGACTGATATATTTCAAATGTTTATTTCTTTTAATTTTGATGATTAGAGCTTACAGCTCATGAAAGTCAAAAATCAGTATCTCAAAATATTAGAATATTTACATTTGAGTTTGAATAAATGGCCATCCCTACAGTATAAATTCTGGATATCTCTTGTTCTTTGAAACCACAATAATGGGGAAGACTGCTGACTTGGCAATGATCCAGAAGACGAACATTGACACCCTCCACAAAGAGGGTAAGTCACAGAGGGTCATTACTGAAAGGTGTGGCTGTTTACAGAGTGCTGTATCAAAGCATATTAAATGCAAAGTTGACTGGAAGGAAGAATTTGGGTAGGAAAAGGTGCACAAGCAACAGGGATGACTGCAAGCTTGAGAATACAGTCAAGCAAAGCCGATTCAAACACTTGTGAGAGCTGCACAAGGAGAGAACTGAAGCTGGAGTCAGTGCATCAAGAGTCACCACGCTCAGACGTCTTCAGGAAAAGGGCTACCAAGCCACTTCTGAACCAGAGACAACGTCAGAAGCATCTTACCTGGGCTGTGGAGAAAAAGAACTGGACTGTTGCTCAGTGGTCCAAAGTCCTCTTTTCAGATGAAAGTAAATTTTACATTTCATTTGGAAATCAAGGTCCCAGAGTCTGGAGGAAGAGTGGAGAGGCACAGAATCCATGTTGCTTGAAGTCCAGTGGGAAGTTTCCACAGTCTGTGATGATTTGGGCTGCCATGTCATCTGCTGGTGTTGGTCCACTGTGTTTTCTGATGTCCACAGTCAATGCAGCCATCTACCAGGAAATTTTAGAGCACTTCATGCTTCCTTCAGTTGACAAGCTTTATGGAGATGCTGATTTCATTTTCCAGCAGGACTTGGCACCTGCCCACACTGCCAAAGGTACCAAAAGCTGGTTCAATGACCATAGTGTTACTGTGCTTGATTGGCCAGCAAACTCGTCTGACCTGAACCCCAGAGAGAATCTATGGGGTATTGTCAAGAGGAAGATGAGAGACACCAGACCCAACAATGCAGATGAGCTGAAGGACACTATCAGAGCAACCTGGGCTCTCATAACACCTGAGCAGAGCCACAGACTGATCACCTCCATGCCACGCCGCATTGCTGCAGTAATTCAGGCAAAAGGAGCCCCAACTAAGTATTGAGTGCTGTACATGCTCATACTTTTCATTTTCATACTTTTCAGTTGGCCAAGATTTCTAAAAATCCTTTCTTTGTATTGGTCTTAAGTAATATTCTAATATTTTGAGATACTGATTTTTGACTTTCATGAGCTGTAAGCTCCAATCATCAAAATTAAAAGAAATAAACATGTGAAATATATCAGTCTGTGTGTAATGAATGAATATAATATACAAGTTTCACTTTTTGAATGGAATTAGTTAAATAAATCAACTTTTTGATGATATTCTAATTATATGACAAGCACCTGTAAATGTAAGTTTCAGACCTTTCATTTGTGACATTACTGTGACAATGGTGCCAAAATATGCATTAGAACTAGGCCTATCTCACTGATAATTTTCCTATTATCAATAATCCACCATTTATATCATTCTATTTTTTATGACATAACGCAAACCTCTTTAAATATAATCTAAACATTCAAAGAGCTCATCTAAAATACTGGCTGGTACTGTACAGTAAAAGTAAGCACACTTCAAGCACTGCTGCTTAATATCAGCTATTTTACCACTTTTATTTTACCGTGACAGTGATCAAATAGCTGACAAAAGAGTTTAAATTTGACCGGGCGTTATATAACGTCGTGACCTCGCGATATTCGCATTGGTAATAGGCATTTTGGTTGACTACCTACTGCAAGTGTTGTTGGATTTGATGTTTTTCCAGTCTAAAGGCAATTCACATCTGCCATTGTGCCATTAAACTAGTGATAACCTTATTTGTTTCTGTTCACTCTAGACCTGATGGCGCTGAAAGAGGAGAGTCAAGAACCGGATGAAATGGAAGAGAAAAATCAGGATGAGAAATATCATGACTTCATGGCTGGAGAAAAATCTTTTAGTTACTCACAGACTCATAAAACAGAAACTACAAACTTTAAAGTGCAGATGAGTGTTCACACTGGAGAGAGCCCTTTCACCTGCCAACACTGTGGAAAGAGTTTTACACAGAAAAAAACACTTAACGCCCACATGAGGATTCACAGTGGAGAGAAACCTTACTCCTGCAAACTGTGTGAGAAGAGCTTCACACGAAAAGATTGTTTTAGGTCTCACATGACGGTTCACACTGGAGAGAGCCCCTTCACCTGCCAACAGTGTGGGAAGGGTTTCATTAGAAAACAAAGCCTTAAAGTCCACTTGAATATCCATGCTGGAGAAAAGCCGTTCATATGCCCTCAGTGTGGAAAGAGCTTTACACAGAAATCAGCCCTTAATATCCACATGAGGATTCACACTGGAGAGAAACCTTACTCCTGCAAACTGTGTGGGAAGAGTTTTATACGAAAAGATTGTTTTAGGTCTCACATGAAGGTTCACACTGGAGAGAGCCCTTTCACTTGCCAACAGTGTGGAAAGGGTTTTATTAGAAAACAAAGCCTTAAAGTCCACTTGAATATCCATGCTGGAGAGAAGCCGTTCATATGCCCTCAATGTGGAAAGAGCTTTACACAGAAGTCAACCCTTAATATCCACATGAGAGTTCATACTGGAGAAAAACCTCATATCTGCAAACAGTGTGGGAACAGTTTCTCAGTAAAAGGAAGTCTTAAAATTCACATGAGAATTCACTCTGGAGAGAAGCCGTTCATCTGCTCTCAGTGTGGAAAGAGTTTCAAACGGAAAAAAGAACTTGATGGCCACATGAGAGTTCACACTGGAGAGAAACCTTTTGATTGTGATCAGTGTGGAAAGAGTTTCATATTTAAATCTCACCTTAATAAACACATGAGGATTCACACAGGAGAGGACTGTTTTATATGTCATCAGTGTGGAAAGAGTTTCTCACAGAGAGCAAATTTTGAGAATCACGTGAGAGTTCACACCGGAGAGAAGCCTTTCACCTGCCCTCAGTGTGGAAAAAGTTTCACAGTTAAAGGAAACCTTAATACTCACATGAGAGTTCACACTGGAGAGAGGCCTTACAAGTGTCCTCAGTGTGAAAAGAGTTTCAGGTATAAAGCCCAGCTTGATCTTCACATGAGGAGTCACTCAGTAGAGAACTGTTTTATATGTAATCAGTGTGGAAAGAGTTTCTCACAGAGAGCGAAATTTGAGGATCACATGAGAGTTCACACTGGAGAGAAGCCTTTCACCTGCACTCAGTGTGGAAAGCGCTTCACAATTAAAGGAAACCTTAATATTCACATGAGAAGTCACACTAGAGAGAGGCCTTACAAGTGTCTTCAGTGTGAAAAGAGTTTCTCATATCACACAAACCTGAAACGACATATGCAAACTCATTCTGGAAATAAACTGCCATTGTCCTGACAAGAGGTTTAGGAGCAATTTCAGCAATCATCAGACAATTTGATTGTGTTCAGTCTAATAAAAACATCTCACTTATACATATTAAGGTCCTTTACATATTAAAGTAATGTAAATGTCAGACCCTGTTCGTGTTTTTTTTAAAGTACTGTTACAAACAAGTTGATTCAAGTGTGATTAGAATACTTCTTTTAAACTAAAAATAAGGGATTATACTTTTAGTCTGTGAAGAAGCAGCAGAGACAAGCGCACATGTAATCATTAAACGGCATGTAAATCAAAACGGCCTAATGTTACTGAATGAAATGTTGAACCCATGAAGATGAAACAACTGTGAAGCTCTGAGGGTGTTGATGGACTCGATCTATTCCATCTATGTTTTGATCTTCGATCCGCACATAATCTTTGACAAATAAAGAGATTTTTTTCAGCTTTTTGTTAAAAATGTAGCTTTTTAATGGAATGTATATCTACATTCAAGTGTTGATTAAAAAAATGTCCCCCATTTGGGAAAGAGTGGCCATGCTAGATTTCTGGTCCTGTCTGCAATCCTCGGACTGAGACAGACCAGCCCCCTCAGAGGTTTTGGGAGATTGTGACACTGTCGTACAGCCCCTCAAGGACGACTGCCACACACCAAACACAAATAAAGTCCAGGCCTGGTCCTCTCTCATCTTCAACTGTTGTAGCTCGTCCTTGGGACTTGAGACCGGTGAGTGGTGCAGGTTGTCACTCATTATCATTAAACTCCACCGGCCCCGCCCCACTCACTACACACGCACATTCACATTGGGACTTACAGCATGCTAAGTTTCTGTTTTATAGTATGGAACTGACAGTCTCTGTGCTTTTAACAACCTTTTTTGTGTGTTGTTTTAAGTTCTATGTGGAAATTGTAAATACGATTCATTTATTTACTTTCTAGCTGTTCTATATCTCATCTTTTTAGACAATCCTAACCTCACACAGTTTAATCTGACCCCATTTTAACAATCATAACATCTACCAAAAATGCAGATCATTACAAGATTATTTAGAATGGCAAGGAATGTACCAATTGAAGGCTGTAGACTGCACCCTTACCTCCCTTTTCGACCACCGCCTTTATGGATGTGCCAAAAAGCCCAGAGGATGAGAGTAGAGCATCAAGGAGAAGGTTCTTCACCTTTCTCCCAATGTCCATTAGATCTATGGCAGGGTTCCTCAAATCTTTCCCTGGAGGACCAATCTGCTGCAGAATTTAGCTCCAACCCTAATCAAACACACCTGAAGAAGCTAATCAATGTCTTCAAGATCACTAGAAAGTTACAGGCAGGTGTGTTTGATTAGGGTTGGAGCTAAACTCTGCATTGGATTGGACCTCCAGGGTAAGATTTGAGGAACCCTAATCTAGATCCTTCAGCAGGTCTGCCTGGTAGGCCTGTAACACAGCTATAGTTTGTACCAAATAACCAGCCACAGGGTCAGCAGCTGGGAGCCACTCTTCACCGATGTTTCACCCCTTTAGTTCCAGGACATCTCGGCGTGGTGGGACAGCAGACCAAATCTTTCCTCTTCCAATCTCATCACTTAGATCAGTAGATTTTTCCACTCCTTTGTCGATGCCCTTGACCAGAATTTGCATGGCTTACCCCAGGCGAGACCCCTGTCTTCCCTGCTACATACATTAGGTTGGCGATGGTGCTGTCGACACATTTCTCTTCCTTCTACTTTCTTCCAGTCGGAATCTTGGTACAAGCATTTCGGACAAAATGGTCTCTTGATTGTCTAAGCTTGAGTACCAGCCTGTTCTTCTCAAGTCTGTACCCAGGTGAAATGCACTTTAGTGGGAGCTTTAAAAGTTTTAAAAGACCTGGAGTGCGCAGGGGCCCCACAGAATGGCGACAAAGTGTCCCTCTGATTTTGCACCATTTGTTTCAATCTGGGGTTTGGCTACAGGGTGGCAGCCTCCTGGACACAGACCTCCTATGCGGGGTGGACGTCCACGAGCAGCCTAAACCTCCCGGATCCAGTCTGTATCCGATCAGATGGTGGATCAGCACCTAGAGACGACCTCTACAGCCCTGAATGTCAGCGAAGACCAGGACAACTAGATGAGCCCCAGAGACAGATCCCCAGTGAAGACCTCGTCACCCAGACGGCCATCGGGAAAAGACCACAGGAACCAGATGAGTCCTTTGCACAATCTGACTCTGCTGCAGCCTAAATTTAAACTGCTAATCCTGTCTAGCCAAAAGAAAATGACACACTATTTTGGCACACTACTTCCCTGTCTAAATACTGTAGAGCTGCTTTCACACAATTTACATTGTAAAAAGCACTATACAAATAATGGTGACTCCCCCTGACAGCCTATATGACCACACACTTCTCATTGGCCCTCTGGCTATCTAAGCACCTCCCCTAGGCCCCGCCCACTGACCACAAACCATGGTTTCTGCAGGATTAAGCTCAAATTTAAGACTTTTTAAGACCTGCACAAATAAAATTAATACCATATTAGCAGGGTAGGGCAATGTCTATAGTACCATATTAAACTGTAAAATGACTGTAAGAAGCATAATTTACAATTCAGATACAAGTTTTCACAAAAACAAAAAGTTTTATTAAAGATAAACTTTACCTTTCAGCCTTTAAACCATTTCTAAGAAAATGGATAAGTCAAAAGTATTAATTATTATACTGATTTATACAGTTATTACCAATAAATTATTATACAGATTAAATAACATGAATTAGGGGTGTGCGATATTGACAAAAAAAATGATATCTTGATATTTTCTGGGATTTTATCGATAACTATAATTAAATGATATTTTGCTGAGTGTGTTATTGTGCTGGTATCTTAAAGATTACCGTGGACAGCTGACTCCTGAATTTTTTTTTTGTTGATATTCTTTTATTCTGTGTGGTCAGTTCACAGCAGTGATAGAAATTAATCTTTTCCAATAAGTTTTATGGGCATTTTTACCTTTAAGCCATTTTTTCTCAAATTCTTGCATATCTTTGCAAAGCATCTGAAGTGGCATTTAGATGTATTCATACACTGTTTAATGCAGTTCAGAGGGACATGTAATGCTTTAACCTGCAGTTACAAATGCATAAATAATGTTTTTATATTTGAAACATAAAACGTTGAAAACTGATGTTTGAAATTATTTTAAAAAATGAAGATACTTTAAATGTGAAATTAAAACCACCAGTAGGTGGCAGCAAGTCACTGTTAATAAGTGAGTCATTGCAATTGAACTGAATCATTTAAACTAGGGCCGTCAACATTAACGCGTTAATGCATGCGATTAATCTAAAAATTTTAACGCGTTAATATTTTTTTAACACAAATTAATCGTTTGATAAGGTTTGTCCTCAACTTCTTGCAGTCATCGCAGTGTGGAAGGTTATCTATCATTGTGTGATGAGGGTACAGTGAACCAGTGTTGCCAGGGTAACGGCACAAGTGGGCTATTTTGAAAATACAGTCGTGGGAATTAAATTACAGAGCCGTGGGTTGTGGTTTTTTGGGCTACTTTTATAATGTACCGCCCCTGGCAACTTAAACATAAAACATGACAACAGCCACTGTAGATTGTACAGTAAACGACCAAATTCCACATGTGATCGCAAAAGGAAGTTATTACAAACACTCGATGGTGGTTTGAAGTGAGTTCTGAGTAAAAGTGTACTATTAATCTCATAAATTGTCTTATGAAGCATGATGCTACTATTAGCTGTAATGCACCTGCAGAACAGGTCCAGTTCTTCTTCATAATACATTTTGTCATAATACTTCATAAGGTCGCAAGAAAACTTTTGATAATAGTTGGGTAAATGTATGCTGGGACTGAAGCGATGTGGTTTGGTAAACGTTTTATTGCCCATATAAAGGCTGATAATGGCTGAATTAAAAACAAAAGAATAATAAGGATTATGTCTCATACCTGGTGGAAGTGTGAAAGGTTCTGTTTCCTTAAACTAGTTTGTCATGCATTTCTTTTCCAACACATTTACAGGTAAATCCTAGTATTTTAAATTTGCGGTTAATCATGATTTTTAATCGATTGACAGCACTAATTTAAACAGTTGATTTATTCAGGAATGAAACACCGTCATGCAAAACTGTGCTGTGGCTGTGTTTGGAATGATTTTTGTTGGAAAAACAGAGCTAAAGCAGGAAATATGGAATACCTGATTGAGATCGTCAGCTCGTTAGTTCAGTTCATGGATCTCTCTCCTAACGAGCTGATGATCTCAGTCAGGTGTGTTAAGTAAGGGAGACATGCTAAATGTGCAGAGCAGGGGCCCAGGACTGGACCTGAGAACCACTGTCTTAAATTATGTGATCATTCTAAATGTATTTTAATTCGTGCAGTGAAAGAAGGCACTCGTACGCACACTAGTTTAATCTATGTTAACTGATTCATTCTCTGCCAGCAGGTGTTGCGTTTGGCACAAATATAACGGTTTTCCCGGTAAAGGCAGTAGACAAAGCAGCGCAGCACCGGACTCTGAACGTGCAGTGCTCATGTTAATTTAATGAAATCATAGCCTTTTGAAGTTTAATCAATCACATTCAGACATATCGCAATTCTGGTCTTTCCGTCACCAAATTTAAGACCTCTTGAAATCATAATTAAGACTTTCTTGTACAATTTAAGACTTTTTAAGACCCCGCGGAAACCCTGACTTGTCCCCCTGATAGCCTATATAAACAAAACCAGCCCAATTGTATCACTTGTATCCCTATAAAAATAATTAATATTTATAAAAAAATACTTTAGTAGTCATAAAATAAAACACTCAAATTTTATTTAAGATGACACATTTAAAAGTTTAAACAATTTTGAACAAGGTTGAACACTTGAACTGTATAAATCTCCATAATTTTTTTACAATAAAATAGTTAAAATTACAAGATTCAAAAATTTGAACAACACAAAATATGAACATTTTTAAAAATCTTAGGTGTTTAAAATGTTAAGAACTCTGAGACAAGTGGAGATGTCCGTGTTATCCTGCAGGAAAAAACATGATCAAAACAGAATTAGCTTGGTCTTATGGTTAAAGAGAAACAACAGAATCTAACTACAAACAAACTGATCACCTAATACTTACTGTGCTGCATGAAGAGATGGGATCATCCTGGGGATTGTCTTCCTGTAGAAGTAATTCTACCACAAAAAAAGTTGTTAATCTATCATTCATAGAGAAACAATAGCATAATTACAAATTGATCACTTAACACGTACCTAGCAGGTGTGATACAACATATTAAACATCTTTATTTGACCCTTTAATTCTAGCACTGTCTATTCTAATTCTATTCTTTTAAAAAACTGATCTCTTTTAGACTTGCACTCTATTCATTTACTAACTACTTGTTTTCTTTAAAAAAAAACACTAGCTTTTCTAATCTTTTTGTATTCTATCTGTTTTCTTTTATTTATTATACAATTAACAATAGCAAAAAGGGCCTCTAACACTAGCTTGCTCTATTCTTTTTCTATTCTATCTTATTTTCTTTTTATTTATTATATAATTAAAAAACCCAAGCTACATGTACTGTGTTAAGCTGAGACTTCTTATAGCACTTGCATATCATTCTCTTTTGTTGATTTTGATTGCTTCCATTGTCCTCATTTGTGAGTCGCTTTGGATAAGAGCACCTGCTAAATGACTAAACGTGTATTCACAACTGCAATGTTTGTTTTGATATTAATATTTATTTATTTATGATGTGAAGAAGAGTTTATTGTGCACAGTCATTTATTAATTGTCTCGCCCCTAGTCAGACACCGCTACGTCACGTAACAGCAACAAAAACATGAACAAACACTGAACGATTGTATTTTTATTAACTAACATTAACACAGATTAATAAATGTATTGTTCCATGTTTGTTGGACTATGCGCATAAACCTTGCGCGCAGTATTCAAAGTCTTCTCCCTTTTTAGTGTATCTCTGTGGCAGAATTACAGCGCCACATACTGGTCTGGCATATAAACTACATCGTTTTGAGTCGGTTTCGTGGTTTAGTGTGTACACAGATATTTCTTGAGACGAGGGGGGAAAAAGATCAGATAGGGAAAGCTCTGGCTTCGTGTGGATGTAGCCTGACAATACTTTTGTTTCTCCTGATAATTCAGGTATGTTTTAATAAAAAGTGAAAATGTGTTGGAATGGAAAAACATACGAGCACACCTTTCCTATGTGTTTGAAAGCAAATGGCTTGTAAACGGCTAAAAATGTAAATGTGTATTTGTCCAGAGTAATGTATATGGTTTATGAGAGTGACGTTGATAATTTGTGTCAAGTGTAACCATTACAATTTAAATGATACAAAATAACAGATGCATGATGGTGACAAATGAGTTTAATAGTCCAGTTGTAAATGGTTATAAAAGTATTCACAGAGACAAAGAAAAAGATGGCTGATTGAAGGAACTTTAAAATGTATTTTGAGTCATACTGAGAAATATACAGAAGCTATAATGATTCGATGTGTTTATGTATAAGAATGATAATCAAGAAGGCTTTAATATTGTTAATTAATACAAAAAAGAAGGGAACAAAACTGTAGTTTTGATTACACAAAACATGATTTGTAATTACGTGACTAAACTAAATGGGATAACTGTGAAAACATTGAAAAAGATTTGAGTATTATACTGTTGCTACAATGTTAATGTTAATGTTAATAAAGAGACGCTGCCAAGCTGCTTTTAATCTGCCTGCGTCTTCCGTGCTCGGGACCCGAACACAGGCTCATGTTCCTCTGGGGGTTGCATTAATTCTCCAAGTCTTCTACAATGAAAACACACACACAAAAAAAATTACTTTTTCGCCATCTTGTAAAACAATACTACTGTCTCATTACATGAAACATTCAAGGCCTACCCAGCAACTGGAAACCCTCCTCTGGGGGCTGGGGGAGTGCCACCTGACCTTCCTCCCCTTCTTCAGGGTCGTCCAGGTGAGACACCATCGGAACCGGAGGGTTCTGTGCTCTTAGTTTTTTGAGCTGGTCTACACTGACCATCAGCTGTAGCTCTCTAATGTAGGTTTTCACCTGTTTTGCCTAAAGAAACAGATTCTCTTAACAGATTTATCTAAAAAAGAAATCCACAAAAACAAGCTAGATTGAGACAAGACTTGCAGAGAGTTCTGGATGGCCCGATCTGAAGTGCCGTTTAACGCTGTTGTAAAGGATGCTGCACTCGGGACATCTGAGGTCACGAAGCAGGACCCGACCCCTGGCCAGGCGCAGCAGGATTCGCCTCTCCTCACTGTTGTTCATGCTGTGCTGTGACCTCAGGTGGTGCCTCAAGTGGGAAACCTTTGCAGGACACAGTGGGCATTTTACCTGCATCTTTAAAATAGAATAGAAATGGAAATTAAGTTAGTTAGCTTTGAACTTCTACAAACATGCACAACTCTCAAAATAGGACTGTTTAACTTACCATAATTTTGGACAAAAATGATTCTTAGTGACCTGACTTGCTGCTTGCAGTACCTTTTTAAAAGTTCCAAAGAGGGATTATTATTTTTTTTACAAGAAAATATATTTTAAACAAGAAAATATATTTTATTTGACACTTTACCACCTTTGACTTTTCACCTACACATGCTTTCTGTGGACAATGCATTTATGGGTAACACTTTAGAATGCTGTTCCGTCGTTAATGAATAAATTACACAGGAACAAATGACCAATGCACTATTAACATTGTAGTAACTACTATTAACTAACAAGAAACTCTGATTAACGATTTAGCAAGTAATAGCGCTCAGTTGAAACTGGTAGTTCACTATTAGCTAATCAATAACTGCTATTTTTTTCATATATCCTGAGAACTCCTAAGAACTACTTTATACAGGTTCATAATTAATGCGAATTATGCATAATGAATAATCAATTCTAAAATGAAGATCACGGTAACCCACTAGTAATGATTTAAGTATTACCAAATCTAGCAAAATGAATTACTAACCAGGCCCTTACACAAACCTCAAAAGTTTACAATGATTTAAGTCATTACTAGGGAGTGATCACGATCTTCACTTTAGAATACTGATCCAAATAATGAGTAATTTAATTGGTAATTCCTTTAGAAGGATGTAGTAACACCTGAATAATTACTATTCAATACTTTTCAAAAACCTCAAAAGTTTACAATGACTTCAGTCATTAATAAAGTTATCATGATCTTCACTTTAGAATACTGATCCAAGTAATTAGTAATTCCTTCTGAAGAATTTGGTAATACTTGAGTCATTACTAGTGGGTTACTATGACCTTTACTTTAGAATGAATTACACATTATGCATTGTTCATATTAATTATCAACCTGTATACAGTAGTTCTTGGGGAGGTATGAAAAAAAAAAAGTTACTGATTAGCTAATAATGAACGACCACATTCGACTAAGCACTATTACTTACTAATTCATTAATCAGAGTTGCTTCTTAGTTACTAGTAGTTACTAGAGTGCTAATATTGCATTAAGCAATGTACACAGAAAGCACACATTGATATAAATTACAGTTCGTAAATAATCATTAGCTTTAAAGTGATCTGTGCATGGAAAGCCTGTGTAGGTCCTCTTCAATAAGTTAGAAGTGTCATTTGGTCACTTATTTGACAGAACCTACACAGGCTTTCCGTGTACAATGCATTAGTAAAAAATATTTCATTGATTACAATGGTTTTATTTAATAAAACATGCAGTACAGTGCACAGTAAGTAAATTGTAACAGGTTAATGTATAATGCATGCATTATAACAGGTTAAAGACGGTCTGACTAACTGTAACTTATTTTACAGGCCTAAACAGGCTTGCCATGCCCACACAATCAAACTTATACATTAAAACTTTTTTTATATGCATACTTACTTTAATAACAGAATATCCGTTACAGCTGGGGATGCTACTGGTGTGAAATGGTGGCTCATGAGAAAACAGTGCACATGACTTACTTTAAGATTGCAATCCATTTTCAGGTAAGTGCAGAGTAAATGACTTTAAAATGCACTCCAATTTCAGATAAATCTGCAGTAAATTACTTTAAAATACACTGCATTTTCAGGTAAATCTGCAGTAAATTACTTTAAAATACACTGCATTTTCAGGTAAATGTACAGTGACTTACTTGAAATTGAACCAAGGCTTTCTAAGCCCTCAGTGTAGGGCAACCTTTTTTTCTGCAGCGGCACAGTTTTGATAAGTAAAAAAGTCCCACGGCACACCACTAGGCATTAAAAAAAAAGGATATAAGGGGGAAACTTTTTTTTTCATTAATTAAACAATGCATCGTCAGAGTTGGTATTGTGGCTTTATATATGATCAGACACTTGGACATAACATTTCCTGAAAATCATGTTCAAATGGAGCTAATCATGTTCAAATGGAGCTGTTTTTGACAAACAAATGACAGAGGTGTTTTGTTCGTCATTAATTTACTGCCTCAGATGCGGCTGTTATAATCGCATCACGTTTCATCAACTTACACTTACAGGTTATAAAGTTTATTGTAGCTATATGGGCACTCGGTTTTTCTTGTTTAATTCATTTGGCCAAAACTGCCCGATTACGGGACACGGCAAGTTCTTCAACAGACTCGACCGGCGCATTCAGTCTCACAGCGAGATCTCTGTGGTGGTGCAGGACGATGCAGTTCTGCGATGCAAGAGGAGAAAGGTCATCGCCAAGCTGACTGCCCTGAGGGCCTCCAACCCTGCCGTCTCAATGGTCTCCACCCTGGACCTGCAGGAGGAAGAGTACAGCGACATAGACTGTAAGCGCCAAAAGTAGTTCCTCAGGACACAGGTGGCAGACCTCAACAAACAGATTGACATACTCACAGAGTCTGCGGAGCCCCCGACCAGCGTTGAGACCTCCACTTGAAGGACAAGCTCCCAGGTGGGCCCGGTGCAAGATATTTGTTCTTCACCTTCACATCGAACCCATGCAAAAACCTGAACAACTACTTCCAGGATGCATGGGCTTGCCCGGCTGCCCCACCTTTACTGACGTTTGGACTTCCATCGCCAGCCACGGAAGTGATTCCACACATATGCACATCTTTTGGTAGCCTTCAGAATGGCATTTGTTGAAGATGTTTTTGGTCACCAACCTGTTAAACGGCACTTCAGATCGGGCCATCCAGAACTCACTGCAAGACCCAGAGGAGTGTTTCCAGTTGCTGGGTAGGCCTTGAATGTTTAATGTAATGAGACAGTAGTATTGTATTATCATTCTTATACATGAACACATCGAATCATTATAGCTTCTGTATATTTGAATAATAGAAGCGTATTAGTGTGTTATGTGTACGCCAGGGTAAAGAGATGGGTCTTTAATCTAGATTTAAACTGACAGAGTGTGTCTGCCTCCCGAACAGTGTTAGGTAGATTGTTCCAGAGTTTGGGTGCTAAATAGGAAAAGGATCTGCCGCCCGCAGTTGATTTTGATATTCTAGGTATTATCAAACGGCCAGAGTTTTGAGAACGCAGCGGACGTGGAGGACTATAATGCGATAAGAGCTCGCTCAAGTACTGAGGAGCTAAACCATTCAGGGCTTTATAAGTAATTAACAAGATTTTAAAATCTATCCGATGTTTGATAGGGAGCCAGTGCAGTGTTGACAGAACCAGGCTAATATGATCATACTTCCTGGTTCTAGTAAGGACTCTAGCTGCTGCATTTTGGACCAACTGTAGTTTGTCTATTGTTAGAACTTGAAACTTTTGAACTGTGGGTGTCATCTGGTCAGAGGAGAACTTTCCCCGACTGAGCCTGGTTTCTCCCAAGGTTTTTTTCTCCATTCTGTCTCAGAGGGAGTTTTGGTTCCTTGCCGCTGTCGCCTCTGGCTTGCTCAGTTGGGGACACCTAATTTCTAGCGATTATCGCCGATTTGATTGCTCCTATACTATTTAAACTAAACTGAGCTAGACAATGGCATCTCTGAATTCAATAATGAAATGCCTTTAACTGAAAATTGAGTGTTTAATCTTATCATTATATATATTACTGACACTCTGTCCTCCAATTTGATACTGTTAAGTGCTTTGACACAATCTGTATTGGTAAAAGCACTATATAAATAAAGGTGACTTGACTTGACTTGACTTGTTGATCAAGCGTGCAGAACAACCACCCAATAAAGCATTACAATAGTCTAGCCTTGAGGTCATACACGCATGAACTAACATTTCTGCATTTGACAACACACATCTCTGTTCCTCTGACATTCTTTCCAAGGCTAGAAATAAAAAATCCTTCTCTCTCCAAAATTTAAAAATTATTCTTTCAAAAAAATTGTTTGCCAGAATGAGTGCTGTTTATTTTTCAGATCACATCATTTACACATCACAGACAATAACCGCTCTGAAACAACCCTTTGATCTTTCAAAGAGGCCGTGAAAGAGTTTGGCTTTCTCTTAAGATAATGTTTTATTATCTACAAATGTAACAGACTAAATTGTAAATCTTCCAAGTTATACGCTACAGTTTTGTCCTTAATCCAGTTATTATTGCTTTTTATTGTTCTGCCAAAAACAAACAATAATGTAAATAAGAAAAATAAAAGATGGTTCACTTGTTGATTTACATTATTTGATGGTGTCATAATGGTCTTATATAATTTAACTTATTTGCAACTTGTATGGTTCCACTTATTTTTCATGAAGAGTACATGTAGATGATGGAGGAGAAAATGTGGCACGGCTGCGAGGAACAGAGAATGCCAGCTTCATTGCTGTCAAGAGTGTGCTGTCAAAAGACATTTAAAGATTGCAGCAAAGAATTTAATATATGTACAATAAAGACAATGAATTTGGAGGAGCAAAAGGTTTATTGTGAAATGACTTGTGGACAGTAGAAATATCAAACCTAAAACAGCTGGTCTGTGCTAGCTGTGTGTTCAAATATTCACAAGGTTCATACAAACCCTTACGAAAATTAACCATGGTTTTTTTGTAGTAACCATGGTTTTTTTGTAGTAACCATGGTTTAACTATGGTTTTTGCAGTAAAACCATAGTAACTACAAAATGAACCATGGTTTTACCACAGTAACCATAGTTAAACTATGGTTTTTGTAGTAAAACCACAGTGACTACATAATAAACCATGGTTTAACTATGGTTTTTGTAGTAAAACCATAGTAACTACATAATAAACCATGGTTTAACTATGGTTTTAGTAGTAAAGCCATAGTAACTACGAAATTAATCATGGTTTTACTACAGTAACCATGATTTATCTATAGTTTTTGTAGAAAACCATAGTAATTGCAAAATGAACTATGGTTAACCACAGCATTTTTAGTAGAACCATTACAAAATAAACTACAGATTTAGTTATTTCTTACTCTTCAAAAAAAAAAATCAGGGCTCAATAAATTAATCATAATTAATCTCATGATTTCTGAAAATGAAACAATCAAATTTGGCAAATGTGGTGTCAGTTATTACAAAAAATACACTCTTAAAAAATGGTTATTTGGCAGGGTGTATGGTTCCATGAAGAACCTTTAATATCCAAAAGAACCTATCCATTGCACAAAAGGTTCTTTAGACTATATAATGGTTCTTCACAATCAACATTTTGTAAATATTTTTTTTCTGGAAAGTGAGATCAAGTGAGCTAAATGTTCCTAGCTGCCTGGTCCAGAACTCATTCCAGACTCATTTTCTTTTAGTTGTGTTCAATTAAAGCTCAATAAAGTATTAATTTTTAGTTATAAATAGTGTTGTGGTGTTTTGTTTTTTAATTAAAAAAGACCAGTAGATCAGTCCTTTTATACTTTTTACTCCTATTTTAATGCTGTTTTGCATGACTCAAAAAAAATGTATTATGCTAGTTATTTAGCAAAAGCAAAGTTTAGTATAAAAATCATGTTTTAAAATTAAATAAAAAGGCTGAGTGATACAAATCTTAAAATATAATTTATTTGTATTTTTTTTTTTTATTTATCTCACTATTATACATTTTGCACCAAATTGGTCGTAGAACTACAAAATGAGTTTCAAATTCGCGATTTAAAGAAAGATTTTAAGAGGTTTATGAATGCTGCATGACTGACGTGTTTAAATGGACTCGCGCGCTGAATTCGCGCGCTCATTCAAACGCTGCAGCGGAGGGAGTTGCCATGGAAACGGTGTGCAACACTGTAACTGACGAACAGTAAATCTCCGTCTCTCGCTGCTGCTTTCACTGCTTTCAGGTGAGTTTAGTCCCTAAAATCACACAAATATCACATACAACTGTTCCAGACACTTTCTTACATGTAACTGACATGTTTATGTTGAATATTTACTTCACAGAAATGTTTTACAGTCTTCGAAAAAAGTCCGCTAGCATCTGTTTTCAGACGAGGTATGTTAGGCTAACTCTGAAGCTTGAGCTCTTGTTTATGAAAGTTTGGGTTTTTAATCACATCTTTATGTGTAGATGAGAGGTTTTGCTAGCTTTGTAAAGGGTTTGCTGTCAGTTTGTCAATGGTTTATTGGAAGTTGTCTAAGTTATTTAACCTAAAATATGTGCTGTATACTGTTAATGGGTGACGTCACTTACAGAAGCACGAATTAACTGAATCTAACATTAGTTCAAAAGTGCTTTGATCTTTCATGGTAAACAAATATTGATAAATTAAAATTGTTCTGTGGTTTCAGGAGTGATAACATAATCTTTCTACAAAGGAAGAGAAGCTCCAAGATTTCAAAATTTCTGAAGGGAGCTGCTGACAGAAATGCAGAAAACACAGGTGAGCATAGAAGAAATATGCATTCATATGCATTTTTTTCACCATATTTTCTTATATCACCATGCATCTGTTATATTACAGTTCATTAAAGGAAGGTTTTGACAGGTAGTGACACAAACCTAAATACATGAATGTTAATAATTTTATTTTAAGAAATGTTTTGTGTATGTGTGTGTGCATGTACCGTTTTCTTTTCTGCGTTTCACTTCTGCTCTAGCTTGCTTCCTTTAAATAAAGCTAAATATCGTTGGCTCTGTGATAAATTGCATATTATATTTTAGATTATATGCTGATGACCGTGCAGCAGAGGAGCGCAGAGTCTCCTGTCGGACAACATCTCTATGAACCATGTGACTAGTAAGTAAAACCTCAAACATACAGGACACTGCTGTTCAAAAGTTAGAGGTTGGTATGATTTTTTAAAATGTTTTTTTGAATGTGTTTTTTAAGTAAGTCTTCTGCTCACCACTACTGTATTTATTTTATTAAAAATACAGTAAGAACAGAAATATTATAAAATATTATCATTTAAAATACCACTTTTTTATGTGAATATATTTTAAAATGTAATTTTTTTGCTGTGATCAAAGCTGAATTTTCAGCATCATTACTCCAGTCTTCAGTGTCACATGATCTTCAGAAATCATTCCAAGATGCTGATTTGCTGCTCAAGAAACAAGACTGGAGTAATGATGCTGAAATTTCAGCTTTGATCACAGGAATAAATTACAATTTACAATATATTAAAATAGACAACAGTTCTTTTTAACGTGTAATTATATTTTGCAATATTACTATTTTTTTTCCCAAAAAACACTGTAATGTTTCCAAAATCTTGACAGTTACTGTATAACAATTGTTACTATATTGCTTAAATACCAACCTGTCCTCCAACCAATACGCCCGTATAGGTCGTTTGTCCAAATCCCTGAAGTATGACCCATCAGAGCGTATGCTACAATTGTGCCCCTATCGGCAACATGACATTTTCATATTAATGTTTTGTATTCTTTTATCTGCGCCATAGTTCGGGTTTCGTGTAGCTCGGTTGGTAGAGCATTGCGTTATACGACGACATGTAATTATGTGATCATGCGATCATGGGTTCGATCCCAGAGAAAGCATGCGCTCATAAAATGTGCACTAAAAATCAGGATTTTGCATGATTCCTGTAAGGGGTAGGGGTAGGGTTAGGTGTGGTCATTCGTACGAATTAGCCACCTAGTAAAATATGTACGAATACTGTGAGATCGGTGTAAAAAGTCCACATATTGCATTTAAATAAACACGCATTTTGATTGGTAATGACAGTCATACGTCATTTCATGACGATAGACGCAACGTGAGACTGTCATTATTTTTAGGCGTGCTAGAGGGTGCTTAGCTTAACTTTAAAACGTAAATATAGGTCGTAATAAGGGCTTGCACAAACGACCTATAGGGTCGTTTTTTTGTTGGAGGACAGGCTCTTAAATACCATTAATTGGATGGATTTGTGGCCCACGATGCTGGGATAGGCTTCAGCCCCCAAGACCCTAGAGAGGATAAGTGGTTTGGAGAGTGAATAGATTTTGTTTCTATTCTGACTGCTGTTCAGCTTAAAAACACCTTTCCATTATCGTTGTTTGTCATTTTGCATCATTATACCTGTGTTAAACCTATTAAAATTAAGAAACTAATGAAAGGTTGTTGTTTTTTACAGGATCCTATGTACCCAGCCTCAACCATTCATCAGAAGGACTGTGAAAGCGGGAACTCTTTGAACCACCAGTGGCAGTTTCCACGGGATGAAAAAGGACATAGTAGTGGATGATGAGGTACTGACATTAACCTGCCAAAAAAGGTTCCTCTGTGACATCGCCGCGAAACCCCCTTTTTGGTTCTTTCTGTCACCTTTTTTTAAGAGTGTAGATGAGTGTGCAACTGACCAATAACAACTGAGTATTCCAGCAAGTTGTTTATTAATACTGTGTATATATTCTTCTCATTTTTAGGTCCTGAAACCATATGGGGTGAAGATTTTGTGTAAAACTTTTCCACTGAAAGAACCTTTTTTACCTTTATTGATACTGTAATCAAGGTTGTTAATGCTATGGACTGCACACATCTGTGTTGGGCTTGTGTTTACAGGTCGTATAAAACTAGGCCCGGCTGCAACAACTAATCGATAATTAAAATAATCATCAACGAATTTGAATAGTGCATCAAAACAAACAGACCGCTCATAATTCTGACTAAAATACACATTTTGCTCAAATATTTTTTTGTTAGAAATTAAGTGTAGGTTTAAAGCCCTACATGTAACACAAGTAATCATATTTATGAGAGCAGTAACAGTAAAGGCACTATTGTTGGAATTGTCCATTAATATAATATAATATAATTACTCTGTTCAGACGAATGATTGTGTTTTGTCCTCGTACCTCTTACAAGTTAACATTGTGTTTTTTTGTTTAAATTGTTTTAAATTCTGTTTCAAAATAACAAGCAATCTGTTGTTTTTAGGTTTAGAATGTAATGTTTGTATTTTAACATTTTAATGCTTATAATGTACTGCAGAGCCTACATCGATACATTCTTTATATTTGTTTTCATAGGCAGGATGTGAAATGTCATTCTTTAAAATAATGAATTAAAATTATTTTAATTAAAAAATAATATATATATATTTTTTTTTCATCCAATTACTAATATTAATTACAAAAAAATCTACAAATAAATTGATTATCAAAAAAAATCATTAGTTGCATGCAGCCCTACATAAGATATTGTTAGAGGTAGGAGGTATAATATTGTGTGTGAACACTAAGTCATGTTTATTTGTACAACATGTAATTAATTTATGTAGAGATAATGCATTATTACAGTGAAACAATTTTCTATTTTTATTTTGTAATTTAGCAGAAAACCATCTCTACCACTGCAGTGCTTTATCACTATTTTTTAAATAAAGTTATAGTTCATAGTTCTGAATCATTTTGTCATGTGACAACAATATTTTCTTTCAGATGATGCAACTGCTATAATAAAGCCTGTATCATAGAATAGTAACTTGTCATTCTGTTTTTATTTTGTAGATGTTTTGTTGAATAACTAGGCTTAAATGTAATTTGAGGTACTTTAGTAAAACCATGGTTAAACTATGGTAATACAACCATAGTTAATTTGTGGTACTTGAACCATGGTTTTTAAAACCATGGATCGCACCAAAAAACCATGGTTACTACAGTCATGGTTTACTACAGTTTTACTATAGTATTACTACAATATAACTGTAGTAAAACCGTGGTATCAGAACCATGGTTTTTTAAAACCATGGATCGCACCAAAAAACCACGGGTACTACAGTCATGGTTAACTACAGTTTTACTATAGTAAAACCATGGTTAATTTTCGTAAGGGAACATCATCAATACTTTTTGTAAGGTTATATGTTAAAACGGTTTCGGTGAACAGTGATCAACAGTGTTGAACTTATCTTACAGTGAACAGTTTGAACAATATTTTTACTAAATTGATTGCTGCAATTTGACTTAAAGTATTCAGAAAGCAAAATAAATAGGAAAAAAAAATTGGGACCTTTCTGATTGTATTAATGAAGAAACATAATTTGATGAGTGACAAGCTCAGGGCACAAGCTGTCGTCGTCATCACCATCAGAATCTGCGTCAGGCCATGCAACGTGCTGAAGGATGACCAAAAAAACAAAACAATCAAAGAGTAACAAATCACTAAATCTAACACTGCACCAGAGCTACCAAAACTGAGAGAAAAACCAGTCCTCAACTTCTTAATCGTCATACTCGGGTGTCTTAACCCCATCACCGATACCAGCGTCTCCTATAAAACATACGTGAGACTCGTGCTTAATCAACAATATCCGAAAAGACTCTAATGTTACTCTTAGCACACCAATCTATTAATAGAGTGATATTAATTAGTCAGACACTTATGTCTGTTAAAATGATCATGAGCTCAACCTTGAAGCTAAACAGTTTCCTTCAGAATCAAATGAAATAACAGGATTTCAGAGCAGGTTTAAATTTAAGGTTTATTTGTTGCAAGTTTAAGTTTAATAACTTGTATTATACACAGGTTCACGTGAGTTTTCTTTTACTATATTGTATCTGAATGTCTCTGTGCGTAAATATATACTGGCCATATCAGATTTACTGTAACAGGAGCTAGTTTTTGTATCAGAAGAACACACTTACCAGTCACAGCTGCATGTGTGCACAACTCAGTCATGCATTTCTCCACAAAGTCAGGAAGAATGTTATATTAATTTAGTAATGCTTGGATGCGTGATTGTCAGTGTTTGTGCATTAATTCCTATACTGCTTCACATTAACCTGGTAAATAAAATAACTTGGTAAATATATATATATACATATTCTGGTGAGTGTGCTAGTAGAGTAGGGCACTGATGATCTAACTAAAGTGGCAATATTTTTTTATTCAGCTTGAGAAGGAGCTGATTCTCAAAGGTTTTGAGTCCATTCTTGCCCTCCTGGGACTGAAAATAAGCCCTGCTGTGCTGAAGAGACGTTCACAAGCTGCAGAAGCGGGTAAAGCAGTGTTGACCTTCAAAGACAACTTACAGACTGCTGGGAAGAACTTAGAATTTCTTTGTCATCAGGTTTGCAGGCAAGGTAGCCATCTAACTGCTTGATAGCTTCCTGACCGAGAGTAGGCTTCATGCTGGTAAAGACGTCCTCTTCCTCAGAGGCACTGGAACCATCAGCTGGTGTTTGATTCAGAGTCTCTTCCTCCAGATGGTCCTTGATGTAGACTGAAATGGACATTTCCACAGATGCTAAGAATCAAAACTTCACTTTAATCACACACATTTCTCCAGATAAAAACATCAACAGAACAGCATTGTCCCATGTATTTCCAAGGTGCATTTAAAACGGACCTAAACAAATTGAGAATGTCAAGATAAAATTTGAGTTGGATATCTTTCAAACATGATTTGGCTCAGTTTCTTTGAATCATTAACTGATGACACTTTTCAAAAACAAAAATTAAATAATCTTGCCTAGTTTGACGATGTGTTCATTCGATGTCCAGGATGTTTTAAATCTCGGGACAAGGATTGGAGCTGCAGTAAACTCTGGCTCTACCAGCATGTTTCCAAAGCGCTGCCGCAGGCCTCCTCGGATGGCATCCACCAGAGGTTTGCGGTACCTGGAGGTAATGCGAATCCGGTCCAGTTTCGAGATGAGGAGTGTCAAAGTAGGCAGAAGCCATCCCATCTGAACACCGATTTCAGCCTGAAGGAGGTTGAGGGCTTTGGCTAGGGGCTCGTGGTTCTGGCATACTCTTCTGGACTCAACCTCTCACACATTCAGACAACAACAATTCATCATTTCATGTCATTACACTTTTAAGTGTGAGAGAGAGAGAGAGAGGGAAGTGTCAGTTTACTGTATCTACTGTTTCCATGTATCTACTCCTATCAGATCCTTGAGTAGTTAAGCTACTACTCGAAGGAATGTGTTTTAAAAAAAAGTTTTACTATTAACATTACATTACTGGAACATGAATTTAAAGGAATTATAATAAAACAGCACTTACATTGGCAACCTGAGTGAAGCGCAGACAGTTCTGATAGCCCCATCTCCCTGATCTTAATGATTCGAAGCACTCTCTCAACGGAGAGAGAAATAAGGAGTTCCACCTTGTTGTGTTGTGTTGTGTTGTGTTGTGTTGTGTTGGGGGCGGATCAGCTGAATCTTGCAGACGTCTTCTATAATCTCTGCCACACTTATTCCATACTGCATGGCACTTGGCAAATGCTGACCTGGACAGCTTCTTGTAGGCTTCATTTGAACAGGCTTTGGCTGCATCCACCGTGGAAACCAAGTTTGATAAGTGGCAGACACAACGATGATGCTTTGGAAGTTGGAATTGTAAGCCATCATCCTCATCTAAAACCGCTGTGACCTCTACAAAGTCCACCTCGACACCAT
Source organism: Acrossocheilus wenchowensis (assembly GCA_029620275.1). Taxonomy (NCBI): domain Eukaryota; kingdom Metazoa; phylum Chordata; class Actinopteri; order Cypriniformes; family Cyprinidae; genus Acrossocheilus; species Acrossocheilus wenchowensis. Next base: position 280,458 of record JAJUBA010000502.1, on the reverse strand, counting down.
CCTCATCCTCATCATCTCCATCACACATGTATACAGTTCGTACAGTATTTTCAGTTCAGATCAATATGAAAACACCTGAAAACATGAAAAACAAAACAATCAGAAACAGTTCAGAACTTTAAGACTTTTAAATGGACTTTTTTTTAATTTATACAAACTATTTAGAACTAGAAAGAACATTCACGAAACGTACACATGGCAAAATATACATATGAAAGCAGCTTAAACACTAAAATCTAAACCATAAACAAAAAATTAAGAAGAAAGACTTAGAGATACAGAGATATATTATAAGTAACTGTTTTTAATGATGTCCATGTCAGCTTCGATCACTGGGACATCAGAGTGGACTGAAGCTTCAGAGGAAGTCGGGAGTTTGCGTGCATAAGTGTTTTTTTGAGTTAATATTTGTATTTAATTAGTACCACTAATTACATATTACTGCATCAAAATAATTGGGAAATGAAAAATCATTTTAAAGTGCACTTAAAGGACAGTTCATGCAAAAATGCACCGTGAAGTTCTAGGAACCAGCGAGCAGGGTCATTCCTGGAGAACCAATCTCCCCCTGCGGTGCGGTCAAGCCAAAACCTGGGAACGCCCGGCAAGAGTCCTGTGAACTATGAACAGCTTCCTCCGGTGCAAAAGCGAAAAACATTTGGATTTCTTGATTGTAATAAATATTAAATGTTGCTTTTTATTTTACAGGACAATATTATGATAATATTATGATTATTAATATATAGTATAATATAATTATTAATAGAATTTTTATTATTAAAGTACCTGCCAAAAGTTTGGAAACATTACATTTATTAATGATCTTGAAATAAATCTCTTCTGCTCATCAAAGCTGGATTTATTTGATCAAAATAAAGTAAAAACAGCAATATTGTGAAATAATTTTTTATTATTTTCTAATAGATTATAAAATGTTATTTGTTCCTGTGACACAAAGCAGAATTTTCTGCATCATTACTCCAGTCACATGATCTTTTAGAAATGATTACAAATTGATTTGATGCTCAAGAAACATTTGATTATTTTCAGTGTTGAATTTTCAATGAAAAACATTTATTTGCCTTTATCAAGTACATTTACTACATTTATTAATGCATTTACTAAATATAAATCTTTTTAAATGCCTTGACTCTTCACTCACTTTTTATCACTTTAATGTGTGATGAATAAAATGATTAATTTCTCTTACCACAAACGTGTGAGTGGTATTGTTTTCACAAAAATGTTAAGCAGCAAAAACAGGTTTAAACATTGATAATAAATAGTAAACATTTTTTAAGCTGCAAATCAGCATATTAGAATGATTTCTGAAGGATCACGTGACACTCAAACTTCTATTTGTAAACAACAACACATTTATAAAGTATTCTAATGACAACTGTTGCATTCCCAAACGCAAATTAAAGCGACTCAAACTAAGAATTTGAACTGTGAATCAAAACTGAAACACAGTAACTTACCGTCAGATAGACATGTCACGTGTTAGCCTATATTCACTATCTCAAATTCTCCCCACCATTCATAAAGTTACTGGGCAAGCAACACATTTCAGTGCTGATTCTACTCGCATTAGGCGCTTTGAATCATTTTAACCCTTTAACCTTTTTTTATTAGTACTGATTGTCACGGGTTGGGAGGAACGAAGACTCAAGTGCTGGCAAAAGGAATCTTCTTTATTAACAAATTATAAAAATAAACACAAACACAACTGAAACCACCCCGAAGGGGAAAAAGCCAGAGTAAACATAAGCACTGAAAACAAGACATACACGAGGCACAGGGCAGACATCAATAACAGGCATACCTGGCACAAAAGTGAGACGAACGAGAGCAGAACAGAAAACACAGGGAGCTTAAGAAGGGACAGCAATCAGGAACACAGCTGGGGCAAATTAAACAATAATGAGGTGAGTGGAGTTTGGGGAATTGAATCCGGGAGACGGTGACCTCTGGTGGTGAGAGGGAGCATCGAGGACCCGGATTCATGACACTGATCTGCATGATTCACGTGGGTGAAAAAGAAAAAACGGAATTCCAGATTAATCCAGAAGAATAACATCCCTGAGCAAAATCATTTAAAACAAGAGACAGAACAAATTGTTTACATTGTTTCCGAATATAAAAAAAACCACGATATAAATAATTTGTGAAATCATGGCAAGCAATGCTCACGTTTTAAGCAGAGCGTCTGGCTTTTCAGCTGGCTAAAAATGCTTCGGTGGACACACGGCCATAATCTTGCACATTTGCACTTCATCAACTATACATGGACTGAAATCAGAAGTACACCGACCTGTGATGAGACTAATCACTGACCTGACACCAGCTCCTCAAACACTTTCTCCAAAACCTTCGGATGTGTGAAAATCTCAATTTTATTTAAACTCAAAATAAACCTGCTTATATGTAAAACAGTGAACACTTACTTCTGAGTGCTGTCTTGTGCAGATCTGTCTTGAAAGAGCGTGCATGCAAATATAGCGTAAAAAATGGCAATTGTGCAAGCAAAAATAGTGCAAAAAGCAGCATAAAAAAGTTTTTGCCTTTTTTTAAATCGCTGAAGACTGTCCAAATCAGACACTAAACATTTGAGCATTTAAAAATTTAAAAAGAATTGAGAACTGGTCAAAATTATTTAATGTTAATATTTTTAAGATTGAACTATTTTACAGATCAAAATCTTTAGAAAAGCATTTTTTAAAGATGCTTTTATGAAGCTACTATAAAGATTTTGTGCTACAGTGAGTTCTCTATCAAAGAGGGTCCAGAATGTTCCTTAGAATGTCACTTTAAAATGAGTGTAAAACTGTAAGAATAATTAGGCAGCCATCGCTCTCTGCCATAAAGGCCTTTCTGACCAGCAGCTCTTCAGGCAGTTTCTTCATTCTTGTCTGGCTGATCTGGGCTTTGTAAATGCCAATAAGCCTCGAATCACAGGGCTCCAGAAAGTAAGGCTCCAGATGGTCATACACACGACAGAGCAACATGTTTGGCCCACTTTCTTCCCCTGGCAAAATGGACACAACCTCACAGCATTCCAGATCACTCAGCGCAAAAATATTGTCTGGTTTTTGATTTCTCAAACTGGTTGCAGATCGTGCCATTTCTTTTTTCTGCCTGTCCATCTCTCCGAGGCGTTTTACAATCTGTGACAGAGGACTCCGGCCAGAGCGAAGCAACCTTTTTAGGTGGTGCGAATAGCTTTCAAAACAGAAAGCACTACATTCATCAAGGCTGCCAAAAATTTTGGCATCATACGCAAGATGCACCATAGAATGTACGTTGTACAGTTGTGGCCAAAAGTTTTGAGAATGTCATAAATATTAATTTTCACAAAGTCTGCTGCTTCAGTGTTTTTAGATCTTTTTGTCAGATGTTACTATGGTATACTGAAGTAAAATTACAAGCATTTCATAAGTGCCAATGGCTTTCATTGACAATTACATTAAGTTTAAGCAAAGACTCAATATTTGCAGTGTTGACCCTTCTTTTTCAAGACCTCTGCAATTCGTCCTGGCATGCTGTCAATCAACTACTGGGCTACATCCTGACTGATGGCAGCCCATTCTTACATAATCAATGCTGGGAGTTTGTCAGAATTTGTGGGTTTTTGTTTGTCCACCCGCCTCTTGAGGATTGACTGCAAGTTCTCAATGGGATTAAGTTCTGGGGAGTTTCCTGGTCATGGACCCAAAATTTCAATGTTTTGTTCCCCAGGCCACTTACTTATCACTTTTGCCTTATGGCAAGGTGCTCCATCATGCTGGAAAAGGCATTGTTCGTCACCAAACTGTTCTTGGATGGTTGGGAGAAGTTGCTCTCGGAGGATGTTTTTGTGTCATTCTCAAAACTTTGGTCTCCTAAAGTTGATTCAGCTGTGGGATCAGGGCACCTCCAGTGCAGAGCTTGCTCAGGAATGGCAGCGGGCAGGTGTGAGAGCATCTGCACGCACAGTGAGGCCAAGACTTTTGGAGGATGGCCTGGTGTCAAGAAGGCCATCAAAGAAGCCACTTCTCTCCAAAAAAAACATCAGGGACAGATTGATCTTCTGCAGAAAGTATCGTGAATGGACTGCTGAGGACTGGGGCAAAGTCATATTCTCCGATGAAGCCCCTTTCCGATTGTTTGGGGCATCTGGAAAAAGGCTTGTCAGGAGAAGAAAAGGTGAGCGCTACCATCAGTCCTGTGTCATGCCAACAGTAAAGCATCCTGAGACCATTCATGTGTGGGGTTGCTTCTCATCCAAGGGAGTGGGCTCACTCACAATTCTGCCCAAAAACACAGCCATGAATAAAGAATGGTACCAAAACACCCTCCAACAGCAACTTCTTCCAACAATAGTTTGGTGAAGAACAATGCATTTTCCAGCACGATGGAGCACCGTGCCATAAGGCAAAAGTGATAACTAAGTGGCTCGGGGACCAGAACGTTGAAATTTTGGGTCCATGGCCTGGAAACTCCCCAGATCTTAATCCCATTGAGAACTTGTGGTCAATCCTCAAGAGGCGGGTGGACAAACAAAAACCCACTAATTCTGACAAACTCCAAGAAGTGATTATGAAAGAATGGGTTGCTATCAGTCAGGATTTGGCCCAGAAGTTGATTGAGAGCATGCCCAGTCGAATTGCAGAGGTCCTGAAAAAGAACGGCCAACACTGCAAATACTGACTCTTTGTATAAATGTCATGTAATTGTCGATAAAAGCCTTTGAAACGTATGAAGTGCTTGTAATTATATTTCAGTACATCACAGAAACAACTGAAACCAATATCTAAAAGCAGTTTAGCAGCAAACTTTGTGAAAACTAATATTTATGTTATTCTCAAAACTTTTGGCCACGACTGTATGTATGTATGTATGTAGCCTGTGTGTGTGCGTGCGTGTGTGTTTGTGTGTGCGTGCGTGTGTGTTTGTGTGTGTTTGTGTGTGCGTGCAAAGTATATTTATGTATGTATGTAGCCTGTGTGTGTGTGTGTGTGTGTGTGTGTGTGTGTGTGTGTTGTTTATGCTACATTAAGGAGACCAAATGTCCCCACAAGGATAGTAAAACCAGTAAATGTTGACCTTATGGGGACATTTTTTAGGTCTCCATGAGGAAACAAGCTTAAAAATCATACAGAGTGAGTTTTTTGGGGAAAGTTGAAATGCACAGAGTCTCCTGTAAGGGGTAGGTTTAGGTGTAGGGTTGGTGTAGGACAATAGCACATACAGTAAGTACAGTATAAAAACCATTACACCTATGGAGAGTCCCCACAAGGATAGGTGCGCCTGTGTGTGTGTGTGTGTGTGTGTGTGTGTGTGTGTGTGTGTGTGTGTGTGTGTGTGTGTGTAAAGTATATGTATGTATTTAGCCTGTGTGTGTGTGTGTGTGTGTGTATAATCATATGTATGTATATGTTTGTGTTTGTGTGTGTGTGTGTGTGTGTGTGTTTGTTCTGTTTAATGAATGCAATTTCAATTATTCATATAATTATTTACAGGTGAAAGAATGATATCTGAATGTATTTTGCATGAAAATGCACTGCTTTGATAAAAATGCATTTTTCTCAGTTTTTTGTCCAAAATGTTGTATTTTTGATGGTACCCACCTGTATTCAAATGGTGATAAAACATGAACACATGAAGGTAGAATAAAATAGTTTTTTGTTTAAAAGCAGAGGCTTGGTTCTTTATTTTGATATATAATATGTTCTTATATTCATAGCAGAAGATATTCTGAGGGCCGTCAGATTTAGGTGAAAATCATCAAAAATGCTGGCGGCTGGCAACTTTTTTTAAAAACGCTGGCGGAGAAAAAGTTAATAATAAACATGATCTAAACATTCTTAGACTCGTAGAATTCATCATGTTACTGTCTCAACAGGAACCGGATGGACAAGATGGGTACAAGCTGAGCTTCTTTATTTCCGCAAGCACAAACCCAACACTGACGGGTAAATATGAACATGAAACTCGTGTTGTAGTGGACAGGGTCTTTAAACAGCTCTGGTCATTTATACCGTTATCAGCACGTGTTGAAGTAGATTCGTCTCGTCTCTCAGAGAATATGCGCTGTTAATGCAGCGTTACAAAACAGTTTTTTTACTTTCACTTTCTGTATGACTGAAGTTAAGACGTTCACCGGCAACTATTGCGCAAAGATCGTGTGGTTGATTAGATCCAGCTGCAAAGGACGAACTTGTGGAGATTGAATAACCACATTATTCAAGAATCGCTGTCATTACTGCAACAACAGAGGAACATCAACACCACCAGCAGAAACGTTGATAATCTCTGTGATACGGATAACTTTGTAAATCTGCAATTTAGCCTTTGATCAATTCTTAATCGTATCACTTGAACGTGTTTTCGGTGTGTAAAGTCATTATTTCGAGCGGGACTTTTATTGTGACGGGGTGTCGTGACGTCACTGGTCCGCGCCGCGCTCCTGCATCAGTGATTCGGCTGAAGAAAGGTGTGTTTTTAACTATTTAACGCGTTTAAATCAACGCAGCACTATAGACAAGTGTGTAGTGAACTTTATAAAGAATTACTTGTTTCCGAGTGTAGCATTGTGGTGTATCTAATAGCGTTAATGAGTCTCGCGTCGCTCTCTGTATAGTGAAGCAGCTCATCATAAACACTGTTTGGATTGAAACATATAGAGGATTTAAATAAATGTACACAGAAAGATGCAGAAAACATATTTTCATAGTATTCTAATGCTTATCTATAGAGCATATTTATCTGCATTTATATTAATTCAAAATAGAAGCACATTAATTCGTATTAAACTAATATTAAGGGTATAATAATGATCTAAATCATGTAAAATAATTATAATAAATGATCACCACTAAAATCCAGTGATAAAAAATCAAAATTTTCTCAGAACAGTTGACCGATTTTGTACGATTTTTAACTAGTCAACTTGAAAATGTAAATACCACATGATTCAAGTAACTTATTTTTAATTAACCCTCTAGTTAAAGACATTTCTATTCCGAGTGCAGCACACATGAAGCTGTCAGCATGATGTAAATGTTAAACAAATCACTTAAATATCTTTACAGAAAAGACACATGAACTACAACTACGTCTTATACATGTATGTTCAGAAATAATATGAGGAAAATGCTTTTAAAAATTCTCAAGTAATTTAAATTTCAAAATGACTGTGGAGGTATAACACAGTAGACTATTATTAGCTATAAATGTTCTGTAGAACAGTGAACAGCAGCTTTCAGTCTGTCATCGTGATGCAAACATGAGATATCAGACACACAGTAGTAGTTCTTCACAGGTTTTTTATTCGATTGCACTGCTTTTCTATGTAAACATGGACACGTTTGACGGTTGCGCTTGTCTCTTGCAGTCTCATGATGAAACGGCTTTATAAAAACACGGTGCTCTAGTTATTAAGAGATGTTCAACTCCCATCATCTTGTGTTTTTTTCCCTGCTCCACTGTCCGCGTCGCATCTTTGTCAACACAAAAGCACATTGTGTGTGAATGGCAGCGATGTAATCTATTCACGGTCTCTCACAGAGCGTCACACGTGAGAGGTTAATCACTCGATTCTCTGTTATCACCGGCATATTGTCAAAGTGTCCTAATTCTAACGTTTGGTAATATTTCTGTTCAAAATCATGATTCCTCAATTCATAAAAAATAAAACCTGATGTGACTTTGCATAATATAGCCTTAAAAAAAAGCTAATCACAATGTATTTCTTTGTGTTAAAACACTTCAGTTAGCCTAATTCAACACTGGGTGTACTACAACTTAAAGGGTTCATTCACCCCAAGATTAAAATTCTGTCATTAATTACTCACCTTCATGTCGTTCCAAACCCGTAAGACCTTCCTTCATCTTCAGAACACAAATTAAGGTGTTTTTGATGAAATCCGAGAGCTCTCTGACCCTCCACAGACAGCAACACAACTGCAATGTTCCCAGGTTCAGAAACACAGTACATGTGTAAAGCAGTCCATGTGACATCAGTGGCTCAACTTCAGTTTTGCGACGCTACGAAAGTACTTTTTTTTTTGCGCAAAGAAAACAAAAATAACAATCCACTCAACCATTCTTCTCCCCCGAGTTACGTCGTCCGTCATTTTAGAGAGTATTACAACGCATAAGGCGGGACTTTTATTCTGGCTGTAGTGTTGTTGCTGCTGCGGCTGCATGTCCTGGAGACGCTGTGTTTCGTTGTGAAAGCGAAAGTACTTTGTTTGGGCTTCCAGAAGAGGACACAACTAGAAATCAGTGGTTAAGTTGTATTTACAACACTGTTCCAGAACAGTTCAACCCAAATATTAGAGTGTGTGCAGCGCATTTTACGGAGGACTGTTTCCTGAACCTGGGAGAGTAGCCTACAATGCCAGCTGCTCAAAGGCTGTTTCTATAAAGTGGGGCGATTCCAGCTTTGCAAGGACAGTCTGGTGCTTCTGACTCACAACCTGTAAGTATGTTTCTGCCACTGACGATTCAAACACGAGTTTTGAGCAGTGTAGAGTAGCGCTTGTTGTTTGTCGTTTCTCTGATCACAAATGCAGACATGGCAATGCAATGCAATGCAATGCAACGCAACGCAACGCGTAAAAAGGCTGTGTAAGTCATTATAATCAGTAATTATGTCCCCACTGGATGCAACAAATGCCTCGTTTGTAATGGGTTTTATTGTTTTTGTGTCGTCGCCCCGGGACACGGCATCACAATACGGTAAGGGGCGTAACATTTCAGTCTCACACTTGAGGTATTCGGCGAATCACAACGCACTGGATAGCTGGCCAATCAGAGCACGCCTCGCTTCTCAGAACGATGAGCTTTGCAAAAATCGGTGCGTTTCAGAAAGGCAGGGCATAGAGGAGCAACAATAATGTACAGTATGTGGAAAATAATGTGTTTTTTGAACCTTAAACTGCGTAAACGCATTGCATTACACCAAATACACAAAATATTGTTCTTTTTATCAACATCATATGACCACTTTAATAAACTAATTACATTTTAAGACAACTTGCCTCATTGCCTTATTTTCAAATGATAATTTATTGATCAATTCAGTTGTTTTAGAAACATTCACATGTATTAATCAACACTTACAAAAACAAAAAACAATTACACAATGATTAGACTAAGGATATGTGTTAGACAATCACCTCTGTCTCCACTAAATAACCCCCCACCTTACTCAAACTCAGCTTCGAATTTGCTTGATTTTCATTTGCACTTCGGCTTTTTTCTGCAAAGGAAGTCTTTTAAATGTTCCGATGTGACTCATGAAATAGAGTTCATCGTAGTCTTGATGTATACTTAGGTCACTTAGAATGCTCTTCTGGCTCTGTACCTCTTCTCCTCTTTCCCACTGAGGGACATTTAGAGCCATCTAAAATCATGACTTAAGATTGGTTATTATGGTATTAGTAGGTTATTATGTATTAGCTTTTAGTCAGGTAAACACTGCGTATTTCAATTATGCAAATACTGACGGCTACCCAGAAATACTTTCTATATAGTATCCAAACTTCTGACTTCAAACTTGTGTAGAAAGCTACCTCATTACATTTGGCTGATCTGGTGGGAGGTTGGATGATGTCGGCCTCCAGAAAACTGAGAGCATTCGTGAACTTCCATTTCCTCTGACTTCCTCTCTCAGAGCCACTTCTCTTCTCCCTTTCTGCTTTCCTCTCCTTTATATATTTATGCCTCAAATACTTCCACTTCTTTCTGCCCTCATCCTCTGAATAAACATAATGATTAATGTTCAGAGGACAGCTACATGTTACATTACGTTTGCAAACAATTATCATTGACTGACAGCGATATTCTCTACCATTTTATATATAATAGTTTATGTTAGCAAGGAAAAGGTAACAGCTAGCATGACTGATACACCAGTTAGTAAACATCAATGTAAAAACAGTATCATGCTTACCAGTTATTCCAAGCTCCAAGCCTATGCGTCTCCATGCATTGTTCCTCTTATTTGAGTCAAAATACTGAGGGCTTGACGAGTCATAAAGTTCAGGAAATCCCTGGACCGCAATCATGAGCTGCTCCTCCATTTTTCTGCTGAGGTTTCAATGTAACGCAAAAGGTGAGGAAGCTGATTGGTTGGTTCTAGTCACATGACCTGCAGTGTGCTTGCGGCATTCTGAAAAGTTGAGATGTTATCTCGATGCGGCGCGGACGCACCTGGAAAAAATGGGAGTGTAGCACCGAACTTGAGCGCTCAAAAGACGCGATATGTGAACGGCCTCTAAGAAGGTTTCCAGAAACGCAGCACAGGTCATTTAAGTGCATTAACTCTGACTCTCTTGCTAGTGTGCTGCTGAACTAGAGCTGATTGAGACACACAGAGATCTGTCTGTTAATTATCCTCCTCTTAAACACACAGAGAAACTCCTGCTGAAGCACACTGTTATAAAGATGGAGTTTATTAAAGAGGAGAGTGAAGACCTGAAGATTGATGAAGATCCCAGAGTCAAACATGAAGATCCTGAGACACAACAAACAGAGATGATTATTAAAGAGGAGAGAGAAGACGTGAAGAATGAAGTCAAACATGAAGATACTGAGGAACAAACAGGTTGGTTTCATTCTCAAAGTCTTTCTTCAGTCATTCAAATTAAGAAAAACAATAAATAGCTAAAACAATTGTTTTGTGTATCTTTAAATGTCTACTTCTGAACTAAAAGCAATGAAAATCATTCATTTATATCAATAAATTATGCAGGAGTATCTAACTGCTACGTACCTTTTTTAGCTATTACCCCTGAGGGTCTGAGGGTGTTTTGGGGGCCTGGAGAAGTTTTGACATGCCTTGACATTTGTGCTTTTTTCAGTATCTGAAATGTCTAAAGTCTGATTACACTGTAATCAGCACAGAGCGGGCTACGATAAGTCAGCCATTTTTTTAATATAATTTTTTTCTGGATTGTCAGATTTTGTATTTAAAAAAAAAAAAAAAAAAAAAATCACAAAATGTTTTTCGACATTTCCTATGATCTGGTCAAAATGAACAAAAATTTCAATTACAACCACATAAGTCCTCGAATCCACTCAAGTGTGTGTGTGCGTCTGCGTGTGTGTGTGAGTTTCAAATTCAAGTGGAACAAACGTCACAAAGTCTTGTACCACTCAGTTTTTTACTAAGTGAAAATAGCATATTTTCTTAGCGATATGCTATTTACACTAACTGCAAATAGCTATAGATTCTATTTACACTGTTAAAATAGCAGTATTTTCTGCTATTTATACTACTTATTGCAAATAGTGCCGATTATCTGCAGCTCAGTATTGTAGTACATTATAAAACAGTATGCAATAATAACATTATTGAGTGTAAATTTGAATTTTAATTCAAATTATTAAATGGATGCCACCTTATTGGGTCAATAAAGCCCTCCCTACACCTACCCTAACCCTACCCGATACTTTAATTTCAACTTTTTGATTAGTTCCTTCATTTTTACTGAAAATAATGTTTTTCTGATGTGAAATTTGAAACAGGAGAAAAAAGTTCTCCAAAAGGCGCATTTGAACCCAGGTCGATCGCGGTTAAAAGGAGTATACAGACAGCGATGCATGTGCAACAGCATTAATGTGCATAGTTCTGAGGCCCGTTTCAGAAAAGAGGTTCGTCAAACCCGAGAAAGCAGGGTAAATCAAGCCCTTTTCTGAAAGAGAAGTAACTTATACTCATGCCTTGTACAAATACCCAAAAGTGGTCTTTGCACTTGACCACTTTACTTATTTGATGTATGTCCTGTATTTGGCCCAAGTGTTCAAGTGAGGATGAAGAACACAAGTGTGTGTCGAACTTTTCATTACCTGATGGGACCCATTTATAGGCCTGGTTTTACAGACAGGGATTAGGCCATAGTTCAGTTAGGACATTTAAATCATTTTTATAAACATGCCTTAGAAAAAAAAATCTTGACACAAAACAAAGGCATTGATATATTTTAAGATCAATCAGTGCAAGTTTCTATCAGTTGAAACAGCTCAGACTTACATTTTAGTCTGGGACTAGGCTTAAGCCTTGTCTGTGAAACCGGGGGGGGGTAGTGTCGTAAAAATCAACTTATTGTCTATTCAGTGGTCCCTATAACATGGCACAATTTAATTTGTGGTGCTTCTAATTAAGTGATAACAAAGCAGTTTCTGAGAATTTTTGTGTTTCTGAGCATATACTCATTGAAAATGAAGCTGATTATTGTATTGAATTTAAGGATGTCAGATGGAAGGATAGTTTGAGATATATGTCGTAACCACCACCACAGCTGTTAAATTTATTTATTTCCTACAAATACAAAAGCAACAATTATTCTTTTTCCTGTTGGATTTTAATATTCTTTCAATACTTTTTTGTATTGTGGCCATCCTCTTCATCTCTTCTTCATTATATTGTGAGCCTTCTTGCTGTTGGCTAAGTAGAAGGATACCATGAAAATTAATAGTAGTTCGATAATACATGTGTAGTGAACAACGGTCAAGATGGCGAGACTCCTTTCCATACAATGTGTGGAAAGTTATGTTAGAGCCATAACAGACATTATGCAAATATGAGAATATTGAAGTATTGTTAAAATTATTATTACTGCATTTGTATTTTTTATCATTTTTAAGAATGTTTATATTGTTATTATATGCTTTTATGCTCTTACTAACTGATGGGGTGACTAAGACGTCATATCCTAGTTAGTGGTGTAGCAAGCAAGAGACGGAGCAATACAGTTTTTGACCGTCGTTCCATATTGTGTTGTTATATAAAGTTAAAAGATTGTTCCTGCTTTGAAGTACAAATAAACTGGAATCAAAAAGGAATATAACGACTTAGATGAGTTCGTCGCGTCAGACTGGTTGCTTTAAACGAATGGTACATTTGCAAAACTTGGATCATTAGGAATGCCATTACATCTAGTCAAAAACTGCTCTTGAGGGACAAATGCTGAACGGATTATACACTTTTGGAACTAATGTTTTTTCTAACAAGATCTAGTTGATGAGCGTTAACTTCAAAGGATTAAGCAATCGCATGGATATGGATTCATGTCAATTATGGCACAATGCACTTGGAGTGCACTTGGAGTGCACGAGACATTAAAAGTTATTGCGCATGATCCAGTCAGTTGGAATATCCTGTTTTGAGGGATGTTTTACATAAACGGGTACTGTTTGAACAATTTGCTGGAAATTTCTTTTTTAAGAGGCTTGATGACTTTCATACAGTTATTTGTGTGCTGATTCTGCAAAACGGAGGACGATGACTCAGCACATTGCAGTACCGATTCTCGCCACAAGGTGGCAAAGTATACGTTGCAAATGGAAGAAGTTTCCAGCGTCCGACCGAAAAGGACACTTAAGGTAACTGAAAAGGCATTAGAACTAAAGCTGCACAATCTCATAAAGGACAGACGAGCAACACTTGGCCAGATTACCAAGCTAATGAACAAACTTGATAGTCTTCAGAAAACCTTTCCAGAGTTAAAGAATTCAATTGCCTCAATGCTAAATTAGGAGTGCTTCTGTCTGAGGAAGAAAGAAAGGCAGATCATGACAACTGGTTTCAGCCTAAAGCTGAATATATTGGTGTTTGTAAAACAGACGTAAACTTGGATTGTTACAAACAAAGAAAAGATAGAAGCTTTTAACATTGGACCTGAAGACAGTGTTTCAGTTGTTTAATCACAAAGACACAAAAATAATTATGGGTCCATCGCTGGACAAATGTGAAATGCATCCAGTCACAGTTCAAGTTCTACAGCTCACCTAATACAAAAAGGAAAAAGAAAAAAAAAAAGAAACAATCCATTGAGCAAGAGGTGGCAAATTTGAAGGCAGAAAAAGAGCAGTTGGAGATTGATACAGAAATAGCAGCTTCTTTTGCCAAGCCCAAGGTATTTAATGATCTCCTGCTTGAAAATAAAAGTGAATGTCAATCAAAAAATGCAGTGTGCATTGTACGAAGGAACAGAAAGACCCTTCCCTTGTGGAACAGCACAGTAAAAGAGACCTGACACCACCGCCTTTCAAGAGAACCCACACTACGAGATCTAGAAAAGAACTTGCCAAAGATAGAAGTTCTGGGGAACTTGAAGGTAATTTATATTGAGTGATGCAACGACAGAACGAGATCACTGAGGTGACATTTGCCACAAAGAGACATTCCAATATTCACAGGAACTTGATGGAATACAGAACCTTTGTCAGGGCTTTTGAACATGCTATCGACACCAAAACAGAGAGTGCAAGAGACAAATTGTACTATTTGGAACAGTACACTGGTGGAGAAGCCAAAGATCTTGTCCGTAGCTTTGTTCATATGGAACCTAATAAAGGCTACAAGAAAGCTTGGGATCTTTTGCACAAGGAGTTTGGTAATTAGCTGTAAATAGCTAGTGCCTATATAGACAAAATGCTGAATTGGTCTCAGATAAAAACAGAGAATGGAAAGGCATTGAAAATGTATGCACTTTTTCTTACTGGATGTCGAAATCTAATGAAAGATCTTGAATATATGGACGAAATGGACAATCCCACGAATATCAGAGCTGTCATCTCAAGGCTTCCATTCAAGTTGAAAGAGGAATGGAGAGATAAAGCCTTTGAAATTCACGAACAATGTGGAAGGAGAGCAAGATTTGCGGACCTTGTGGACAGAGAAGCTAAGGTAGTCACGGATCTATTGTATGAAGAACTTCAAAGCTTTTTTGTTGGGGGTGAAGGAAAAAGAAAGGCCACATCTTTCAATAACAAAGTTCCAAAGAGAATTCCACAAAAAGGTAGCAGCTTTGTCACAGCCATTAATCTTCTTGGAAAGGAAGCACCAGACTCTCCTGCAAAAAGAACCTCAGTGGTAACTGCCAGCGCATTTGAGAAACAACAGAAGAACCACACACTTGAGTCCTGTGGTAAATTTGTAGAGTGCTCTTCCAAAGAAAGAATTGACTTTTTAAAGTTAAATGGCTTATACTTCGGCTGTCTGACATTGGGTCATCTTAGTAAGAATTGTAGAAAAAGAATGATATGCCAACAGTGTTCACAGAGACACCCAAGTATACTCCACATTGATAAGAACGATGATCAAGTACACAAGCAAAAGAAAGAAGACAGCACAGAGGAAAAAACGTGTATCCTCTGCTCTGGTCTCACTTGAAAAGGAATCATGCGGTTGTACTGGGGCCGGAGAGGGTGAGTCTGTTCTTGCAATTGTGGCCGTAAAAGTCAAATCCAAAAAGAGTGAGAAAACTTTGGAGATATATGCCATTATGGATCCAGGTGGCTCAGCTACGTTTTGTACTGAGACATTGATGAAATACTGCTTCGAACAATGGGACAGGAAAGACCAGTGAATAGTTACATTGTGACTGATCTGGAAGTATGTGGACTGGAACAAAAAGAGTATATAGATCTTCCAAGAGTTTACACACAGAAAAGTATTCCAGTAAGAAAAGAAAACATTCCCTCACAACGACACATAAAGAAATGGCCTTACTTTGAGTAAAGTTGGAAAGGAAATGCAGCCAGCCACTTCCATTTATCGATCTTTGCACTTTATCCATTCATTGTATCCATTTAGTAGTGTTAGTTACTCTTGTCTATCCCTTTGTTAATAAAACCCACACTTGTGTGTTCCTTGTGTTGTTAATACACTAAAAAGGTTCTACAAGTTAACGATATCTCACAAATTCTTGATTGGTCAGACTACAACTTCCTACAATTTAATTTAAATTCTTGTTTATTCAACAGTCTTCCAAGATTGTTCTTTGTCAAGGTGCAATTCCTTGGCTGGTGCCCCATAAAATAGTATGACCAAGACTTAATATTAATATTTAAGCCCAAAGCCATTACACTAGGGGTGCTACTTAAATCTAAAATCAGTGCATTTAGTGGTGCATCGTGTGAGGCTATCTAACATCTGATGTCACTACACGTTGTTGGATTTGATGTTTTACATGTCTGAAGGCTTTCATGTCTTTGTGCTATTAAACTGGTGTTAACTTTCATTTGTTTCTGTTCACTCTAGACCTGATGGCGCTGAAAGAGGAGAGTCAAGAACTGGATGAAATGGAAGAGAAAAATCAGGATGAGAAATATCATGATCTCATGGCTGGGGAAAAATCTTTTAGTTCCTCACAGGCTTATAAAACTGAAACTACAAACCTTAAAGTGCAGATGAGTGTTCACACTGGAGAGAGGCCTTTCAGCTGCCAACACTGTGGAAAGAGTTTCAGTCAAAAAAGAAGTCTTAAAATCCACTTAAAAATCCACAGTGGAGAGAATTTGTTCATGTGCTCTCAGTGTGGAAAGAGTTTTACATTGAAAACAACCCTTGAATCCCACTTGAGGATTCACACTGGAGAGAGCCCTTTCACCTGCCAACAGTGTGGGAAGAGTTTCTCAGTAAAAGGAAGTCTTAAAATTCACATGAGAATTCACTCTGGAGAGAAGCCGTTCATCTGCTCTCAGTGTGGAAAGAGTTTCAAACAGAAAAAAGAACTTGATGTCCACATGAGAGTTCACACTGGAGAGAAACCTTTTGAATGTGATCAGTGTGGAAAGAGTTTCAGATATAAAGCACACCTTAATGATCACATTAACATTCACTCAGGAGAGAAATGTTTTGAATGTGATCAGTGTGGAAAGAGTTTCCCATGCAAAGTAAACCTCGAGAATCACATGAGAGTTCACACTGGAGAGCAACCATATAATTGTGATCAGTGTGAAAAGAGTTTCAGATATGAAGCACAGCTTAATGATCACATGAGGAGTCACTCAGGAGAGGACTGTTTTATGTGTCGTCAGTGTGGAAAGAGTTTCCCACGCAGAATAAACCTCAAGATTCACATGAGAGTTCACACCGGAGAGAAGCCTTTCACCTGCCCTCAGTGTGGAAAGTGTTTCTCAGTTAGAGGAAACCTTAATACTCACATGAGAGTTCACACTGGAGAGAAACCGTATAATTGTGATCAGTGTGGAAAGAGTTTCAGATATAAAGTACCGCTTAATGATCACATGAGGATACACACAGAGGAGAACAGTTTTGTATGTCATCAGTGTGGAAAGAGTTTCTCACGCGGAATTAACCTCGAGATTCACATGAGAGTTCACACCGGAGAGAAGCCTTTCACCTGCCCTCAGTGTGGAAAGAGCTTCACAGTTAAAGGAAGCCTTGATATTCACATGAGAAGTCACACTGGAGAGAGGCCTTACAAGTGTCTTCAGTGTGAAAAGAGTTTCAAAAGTAACCCAAACCTGAAACGGCATTTGCGAACTCATTCTGGAAATAAACTGCCATTGTCCTCAGTGTTACAAAAGGTTTAAAAAAAGGATAAATTTCAGCAATCATCTGTGTATTAACTCTAGAG
Source organism: Acrossocheilus wenchowensis (assembly GCA_029620275.1). Classification (NCBI taxonomy): domain Eukaryota; kingdom Metazoa; phylum Chordata; class Actinopteri; order Cypriniformes; family Cyprinidae; genus Acrossocheilus; species Acrossocheilus wenchowensis. The sequence goes on along the minus strand of JAJUBA010000502.1, from coordinate 263,080 downwards.
CAGGGGTCTCCAACACGTTGCCTGATTGGATGTAGCTCGCCAAGACATATATTGACATATTGGCCGTGAGATTATTTTAATGATCATTATACCCGTATTTGATTATCGCGATTTGAAAAACTTAAAGTAAATACAGTTCAACTTTAATGAAAGTTATTAAGAATCTCACGCAGATGCAACACGTAGAGTAGTTTAGTTTTGTGTGAAACCATGACTGAAGGCAGAATGCTGAGGGAAATTATAAGAAAGAATATTTGATTTCATTTGTGTGAATGCATAATAGGAAACCGACTGTCTTCAGAAAATTTTCGATTGCATTTGCTTTCCATCTTCCCTCCGTGTAACGCGTAATAAAGCAGTGTTTAGAAGCACAGCGCAGCTTTGTTTACAGAGGTTACCGTGGAAACAGCTCTGTTCTGCAGTTCATCAGCGCCATCTGCTGTCAAACTGGATTTACAAATACATTCAGACTGTCTGCCATATTTTTGTTCAGACCAATGTGAAAATCAGCCCAGATTTTTGTTGTAAATCTTAACCGGTCGATGGAAAATTGCCTACCTTGTTATCAGAAGTGTTGAGATTTTTATAATGCACATTAGCTTATGAAGAACTGTTTATGGAGCAAATAAAATTTAATTTATCATTCTCATCCTTTTATTTAAAAAAAAAAAGATTTAAAGGCTGATATGTTATTTTATTTTAAAAAATGGTCAAAACTTTATTTGAACGTAGTACATGTCAGTAGATAACATGTAATGAATTTTTTTTTTTTTAGTGTAAAATCTGGAGATGATTTTTTAAAATGTTTTATTTCACTGTTTATGCAAACAAAAAGTGCATAGTGCTGCTAATTTTATTTGTTGGCTTTTGTCATAAAACTTTTAATAAAAATATTTCAGTGTGTGTATTTTTATATTTCCAGCACATTTTATCAACGCCATTTATAACAGTTTGGATTTATACATTATTTAAGTACTGTTTAACATTGGTAGCTCTCAGCCGCTTTCATTTTTAAAAAGTAGCTCCCGAATGAAATGAGGTTGGAGACCCCTGCTCTAGAGAAAGACAGTTCGATTTTGGTCAGTCTAATAATGATCAATCACAATTTTAACATACATTAAAGTCATGTAAAAATCATGTAAATGTTGTACCCTTATAAAAAATTTGTTTCATATGTGATTAGTGTACTTATTTTAAACTAAAAGTAAGGAATTATACTTTTAGTCTGCACAAGTGAAGAAGCAGCAGACTGAAGCAATAGAAGCACTGCATACGCGCATGTAATCATTAAACAGCTCATAAATCAAAACTGCTTAGCGTTACTGAATGAAATGTCAAACCCATGAAGAGAAAACTACTGTGAATCTTTGAGAGTGTTGATAAACTCCTACAATCCGGATGTAATCTTTAACAAAAACATGATTTTTGTTCAAAATTTTTTAGTTAAATATATCCACATTCAAGTGTAGTTTAAAACAATTGTGACATTAGCATACATTTTTTTTATTGCTTAAAAGCAGAGGCTCTGTTCTTTTTTTTTATTTACTGTATATTGTGACGACCCGAAGTCTTTTCCGGATCCTATTGGGCAGAGTGTGGCAGTTTCTGATTGGTCTTCCCCATCTTAATTGTTAATTAGCAAGGGTATATAGGAGTGTTGTGTGTTAAATGGAGTAGTTTCTCAGGAGTGGCTCTGCTTCAGTATGTAAGATCTGGTTGACTCACAAACATTTGTTTTTTCTTTGCGTTTCTTATATCATGTAGTTAAAAGTTTTGTTATATTTCTTTTATTTTCTTTATTATTCTTAGACTTGTGTTTATTATCATTACTGACTGTTGTATTAATTTAACTGAAAATTGAGTGTTTAATCTTGTACATTACTGACACTCTGTCCTCCAATTTGATACTGTTAAGTGCTTTGACAATCTGTATTGTTAAAAGCGCTATATAAATAAAGATGACTTGACTTGACTTGACTTTAATTCAGTAAAACAATTTGCATTGATATATTTTGTTTTGAGGTCTCGTTTATGTTGTGGATTTAAAACGAACAGGTTGTAACTATGTTCAGATATTGATTCAACAAAATATTTTGGGGGCCATTTTTATTTTTGGTGAAAACGGTCAAAAATGCTGCTGCTGGCATGTTGTTTTTTTGTAAATAAAATGCTTGCAAGGAAAGGGTTAAAGTTCAAACACTTCAATAGGAGCAATAGTATACTTGAAATTTAAAAATATCTAAATTATAAACTGTAAGTATAATGTTAAGTTCACTTAAAGAACACTTAAGTTTACTTGCAGTATAAACCTACTAAACTAGTAGTTTAATGAGAATGGTGGAGCCAGTGGGATGAGGGTCCATGGTGGAGATGAGGGAGTATCAAGTGGAGTCCAGGTCTCAGAGGTGTAGACGAGAGATCCTCACACCTAGACGGAGCTGGTGTCTGGAAGGCCTGAGGTGGAGCAGACTGAGGAAAGGCCGAGGGACAGGAGCCAGTGGAGGCGAGGCCAAGGAACGTGTTGATTCTGGAAGAGGAGGCGGGAGATGCAGGCTGAGTGGGAACTCAGGAGATGCTGGAGATTCAGGGCTTATATGAGCAACAATTTAAACTGTGATACTACTCTCCTGACAAGTTCAGAGTACAAAAACGATTTGTTGTCTGAACAACCATTACTTATGAAAGTAAACATATTAAAACACATAAAATGTAGTATTCATAACGTTTCAATGTCTACATAACATATATAGTGCGTGTAATGCAAAAATATAAGTTACAAGTGTATGCGTAAGTAAAATGAAATAATATAAATCATGTCAACTACTATTACAATTACGTTAAAATTAAGTAAACCTAGCATAAAATTTTAAGTATTTGACTGTGTGCCAAGTGATATGCAAATACTCTTTCCAGCCGGAGCCATTTTGTGAAGCACATGTGAAGACGGTGAGAAGGGGTAAGTTTAACTTTTTGTTAACTAAATATATTATATTTTGGCGTTTTACCTTCAATTAACACTTGTTTTTTGTGTGTTTGTAGCTGAAGATATTTTCTGAAATGCAACGTAGACGCTGAAAAGAGGTAAGCTTTATTTTGTCTTTTTAACGTATACTTGTTTATTGTGTTTGTGGTCAAAAAAGGAACTTTTAAACTGAATTTCTGAATCGCTAAGAATAATGCTTCAGTAATTAGAAACATGTTATGAATGCTTATGAAAACATTCGAGTTTGCATGTGTGAGCCCATTCCCACCACTGAAAAAAAAAACTAAGTTTGGTCACAGTATTCTCATATTTTCTAGGGCCTGGGCGTGGGGCCCTAGAAAATTCGTTCACACTTGAAAAGGCACCATGCCCCTTGTGATGTACAGACACCTGCAGAGAGCTTTTCGTTCTTGTGTCAACATTATTACATTTTAAACAGAGGCAGAATGCATGGTTAATTCTTATGGACCTTAAAAAAAAGTGGAACGGAGTCCATTGGCTACCTTGACAGCAAAATATCTGAGCACAGACAGATCTTTGAGTGTATTTCCACAGCAGAAGTTGCTCCCTAAACATCATTTCTTGGAGCACTATCCGGAACTGATACAGGCTTTTGGTCCTCTGGTGGCAATGTGTACCATGCACTTTGAGGCAAAGCACAGTTGTGTTCAACAGAACACACCCATTCTTTCAGAAGCATCTTGCTTTCACTTGCAGTGAAACACCAGTTGTTGATGGCTTTTCACTTTCATTATTCAGAGAATTTAAACCATCACTTTCTGTTTCACATGTGTCCAGTGTCAGTTTGGATTTGCTACATAATCATGTACAGGAAGCAGTTCGCAAAAAATTCCCAAACGAAAAATCAATAGTGTTGGCAAACACAGTATCTTGTTACGGAACAAAATACTGTAAAGGAATGATTCTAGCTCATGGTTCCACTGCAGGACTTCCTGACTGTCACGAATCCGGTTCGTGGCCTTCCGTCTGATTGCCACCAGAGGTCACCCTTCCATCATATTGACTCTCACACTACACAGACTGTTTCACATTACCTTGCACTACAATTCCCATCAGCCATTGCACTGACGGCACACACAGCTGATTGCACTGATCACACACCCTACATAAACCATGGACTTCCTCTTCGCAGAGTATTGTATAGTGTTTATCACTCTCCAAGCGATAGCTACTCTACGGAGCCCAGTTTGTTGTCATAGTCTTGCCTTGTGTGTTTTCTAGTGTTTTGATTCTTGCCCGTGTTTCCTGGATTTACCCTTTGCCTTCCCTTTCGGACTCTGTTTGCACCTCTCTTGGACTACTGCTCGTGTACCTGGATTATCTCTCTGCCTTGCCCTGTTGGATATTGTTCACTGATCAAAGACCCACGCTTGCCCTTGGACAACACTTTGTCTTGTCCCTGCCATACCTGTTTGCCGTTGTTTGACCCTGCCTGTGATTTGACTATGTATATTAATAAAAGCTTGCACTTGGATCCACTTGCCACTCGACTCATCGGCTCCGTTACACTGACTTTGTTCAGATACACCAGCTGATGATTGTAAATAACTCTGTAGGGTTTATAGTGAAAACACGTACACCCTGGTACAATGACCACTTTAGGTCTTTTGAACTGGATGCACCTGGCCATGTTAAAGTACTTCTCCAAGAAGACTTGAGTGATGTTGTACCTCTAGCTGCATACACTGTCAAGGGAAAGTGTGTGGTGACTTACAATGTAATCATAATTGGTAATTATTAATTGAATATTTTACAGTAAAGAGACTACATCAGCCTAAATGAAAATTGCCATTTACTTGTATGATCTGAAGGCAAATTAAAAAATTAAAATCTATGCTCTTGGTTAAGGATTTGGAGATAGTTACTCATGCCTTCATCACTTCCAGACTTGATTTATATGGGTCTCAATCATTCATCACTGAATCGTTTGCAGTTGGTCCAGAATGCAGCCGCGAGGCTGTTGACGGGTACTAAGAGGAGAGAAAGCATTTCTCCAGTCTTAGCATCTCTTCATTGGTTACCGGTGGAGCATAAGATCCATTTTACGACTTTATTATTTGTGTATAAAGTGTTAAATGATCTATCCCCATCATACTTGTCTGAACTTCTCAGCCATCAGCAACTCTCTCAGATCCTCTGATAAACTTTTCTTGCTTTTACCTCGTTCTTGCTTGAAATCGAAGAGAGATCAGGCTTTTTCTGTAGCCAGTCCTAGATTATGGAACAGCATACCTCTAGACTTTAGAGCTGCGCCTTCTCTTCCTGTTTTTAAATCCCGCCTCGAGACTTATCTGTACTCCTTGGCTTTTGAATAAAATGTATGTTTGTGTATTTTAATGTGTTTTTGTATTGACTCTTTTTTGTGTCTTTTTTTATTCTCTATATTTAATTTATTTGTATATATACAGCAGTTTGGTATACACTAGCTGTTGTTAAATGTGCTATAGAAATAAACTGACATCTGGCATGACAACTATTTATGAAGACTGCATTACCTGCAAATGAGTGTAATTATGATATCTGAAAATAAATAGTACAACCCGAATTCCAGAAATGTTGGGATGTTTTTAAATTTGAATAAAATGAAAACTAAAAGAATTTCAAATCACATTAAGCCAATATTTTATTCACAATAGAACGTAGATAACAAATGTTTAAACTGAGAAATTTTACACTTTTATGCACAAAATGAACTCAAATTTGATGCCTGCTACAGGTCTCAAAATAGTTGGGACGGGGGCATGTTCACCGTGGTGTAGCATCTCCTCTTCTTCTCAAAAGAGTTTGAAAATGTCTGGGCATCGAGGTTATGAGTTTCTGGAGTTTTGGTGTTGGAATTTGGTCCCATTCTTGCCTGATATAGGTTTCCAGCTGCTGAAGAGTTCATGGTCATCTTTGATGTATTTTTTTGTTTAATGATGCACCAAATGTTCTCTATAGATGAAAGATCTGGACTGCAGGCAGGTCAGTTCAGCACCCGGACTCTTCTACTACGAAGCCATGCTGTTGTAATAGCTGCAGTATGTGGTTTTGCATTGTCCTGCTGAAATGCACGTCATCTGGAGGGGAGCATATGTTGCTCTAAAACCTTTATATACTTTTCAGCATTCACAGCGCCTTCCAAAACATGCAAGCTGCCCATACCGTACGCACTTATGCACCCCCATACCATCACAGAGGTTCGCTTTTGAACTGAACGCTGATAACACGCTGGAAGGTCTCCCTCCTCTTTAGACCGGAGGACACGGTGTAAGGTTGAAAATAATCAAAGACTTCTGCTTTCCTGTCCCAAACTTATCTTGAGTAACAAAAGGGCCATTTGGCATTCCTAAAGGCACAGAAGTGCTGACATCAATCAAGGCCTGTAGGCCAACATGTGTATACATCGGGGCTCTTTTAATTGTCACACTTTTTGCCCAGTGGGTGAAGCTGTAATCTGCTGATTGGTCAGTTTGAATATTTGGGTTTTAGTCACATGGTCAAGAAAGGGATAAAAGAAGATTGCAACTGTTGCTCTGCCTCTTTTCTCTGCTGGCTCTTTTCTTTGCTGGAGCTCTCTTTTTGGGGCTCTGCCCTCTCTCCCGCTTTTTCTTCCTCTCTCTATCCAGTGACACATACAGGTGCTGGTCATATAATTAGAATATCATCAAAAAGTTGATTTATTTCACTAATTCCATTCAAAAAGTGAAACTTGTTTATTATATTCATTCATTACACACAGACTGATATATTTCAAATGTTCATTTCTTTTAATTTTGATGATTATAACTGACAACTAAGGAAAATCCCAAATTCAGTATCTCAGAAAATTAGAATATTTACATTTGAGTTTCAATTAATGACCATCCCTACAGTAAATTCCAGGTATCTCTTGTTCTTTGAAACCACATTAATGGAGAAGACTGCTGACTTGGCAATGATCCAGAAAACGAACATTGACGCCCTCCACAAAGAGGGTAAGTCACAGAGGGTCATTACTGAAAGGTGTAGCTGTTTACAGAGTGCTATATCAAAGCATATTAAATGCAAAGTTGACTGGAATGAAGAATTTGGGTAGGAAAAACTCCACAAGCAACAGGGATGACCGCAAGCTTGAGAATACTGTCAAGTAAAGCTGATTCAAACACTTGTGAGAGCTTCACAAGGAGAGAACTGAAGCTGGAGTCAGTGCATCAAGAGTCACCACGCTCAGACGTCTTCAGGAAAAGGGCTACCAAGCCACTTCTGAACCAGAGACAACGTCAGAAGCGTCTTACCTGGGCTGTGGAGAAAAAGAACTGGACTGTTGCTCAGTGGTCCAAAGTCCTCTTTTCAGATGAAAGTAAATTTTACATTTCATTAGGAAATCAAGGTCCCAGAGTCTGGAGGAAGAGTGGAGAGGCACAGAATCCATGTTGCTTGAAGTCCAGTGTGAAGTTTCCACAGTCTGTGATGATTTGGGCTGCCATGTCATCTGCTGGTGTTGGTCCACTGTGTTTTCTGAGGTCCAAGGTCAACACAGCCGTATACCAGGAAGTTTTAGAGCACTTCATGCTTCCTGCTGCTGACCAACTTTATGGAAATGCAGATTTCATTTTCCAACAGTACTTGGCACCTGCACACAGTGCCAAAGCAACCAGTATCTGGTTTAAGGACCATGGTATCCCTGTTCTTAATTGGCCAGCAAACTCGCCTGACCTATGGGGTATTGTGAAGAGGAAGATGCGATATGCCAGACCCAACAATGCAGATGAGCTGAAGGACACTATCAGAGCAACCTGGGCTCTCATAACACCTGAGCAGTGCCACAGACTGATCGACTCTATGCCACGCCGCATTGCTGCAGTAATTCAGGCAAAAGGAGCCCGAACTAAGTATTGAGTGCTGTACATGCTCATACTTTTCATGTTCATACTTTTCAGTTGGCCAAGATTTCTAAAAATCCTTTCTTTGTATTGGTCTTAAGTAATATTCTAATTTTCTAAGATACTGAATTTGGGGTTTTCCTTAGTTATAATCATCAAAATTAAAAGAAATAAACATTTGAAATATATCAGTCTTTTGTGTAGTGAATGAATATAATATACAAGTTTCACTTTTTGAATGGAATTAATGAAATAAATCAACTTTTTGATGATATTCTAATTATATGACCTGCACCTGTACATACAGTGTTATACCATCATGCTGATAATGTTTCTTTAGTCATTTGGCAATCCTACAGCCTAAACCACTGTAGGGAAACCACCCTTACAACAGCGTCCGTGATTTCCAACAAGAATGTTGTATGGTCAGATGAGTCCAAATTTGACACTTTTCCACTTTGAAACAGTCCATTTTAAATGAGCCTTGGCCCACAGGACATGACGACGCTTCTGAACCATGTTCACATATGCCTTCCTTTTTGCATGATAGAGCTTTAGTTGGCATCTGCAGATGGCACGGCGGATTGTGTTTACCAACAGTGGTTTCTGGAAGTATTCCTGGGCCCATTTAGTAATGTCAATAACAGAATTATGCTGATGAGTGATGCAGTGTCGTCTGAGGGCCCGAAGACCACGGGCATCCAACAAAGGTCTTGCTGCCGTACCATAACTAGGTACCTAGCTGGGGACTACTTTCAGGCGCTGCGTAATATCACTCCGCCTGCTGCGGCCATGGTACAGCAGCAAAGTTCCTTGATTATTACGCCGGAATGAGAGTATAGTTCTTAATCATATCAGCCTAGAAAATCACAACTTTTCATTTTCCGCCGGTCTTAGTACACAGATACAATCAGACATGAGGGAAAGCTAGGTCAAGGAGAGCACATGGGGAGAAAACACAACAAAACAGTTCCATCCGTCTGACATCACCACGTCCTTGCGCCAATTAACTTCTATATGGTTGGGGAGGTGGGCAGTTCAAGGTGCCATGGCGGAGCAGGCGATTCAGGGCGTCATGGTGGAGTGGCCTTGGCCTCTGAACTCGGCCCAGCCACTACAGCCGGAGACATATAGCCCATATAGACATATATGAGAGTGGAACGGCCGGCGGGCTTGAGGGTGAAACAGCTGGTGGGCTCGAGAGTGGAGTGGCCAGCAGGCTTGAGAGTGATGACTGGGAAGGATCTTGCGACTGGAGACAGAGGAAGGGATGTGGATCTCAGCGCTGACCAGACAGATGTTAATGCTGGGTCTGCAACTGAAAACAAGCACCAAGTGAAGCATCGTGGCAGCTAACCCGATGGGAAAGCTCGAGGAATTCTTCCACATACCTTTCCAAAGGCCGACCGCCCTGCCGTAGGCACCAAAGCTGGTCTTCAGACCAGTTCATCTTAGTTGGTCCGGTGTTCTGTCACGGTGCAACTGTGTAGGAGCAAGGAGCACGGAGACAAAGGAGCTAAATCTTCACAATCTATAATAAACCAAAAGGCAGGGAACACAAGGCAGGCAGAAGACGCACGTAACAAAGGTCCAAAATGAAGTTAACACTGGAAAAGATAAACTGAACAGACTAGAGCTTAAGTAGGGAGACACAGGAGTATAAATTTATAGAACACAGGTGAATAAAATGACCAATCAAACTTGAGGGAAAACTATGTCAAGGAGAGCACATAGGGAGAAAACACAACAAAACAGGTCCATCCATTTGACAAGTTCACCCCACTAATTTTCTGTAGGGTTCAGGTCAGAGGACAGGGACGGCCATGGCAAAAGCTTCATTTGTGCTCAGTGACCCATTTTTGTGTTGATTTTGATGTTTGTTTTGGATCATTGTCCTGATGGAAGATCTAACCACGGCCGAATATAAGATTTCTAAAAAGAGGCAGTCAGGTTTAGATTGTTTATCTGTTGGTATTTGATAGAATCCATGATGTGGATCATTGTCTACCACTGGTGGTGGTTGAGAAGAGACCCCCTATATGATTGTAAAGCGCTTTGGGTGTATAGCAATACACAATGAAGCGCTATATAAATGCTTCATTCATTCAATCATGTCATGCATCTGAACAAGATGTCCAGGACCTCCAGCAGAAAAACAGGCCCACAACATTAAAGATCCAGCAGTATATTTAACCATGGGCATGGGGTACTTTTTATCCCTATTTGTACTATAACCATTTGGTGGGTTTGCTGCCAGAAAGCTCTTTTTATGTTTCATCTGACCATAGAAGCCATGCCATTTGAAGTTTCTGTCGTGTCTGACAACTGAATATGCTGGAGTTTGTTTTTGGATGAGCAAGGGGAATTTTTCTTGAAGCCCTCCCGAACAACATGTGGTAATGTCAGGGCTGTTTGAGATATATATATATATATATATATATATATAGGCTTTCTGACCCCAAGACTCAACTAATCTGTGCAATTCTCCAGCTGTGATCCTTGGAGAGTCTTTGTCCACTCAAACTCTCCTCCTCAGTGTGCATTAGGACGATAAAGAAACAAAGATAAAGAAAAGATTTGTAACCTGTTTAGTTGATTGGAACTTAATTATTGCCCTGATGGTGGAAATGGAGACTGTCAATGCTTTAGCTCTTCTCTTACAGCTACTTTCTACTTTGTGAAGCTCAACAATCTTGTTCTGCACATCAGAACTTCTTTGGTTTTACTTCTTGTGATGGATGATTAAGGGACTTTGTACTTTGCATTTATAATTTATTTATAATCTATTTATAATCCTGTGGAACAAGAAGTCATGGCTGGACAATTTTATGCTCCTAGTCACCCTGGTGTGCTAAAAAAAAAAATGTAAATATGAACAGGAATATACTTCAGAGATATTTTACTTATAAGCAGTGTTGGGCAAGTTACTCTGAATATGTAATTAAATTACTGATTACCCCTTTTAATAGTAATCAAGTTACTGTTCTGATTTTAATTTACTTTATTTCAAAAGTAATTAGTTACTAGTTACGTTACTTTTTTTTGTATATCCATGAAATAGTAAGTTTTGTGTGTTGCCTAGCCACAACATCCCAGCATAAACACTCCCAATAAAATATTTGTCACTAAAGCATCAACATTCACAAACCACTGTTATTTGTAAGTAGGCTAAAAGCAAGCATAGGTTTGGCATGGCAGAATGCATGGCGTGAGTGGATTCTCTAATTGTCCAGTGCGTTCCAGAAATCAGCATTGCTCACATGTGTTATAAATAGAAACTCTGCCTATGCTTGCGCCTGTTAATCGTTTTTATTTTATATTACATGTTCTTGTTGCTTTTGTGCAATTATAACTGTCCCGACTATTTTAAACCGGGCCAGTTACAGGTAAGAGGGGGGAAATCATTCAAATCAAGACAATGGATATCCCTTTTCCAAACTGTATTAAGCTGTCTACACCAAATATTCACAAACCCCATACTGCATACTTCCCAAATACACAAATTACCCCAGCAAACAGTCACAAAACAAAAGTAAACCACAATGTCCAGAATAGATGAGTAGGGTTTCAAATACGGAATGTCCACAGATGCGGATGACGTTTTGTAAAGGTCTTGGTAAGTAATGCAGTTCATAAGTAGTTTAACAGTCTTATCTGTTGATGAGACGATAGATGCACTATAAAATCCTTTCAGAGGTAGGCCGGAAAGCTTTGGGTAAAATCCTTGAACAGGTGCAATCATGCACTCAAAGGAACACCAAAGTTGTTAATCCATTCTTCATTGCCATGAACATGCTCTGGGTGAGCATGAATCGGGACAAACAAAAATCTTCTACAAAAGATAACAACTTATCAAAATCCATATAGTAACTAAACAAACATAATACACAAAATATTAAACAGTTAACTCCACTAAAGGTTAAACTTAAAGTACCCACAAATTGTATTTAGACAGCAAGGTGCAAAATAGAACAGTAAACTTACGGTTGAGCAGCAAACTAAATGTTTCTCCAACCAGGATTGTTTGTACAACCATGAAGTCATGAGGGATTCAAACTGAATCTGCTTCTTACTCTACTACTTCCTGTTTTATACAGAAAAAGGTGAGGCCACAGGTGCCACCTAGAGGTCAGGATGAGCATAGCACCCAAAATAAACCTTGTAACAGAAGGTAACTGTTACACAATAGACGAATAGCAATTTATTTGTTTTTAGATACTTTGTTTAGATATTTCTGTTTTGCGGGAGTCCCGGAAATCATTTTATTCTCCCGCATCCTGCACACACACCAATCTCTACCCGCCCGCACTGGCCCATCAAGCCTCGTCCCGCGCCGCTCACTGTTGCATGGGGTCCCGCGGGAGTACAGGCTACAATAATATGTGAGCACCATGAATGTACATGTTTGTATTTTTGAGAAAACAGCGTTTATGCGTGGTTAGTGAATTTACTTCTATTTAAACAGTTATGAAATTGTATTTGTGTTTGACCTGTATGACTGATGCAGCGGGAAACTGGCATGTTTGCTCTCTATGAAGTCTGTTTCATCAGGCTTTGCTATTGCTGTGATCTCATGTGAGTGACAGGTTGTAAAAAAAAATAAGGCGGCATGTAAATCAGGCCAAATACAGCGGATAAAATAAGTATTGAACACATCACCGTTTTTCTCAGGTAATATATTTCTAAAGATGCTGTTGACATGAAATTGTCACCAGATGTTGGTAACAACCCGAGTAATCCATACATACAAAGAAAACAAAACAAATAAGTTCAGAAATTAAGTTATGTGTAATGAAATGGAATGCCACAGGGGAAAAGTATTGAACACACTTACTGAAATTTATTTAACACTTTGTACAAAAGCCTTTGTTGGTAATGACAGCTTCAAGTATGGAGAAACTAGTGGCACGCATTGCTCAGGTGTGATTTTGGCCCATTCTTCTACACAAACAGTCTTAAATTATTGAAGGTTCCATGGGCCTCATCTATGAACTCTGATCTTTAGTTCTTTCCATAGAGTTTCTATCGGATTGAAGTCAGGTGATTGGCTGGCCATTCTAGCAGCTTTATTTCCTTTCTCTGAAACCGGTTGAGAGTTTCCTTGGCTGTGTGTTTGGGATTATTGTCTTGCTGAAATGTCCACCCTTGTTTCATCTTCATCATCCTGGTATGTGTTGGGACTGAACCAGCTAATGTTAATTTCCACTGACAAGGGGCAGGATTGCTTACTAATTACTGATTGGCTTTCTATGCCTTTTTTCACCTCTCTTTTTTCATGTGTTCTACACTTTTCCCTGTGTCATTCCATTTTATTACACATAACTTAATTTCTGAACTTATTTTTTTTTTCTTTGTATGTATGTATGTGTTTGAATGTTACCAACATCTGGTGAAAATTTCATGTCAACAGCACATTTAGAAATAAAAATGGTGACGTGTTCAATACTTATTTTACCCGCTGTATGTATGAAAATGAAATCATGAAACAACATTAGAATAATTCCCCATATGCATAAGAAATATTATCACTATATAAAGAGTTTTGTGAGCATTTGTCAACTCAAAACCTGACAGAGTTCAATTCTGATGGAATTGACAAATGGAATATTTTTGCACATTAACCACGTGTTGTACAGTAAAGCAATTTAGTTTTTTCTTCAGATGTTGCTGCATTAATAAACATTAAAAAAATGCCAAGATTTATCCCACAACTATTTACAGAAACTATTACACTGGGATAAAGAAGTTATGTTAAATCTGTGACCACAGAGACTTCAACACTGTTTACATAAAGTAGGAGACTGAAACTGTGTCCTACTGTGATCCACAATGAGCAGGAAATAGCAAAAGGGTTCCTCAGAGTTAAAGATGACCATAACACTGCCTGATTTATTTAAAAAAATCGACACAAAGAGTTGACACTGATATGTACTGTATTTTTATGGGACATATAATTCAAGATTTACATTTTTATTGTCTGATATAGTACAGATCTCTGCCTTTCAATATAAATGTGTATTTTTTAATTTGTTGCATTTTTCAACTCTTTGTTTGGCAGTTTTACATTATGATCTCATGGTGAGGACAGCTTAAATTTAAAGGGGTGGTTTACTGTTTTTTTTCTAGGCTTGATTGTGTTTATGGGGTGCAGTCTAACATGTTCATGCTTCGTTTTTTTTAAAAACGCATTATTTTTCATATAATTTACCTTTATTCCACACCGCTCTGTCCCTTCTCTGACAAACGCCTCGATTACTTCCTGTTTTTATGAAGTCCCTCCCTCAGAAATACGTGATGGGCTCTGATTGGTTAGCTGGCTCGGTGTGTTGTGTTTGTTTGTTTGTTGTCTCATACTTTTAAATACGCTGTTATTATGCTACTGCTTATGTTAGCTTTTAATATACGGTTTTATTCTGATTAATACAGTACGGCAACCGCACACGCGTCCATGTATAACGCTTCTCATTGTTATGTGAAAATGTATAATTGGAACAGTTTGTTGGAGCTGATCTGACGATCAGAGAGAAAGAGAGAGAGAGATGCAGAGCAGGGCGACGCGAGGAACAGTATTAAGAACAGCTGTTTTAGAACATTAATTTTGAAACTTGTGAATCCATTAGAATCGATAGAAGACAGAATCGCGATTCATATATGAATAGATTTTTATGCGCACCCCTAGTTTTCTCTTCCTCTTCTCTAAAGCAGCACAGCATGGCCCCGCCCCCTTCCTTACATGTTCCCGGGGGCCGGGTTTATCTGGGTCAGTGAAGTATCAGACCCGGGAAGTAGTTCGTTGTAGTCCCTTACCAGCCGTTTTTGTAGGCATTAAACTTCCAGAATTTTAAAAGACGATATCTCTGTTTGCATTAAACTTTCAGCACTGCAACTTTGCAGATATTGTTTATGCTCAAACAGCAACATTACACACTAACTAACGCTAAAAAAGGGAAATTGCAATCAACCACCCCTTTAACATATATTTCCAAATGTAGAACGTGTGTATGTGTGTGTGTGTGTGTGTGTATATACACTATATATATATTAGGGGTGGCACAGTACAGAAGAACAGCGAAAGCCATGAGATGCGCGCTTGAAAACAAAGCCCACTAGACAGTGACCATGTGCTGATTCTGAACGCGTCTCACTGACAAGGAATACTTTAAAGGCTTGTGCACTCAACTGTTTGCGAAATGGGGCTTTGTGCTCGTGTATCCTACCTCTCTCATTCGGAACAAATCCAAATATTACATAATATTTCCATATTTGCGATGTAATGTATCTGAATGCTAAACTATTATTTATTATGTAAATGATAGGCTTTGTACTACAGTCGCGTTCCAGCGGTGACACAGAGGCGCGCGCGCTGATGTTTGGCTCACTGCATTTTATTCTGATAAAGTACTAACTGCGCTGTTAAGTTAGCAATGCTGGAACTGATGTGTGTGTGTGTGTGTGTGTGTGTGTGTGTGTGTGTGTGTGTGTGTGTGTGTGTGTGTGTGTGTGTGTGTGTGTGCGTGCGCCACTGCAACTGTTTCCTTATACCAGCAGAATCAACTTTAAACACATATTGTCTTATTAATAATCACTGTATACAGGTCTGCCTTTATTTGTGTACACTCACAATGAAAACAAAACAGATTTTATATAACGTAATAATATTTAGTATTTTCACATCTAGATGGAAAAAATTGTAATTTGCACTACTGTCTGTTAAAAATAAATGAAAAGAAACAGCATAGTAGATTAATTTTTTCCCCGTTGTACCGAAATCGTATCAAACCGTGACCCCCGAACCGAGGTACATACCGAACCGTGACATCTGTGTACCGTGCCACCCCTAATAGATATATATAATCTTCCATCTATACTTGCCCCCCTAACACTAATATTCTCTATTCTATTTCTATTCTTGTTTTTTCTTTTTTTTAATTGACCCTCTAACACTAGTGTTCTTTATTCCTTTTCTATTTTATCTGCTTGTTTTCTTTTTATTTATTATATAAAGAAAACGTTGCTATGTGGACTGTGTTAGACTAACAGACTTGTCACAGCACTTACGTATTATTGCTGTTTTGTTGGTTTTGATTGCTTACAAGTCACTTTGGATAAAAGCATCTGCTAAATGACTAAATGTATATGTAATGTACATTTATTTAAAATAATACTAAACACATTTTTGAAAAATAAAATCAATGAATGCCTTAAGTATACCGATTTCATTTAGATGTCATTTTTAAGTACTTTTAAAAATAATTTCTTGATATCTATATATATATAGATAGATAGACAGAAAGATATACAGTCATGGCCAAAAATATCGGCACCCTTGGTAAATATGATCAAAGAAGGCTGTGAAAATTAATCTGCATTGTTAATCCTTTTGATCTTTTATTAAAAAAATTCACAAAAATCTAAGCTTTCATTGTATAATAAGAATTTAAAATGGGGGGAAATATCATTTTGAAATAAATGTTTTTCTCTAATACACATTGGACACAATTAACGGTACCCTTTTATTCAATACTTTCTGAAACCTCCGTTTGTCAGTTTAACAGCTCTAAATGTTCTCCTATAATGCCTGATGAGGTTAGAGACACCTGACGAGAGATCAGAGACCATTCCTTCATCCAGAATCACTCCAGACCCTTTAGATTCACAGCTCTTGTCCCATTTTATCTAACTGTGAAATGTCTTTGTCATCTCTCCAGTTCTACTATCTAAATAAAAGGAAAAAATAAGGGAAATATAAATGTGACAATATTAAAAGATTTTTGGGAGTCTCACTGTAATAATATTTTTATTTGTTGACACTGGTAGACATTTGAGTTCATTTAGTTCATTTGTATTTTCTTTTCTTGGATGTGTGTTTTATTAACTAGTTCACACACACACACACACACACACACACACACACACACACACACACACACACACTCACACACACACACACACACACACACACACACTCACACACACACACACACACACACACACACACACAGCACCTTCTCTATTCACGTGTATATCTCACTAGCAAAATACCTCAACCTCACACACAAATAGATATGGGTCTCTGCCTACAATGTTGACATATCGTCCATAAATAGGTGCAAACTCAAAGGTTATTGTGCCTGCGATTGGCGCGTTCTTAATGACTGCAGCCCTGTGGATAAACAGAGAAAAAGAGAGTATGTACTTCTGACAGAGGCATGCTTTTATCCAAATATGAAGCATTATATTCAATATCAGTGAACTTATGCAAGATGCCTCTACTTGACAGGACTGAAAACAAACCCATAGAAATGCATAAAAGCATAGAGAGAGAGAATTAACCAAACTTACAGTGGATTGTTGTTGCCGTGGTTTACCAGGCTGTTGCCGATACGAATCAGAGACCCTTCTATGTGACCAATCCCCGCACTATTATAATGCCTGACAGTAGTGATGGTAACCTTTCTTATTCTGTAGGCTTTCTTCAGGTCAACCCTCCACCAGGATGGAATGTCAGCTTTAGTCAAACTACACGACCCGTGGCTGGCCTCTGTATCTCTATTGTATCCCATTGTTATGAGCATAACTATGAATTATTGGTTTGGGACTGCTTTGACATCTCTGAAACATTCACAGTAAGAATATGTGTGTGTTCATTACTGAAAGAGCTTTCAAAGCTAGAAACAGCACTCACCCGGAACACAAGTGGGATCGTATTCTGTTAATAAAGTACAGTAATAAACGTTATTCACACATTAATGAAATCACAGACGCTGCTTCTCTGTCTTTTATAATTATTCATAATTAATTATTTAGTAACCATAAAATATTCCTTTTAACATTTTATATCGATTGATACATATCATCAATAGAATATTTCATAATATAACATGTATTTACATAAGCACTGTTTTAATTCTGTTATATTTAAATACTCGGCTAAAAATGTGGATACAGATAGAATATTCCCACTTTCAAAATAAATATATTATTTGAATATATTTGGTCAATCTCTGAAGCACCCCCGTATGACTTGGAGAGAGAGGGAGTTGGATCTGTCGTGTCAGAAATATGAGTTTGTGATCTAATATCCAGAATATAAACTGCCAAGAAGCAGGTTAGTCATGTAGCATCTGTTACTGTGGCAATTATTCCAGTTAAAAACTTGTGCAAAACTCAATCCTGCTTTGTGGTACAGGCCTATAGCTTTTAATGCCCAGCAGTTATCTAATTGTCTTCAGAATTCATAAGGTCAGACTGAATCAGCATGGTATTAGTAACAAATATATTACCCTAAACTTACGTGTCAATACAGCCTCACACAGCCCAGGCAGCAGAGAGAGCAACAGCATCACAGGTGCACCCATCCTGACCACAGAAACACAACGATCAACAGATGACTGCAGCTGCATTCATTATACAGTACTAACCTGATTACAGTCAGTCCTGTGTCTCTTTGCTGTTCATTGTGTGTCAGATTAGCAATGCATCTTTAAATCCAGTGAAAATGCACCAACCGCTAGTTTGGTATTTAAGGCCAACTCTACTGTCACTACTGTCTACTCGTCAATGCCATTATCAGTGTTGCAAAGCATGGCCCTTACCTGTCTCTCCTCAGTTAAGTGTGGCTGAACCTCAGATCAATGTGGCCTGAAGAGTGAAGATATATACAGTACATGCAGCGGATATACTGTATTAAAAAATAAACTTCTCCTCCAAAGAAGGGGGTCAGTAACACCCACTTCTGTTTCAAAATATGAGATCAGAGAAGAAGAAAAAAATAACAGTTTTTCTTATCTGCACATGCAGCTTCCTTTATTTCCACAAACTCCAGTGACATGCAAAAAAATGAAAGTATTGCCAAATGTTCCCGTTGCAGCTCCATCCCTTGTTTAGTAACTGGAGATTGTATCGTGGATTGTTTTATTTCTCCTGCGTTCCTGATATCATCATGTTCATTTGTTTAAAAGCCTGCGTTTAGATCCACACCTCAGCTCTCTGCTCACAACCACGACAGAGTAACTGACCCAACCCCTCGAGGACCATATCCACAGGTGTTTGGGCCACTACCCCAACAGCGCCCTCATATCTCTGTATCAAGCCAGATTACATGAATTGTTCAAATGTTCCTCGAAGGACATTTGGTAAGCCGCAGCCAGAAGCCTGATTCGCCATCAGTATCAAAATATGAAATATATGCTCACACAAAGTAAAAATATAAATGTACCTATACGCACAGCAATATATGTAACAACATATAAATTTACACCATATAATATATATGGTTATCTGTTATACATAGATATTTTGCCATATATGCTGTTATATGTGTATTTTTCTGCTGCTGGTGTCCCTGTGTTTGTGTGTATCCACTGACAGGTCCGGGAGCGCCGCCTGACGTGTGTTCCAGACGGTGAAGGGGTGACTGGAGCCGTGTATAATGACTCAAACAGAGGAGAGAGGAGAAGCTACCATCTTGTTGTTTCTCTTGCTCTGTGTGTTGGTGGCTTGTGTCGCGTAAAACAAAACAGTTGTGTAATGTGTTCCAGCCAACGTTGGTGTATGTTAAAAACTGATAAACTGAAAAGTGTGTTCCTGCTGTGCAAGAGTTACTTCTGACCTTTACTCTTTATTTTCTTTATTCTTGGGATCTTTTGTAGGAATGGGATGCCTTTTTGTTTTTGAACTGTTCAAAAACAACTGTATATTTTATTTTATTTTATTTTTAGGTAAGTTGTATCAAAAAAAAAAAAATGTATTAAGATTGCTCTTTTGTTTATTTGTTTTGGCCCTTTCCCCTCCTGAAGCCTTTATTTATATCCCACAGTTTATTGAATGAAACATCATCACATTCATTTAAATCTTTAAATTGGTGTTATCATGGTTTGTGTTAAAAAAAAACACAGGGCCATGTGGGTTTGGATTTCGTTTTCCCTTCATTTAAAAACTGCATGTTGTGTTTACTTGTGTTATCTTTGATTAATATTTAAATTTGTTTGATGATCTGAAACATTAAAGTGTCACAAACAAAAAAAAATTAAAAAATCAGGAAGTGGTATTTTTCACACCACTGTACATGCTCAAACAGAGTAAAAACATAAGTGTACATATATGCACAGCCATATATGAAACATATTACAAACTGGAACAATTTCATATATTGACATATAAATAAGCACCATATTATAATATATATGTATGTATATATGTATATATATATATATGTATAATAAATATTTTGACATGTACATATCATATATATGAAATATCCATATATGCTCATATGTAATAAAAACGTAAATGTACATATTTGCACAGCCATATATGAAACCTATTACAAATTGGAACAGTTTGGTTAGCGCCGATAGCCTTGTGGACAGCCTTTCCCGATCCCACCCCCATCCCTCTCTCTCACTTCACTTCCTGTCAACTCTGATCTGTCAAAAATGCCAAATAGAATGTTTTTTTCAATTGCTAACATTCTTTTGCCCAATCTGTAGTCACAGTTTCAAAACTCTAAACACAATTAGCGCAACATCCGTCTGTTGTGACACAATTCATGTTGTTTTCACACAATATGCAGTCAATTACCATGTTTCTAAAATGCTTACATTTTCTTTTCATACAAGCTTACCCAAAACCAAAATCATGGATCTTTTTAGTCTTATTTACAAATGCTTAAACACAGCATGTCAGAAATGAAGACCTAATGTTCCAAACCTTAAATACAGTATAAAGCTTCTACTTCTGCTACAACAGCAGCTCAAAGGTACTGAAAGAATCTCTCTGTATAAAATACTGTAACAACTGATAAGCATTTTTAAGATCACTGAAATATTTAGAAATAGCTGATTCCAGTCTCATTTGGAGGAATAGTCTGGTGTTCTATTACAGCAACAACATAGAGTCAAAAAGACCTCTTTGAATTGTTTTGTGGATGCAGAACAACACAGAATCAGAGAGAGAGAAAATAATGCCTGGGAGAGTGAGAATGTGTGTTAGACTGTGCATTATTATTATGTCTGTTTGTTTTTTCCCCACACATGGAACCTATAAAAGCTTATTCCTGCCATGGAATATAATTGTGACTTTATCTCAGAATTCTGACTTTTTTTCTTGCAATTGTGATAAAGGTCTGAATTGTGAGATAAAAAGGTCACAATTACTGTTTTTACTTTTTTATTCTGTGACGGAAACAAGCTTGCACAGAAATCAAAGGCCATGTTTGTTGAAGACTGGCATCAGCTCCATGGAGGCACCATCCACATCCATCATCCACAAACTTGAAAGAAATTTCAATCAAGCTTCCAATTGAACTTCTGCATAGGGGACCCTATTTGTTCTATTGTACATTCTATAAAGTTCATTTTGTAAAACTCATTCAGTTTTAGATAGTATGTTGCCAAGAATGAACACATTTAACACTTAAAAATGTAAAATGGTTTTCAGTTGAAGGTAAACGTAAGGCTAACTTACAAAAAAACTAAAACTATAGAACTGAAACATGACAAGTAATGCAGTTTTTGTAAATCCATCAACTGTTAGTATTTTGCCAGTCACTGTGCTATGATTGACTATATGCTTCTGTTGGATAGAAACTAGTGCTAATGTTTTGACCGAATGACTCGATTTTGAATTGTGTTTGCTGTGTTTTGATAGAGTTATATGTAGAGTTTGTATTTATTTAACAAAATGTGGTTTTGGCCTGAAAATGAACTGTTTGGCTAATTGTGTGATGCAGGTGTGTTGCAGTGTTAAGAGTTTAGAAAAAGTACTTCAAGTATTGGTAAACACTTGTTAGCAACTGAAAAAAACTAACATATAAAACAAAATATGTATTACACATACATAAAGATATATTATAGGATATAAATGCATATGCCACATATATAATTATTAATACACAAAACAAATATGTCTTTGTATGTATCAGTCTTTCTTTTTTTAATTTATTATGCATCAAACAAACTATGAATTTTTTCTATGAATATATGAATATAATCTATGAATATAAACTGAGAATATATATAAATACACACACACACACACACACACACATACATATATATATGTACATGTGTGTGTTGTTTCTTCTTTAATCTCATAAGTATGTTTAAACATGCAGGTCATATGGGCAGATGCATTGCAAAATAGAATAAACTGCTCACTTCTCTTCCAAAGAAGGGGGTCAATAACATATGGTGTAAGCAAAAAAAGTTAAGAAAATACTTTTAAGTTTTGCAATAACATAATATTTTCTTATCTGCACATGCAAGCTTTTGTTTATTTTCCCAAACACTGGTGACATGCACAAAAATGAAAATATTGCTAAATATTTATAACCTCTTTCTAAATTGTCTTTACACATGTAATGATGTTTTTCATTTTAGAAAGTATTCATATTCATTGCATGTATAAAGTATATTGTTCAACATCAAAAACATGTCAAATGAACAGTTTTCCAGTTTTTACATAAGTTTAATAACATAACATTAAATAAGTTATGTTTAGTTTAGAAAATGGATGTTTTTTTATTAAAGAAATGTTTCACATACAAAATAGAAATGATGCTGAGAGATGACTGTGTTATTTAAAAACTTAAACAAGGGGTTACAGAATGTGTTTCTAAAGCCCTATTCGGACGGGACTAGTTTTACTGGGGGTTGTTAGAGAAATGTGTGTTTCACAGACGTACTGAATCTGCCGCGTCTGTGTTTTTCTCACACGACCTCTGTAATAATTCCAGAGCAAATTACCTGCTGTTTTTCAGCAAACTCAGTGATCCTCTGAGAAAACTAATCCCGTCCGAATGCGATGTCTGTGATTGCCGGTGAGATTTTTTTTTTCACAGCGCGTTTCCTTGTGTGTTTTGGTAGACGCTCTTACCGCGCTCATGTTTGATATACAGGTGCATCTCAATAAATTAGAATGTCGTGGAAAAGTTCATTTATTTCAGTAATTTAACTCAAACTACTTCAGTCTGTGTGCATTGAATTTATTTAATACACTAGTTTCACAATTTAAGTCTTTGGTTCTTTTAATGGTGATGATTTTGGCTCACATTTAACAAAAATCTCAACAAATTAGAATATGGTGACATGCCAATCAGCTAATCAACTCAAAACACCTGATCACAATGCAGAACAATTACTCAGCACCCTGACCCCCCCCAAAATCACCATAGACATTAACTGAAGACCATAAAAATACTGATTTTTTTGTTATATAATTTGTCAGAAATTTCAGTAACAATGCAGACAACACCCAAAAACTGAAGGGGTGACACCACAGCACATCCACGATGAAGGAAAAACACACACAACCCCCAACGCCCCCATAAACTCATAAAACCCACTCATAAGAAATGAAAAATGAGAAATGACATGAGTGGCTCTCTCTTACATAATTTGTCAAATAAAAATAAGCTACAACAAAAAACACATACAGAAATGATGGAGGGACACCACGGCACATCCATGATGGAGAATAAATACAAACACGCACACATACACACACGTATACAAACTAATACACAACACCACATGCAGGTTTGACTGTAATCATGTGTCATATGACTGTAATCTATCTGTCAGTGGATCACCAGCTTTCTGACAGACATGCAGCAGCTAGGGAGACTGGGGAAATCTACGCCACACAGCTGCTCCACCAACACTGGTGTTCCTCAGGGCTCTGTTCTCTCCCCGCTGCTCTTCTCCCTCTACACCAACGACTACACCTCTAAAGACCCCTCTGTCAAGCTCCTGAAGTTTGCAGACGACACCACACTCATCGGCCTCATCCAGGACGGTGATGAGTCTGCTTACAGACAGGAGGTTAACGAGCTGGCTGTCTGCTGCAGTCACAACAACCTGGAGCTGAACACGCTCAAAACAGTGGAGATGACAGTGGACTTCAGGAGAAACCCCCCTGCTCTCCCTCCACTCACCATCATGAACAGCACTGTGGCTGCAGTGGAGTCATTCAAGTTCCTGGGCACCACCATCTCTCAGGACCTGAAGTGGGACAATCACATTGAGTCCATTGTGAAAAAGGCCCAGCAGAGGTTCCTTCACCAGCTGAGGAAGTTCAACCTGCCACAGGAGCTGCTGAAACAGTTCTACTCCACCATCATTGAATCCGTCCTGTGCACTTCAATAACTGTCTGGTTTGGCTCAGCTACAAAATCAGGCATCAGAAGACTACAGAGAACGGTTCGGACTGCTGAATGGATTATCGGTGCCCCCCTGCCCATCCTTCAAGAACTGTATACATCCAGAGTGAGGAAAAGGGCTCAGGAAATCACTCTGGATCTTTCACATCCAAGTCGTCCCCTTTTTGAACTTTTGCCACCTGGCCGGCGCTACAGAGCCCCAATTACCAGGACAGCCAGGCACAAGAACAGTTTCTTCTCCCAGGCAATCTGCCTAATGAACAGTTAAATGCTCCCCACATTATGCAATAAAGATATGTGCAATAATTCTCACCCTATTTTTATTGTCTGTGTGTTGTTGTCTCTGCATACTGGAAGCTTGTGACATTAAAACAAATTCCTTATATGTGCAAGCATACTTGGCAATAAAGCTCTTTCTGATTTCAGTACAAAAAAATGCTAAACTTTGACAAAGAGTCATTTTATATTATTACAATAACGATTTTGTAGTTATCCTATTATGTAAATCCTATTATGGATTTTTGAAGATGATCTTTCATGCAGTGTGTAACACAGTTCTAAGTGAATGAAAACATCCTGCAAAGTGTTAAATCTGAAAGTGCACCGTGTATAAACTTATTGTCTCTCAAAAGAAAGAGTCGACTCTGAATCATTGAAACGAGTCGTTTTTAAAACGAATCTTAAGCCGTTTCATGTTGATGTCAAAATGAAACATTAACATATTGCCCGCACACTTGTTGCCAATAGGTGCTGCTTTTGGGGCGTTAAAAACAGCCGTTTCCCCGGTAACTGCTCACAATCACAAACACTGCTTTAAATGAAATCGACCAATCACCGCAGATTAGCATCACGCAAAGGAAGGGTTTAGAAAAATTAATCATTGAGCGACGAAAAATGAACAAGAAAGAGTTTCCCTGAATTTAACCCTGCCTTTGAAAAGATAAAAATAAAATGTAATCTTTGGATATTAAGGGACCTGTCCCGTAGAGGTACAGTTCTTCTGTCAAAAGTAGAAGGAATTTCTAGACTGACCTATATTGCTTCAACTATACATTTAGACAATAAAACTGTTAAAAATATTGATCAGACCTTATTTCATTATTTATGGAAGAATCGTGTGCACTATATTCGTAAATCTGTTGTCATAAATTCCCTTAAAAACGGTGGACTTGACTTTTTGGATTTCTCTACTTTAAATAACACTCTCAAAATTAATGTCTGACTAAACCTTCTTTGTGGAATTTTATTCACAATTTTATTTTTGATAAACTCCGAGGTCTTTCTATTTTGCTAATGTGTGATTATAAGATTGAGAAATTGCCAGTGAAACTATCTGCCTTTCATGCTCAAGCTTTGTTGGCTTGGAAACTGATCTACAAGCACAGTTTCCCTCCGCAGTGTTATTTTGTTCGGAACAATCGTTGTATTC
This sequence comes from Acrossocheilus wenchowensis, assembly GCA_029620275.1. Classification (NCBI taxonomy): domain Eukaryota; kingdom Metazoa; phylum Chordata; class Actinopteri; order Cypriniformes; family Cyprinidae; genus Acrossocheilus; species Acrossocheilus wenchowensis. The sequence continues at coordinate 237,641 of JAJUBA010000502.1, read as the reverse complement.
TGTATAAGCACAAACGTATTTTTTGAAAAGCTGGTTTGATAAGGGTATTGTTTTAGTATCTCATTTGTTTAACTCTCAAGGGTATCTTATGACTTATGAGGAGTTTCTTGTACATTTAAATGTTCCTGTGACTCCCAAGGACTTCTCTCTTGTTCTCTCTGCAATTCATCCTAGTATTGTTTCTTTATTCAGAGATGTGACATTGGCTAATATGCCCATAGTTAATCTAGCTGATACAATATGTGGTCAAATTTGTTTTTCACAGACTAAAAATAACAAATCTATTTGTTCTCTGTTTTTAAAGGAGGTTTCTACCAAGCCTTGCTCTATTGCTTATTGGGCTAAATTTGTTAGAAACCGTAAGTGGGAAAGTGTTTGGTTATTACCTCACAAATATTTTGTTACAAACAAGGTAAAAGAAATCTCTTTCAAAATTATTCATAAATTCTATCCTGTTACACATTTTCTTAGTAAGTTTAAGAAGGATATTGATGTTAACTGCTCTTTTTGCTCTTTGCACTTGGAAACTGTACCTCACATCTTCTGGCATTATAGTTATGTTAAGAAGTTATGGTATGATGTCTCTGTGTTTATCATAGAAAACAAGCAAGTAAGGTAAAAATAAATGCATATTATAAGAAAATGAAAGTGTCTTTGACCTTGCATGCATGTCAACCTTTTGTTGGGGACTCCCAAAACCAAAAAAAAGAACCTTTCATAACCCATAATAATTCATAAACCTTTAATCTAATAAAAAAGACCTGTGAAAAGATCTATACCTATGTGGAATGTCAAAATGAGCCGTTGAGTAATGCTCTAGAGCCATCTGGTGGATGGAGTTCAGATTTCATGCTGTTTTTTTGTGTGTTTGCTTTCAAATAGATGGAAACAATTTGGCATTAAACTATGGCACATTGGCCATGTTATCCTCATGAATTAAAATTATGAATGTGGGTCTTTTATTAAGTGAATTTGACAAAAAGCTGTTTATATTATATTATATATATATATATATATACCATAAATCCTCCAAACACTTCACAAATATGGAGTAAAAACATCAATAAACTGAGTAAAAATACATTTGTTTAAAATAAAATAAAAAAAAGCAATTTTATATATATATATATATATATATATATATATATATATATATTTTTTTTTTTTTTTGTTTGTTTTTTTTTTTTTTTTTTTTTTTTGTTTGGGGTGTCACACCCAAATGATGTTTGGGGTTTGGGGTCTGGGGTCAACAAAATGTAATTTTAAAATAAATAAAAATAAAATAAAAAATATAACAGATTCTGTTGCCTGGGGTCTCCGGACCATAAACATCATGAGTGTCACACCCAAACGCACAGTGCACGAGGGTCAGTGGTATTTTGTATACTTTTGCAATTTGCAAATATACTTTTAATTTGTGCATTTATAGTGTATAAAGTTTACAATTTTATTTGGCACAAAAAAACAAACAAACAAACAAAAAAAAAACACGAGAATGTACTACAAATGTACTTGCTGGTATTGAAGTATTTTTTTTGAGTGCATTCAAGCACACTTTATTTTTACCTGGTTGTGCCTAGGGCTCCACCACCATCGGCTCTGTCAAATGTTACTGCCTACTGAAGATTCACTGGAGAGTTTTCTGGGGCCTTGTTTATAAAATGGTGCTCAGAATCCGTCATGCGTTTGATTTCACGGCCATTTCTCAAATGTGCTAACGTGATTCATAGAAGAAACGCATGCACTGAAGTCATTTGCATCTCTTTCAGAATCGCAAATGATCTTGAAATTGTGGACAGTTAAATGACCCCTTATTAATATCAATAACATATAAAAGAGCACTGTTCAAATCCTTTACTTTATGAATGGTGATTGGCAAGAATTTCTTATATTTCCATTTCTTTCCATTTCCATTACTCTTTTGTCTTGCCCTGCCTATATCTGTTTGCTGGTGTTGACCACTGCCTGTTTTTACCTCGTCTTTTAATAAAGCTTTTTATGGATCCGCACGCCTCTCATCTCAGTCGCTGCGTAACATTGTATTTGTTATTTTACAGTAAAAACACTAATAAAGTCTTCATGAAAACATTCCAAAAGGCTTTATAATGTTGTCTTATTAGTTATAAGTGGTCTTTGTCTGCTTTAAGTGAAGTAACTTCACTGCACTTAAAGCCGACAAAGACCACTTATAAATAATAATAACAAATATGATTATTTTTCTCAAATAACATCAGATCAGATGAACGTGTACACATTTGCTTTGAACTATGTTTTTGTGACCCGTGCTGGCAGAATGAGTGTAAATGGGCACAGACTAATTTTGAGCCTTAAGCCAAAAAAAAAGTGAAAAATGTCGATTTTGTTCGAATTTGAGATTTTCACAAAAATTAGTTCCTTAAGCTCAATTCCAGTGCTCCAAATAGTAATTAAACATCTAAAATTACCTTTACTTGTGCGTTTTCTGTATAAGGAATTAAAAGCAAGTTCAAAGGGAATCGAATCTAAAGATTTGGAATCAACTTGATTAAAACTAATTCAAAATTTATAGTTTACACTTTATCAACTATTCGTCCAGCAAAATGTTAAAATCAGTATATCTTAACAATTTTGATATTTATATTATTCCCTTGGCCAAAGGTCATAATACAAGCCACAGCCATATCACCTTGCAGACCAAGACCAGTTGCCCACTGAAGCTAAGCAGGGTTGAGCTGGTCAGTACCTGGATGGGAGACCTCCTGAGAAAGCTAGGTTGCTGCTGGAGGAGGTGCTAGTGAGACCAGCAGGGGGTGCTCACCCTGTGGTCTGTGTGGGTCCTAATGCCCCAGTATAGTGATGGGGACACTATACTGACAAAAAGCACTGTCCTTTGGATGAGACGTTAAACCGAGGTCCTGACTCTCTGTGGTCATTAAAAGTCCCATGGCACTTCTCGTAAAAGAGTAGGGGTGTAACCCCGGTGTCCTGGCCAGATTCCCTCCTCTGGCCCTTATCAATCATGACCTCCTAATGATCCCCATTCATTGAATTGTTACTTGCGTTTTGGTTGAAAACGGGGTTTTCTCGTTGGGAATCACGGCGCTTCTGATTGGTTGGTGATCGTTCTTTGGATGACGTCTTGGGATTCACTCGATGGTGAACTTACTTGGAGTGCTGAAAATGTGCAAGTTCTGCAAGGCCTCAGAATACAGGAGTTTTCTACACTTTTATGGTCTTCCATGCCTGAGTGGCATTTCACCACCTACTGCTACTTGTACAAGGAACTTTCTGTCTGATGAAAGATAGTATTTCTCCACATGACACAGATGTAGCTGGACATCTGTTCAAAACCTATGTGAGCAGTTTTGAGAGATGGTTTGGTAAATGTCATGTCAGTTTCGATGTGCACATTCTAGAGCATGCAGCACAGTCTGAAAGGAACCGGGGTCCACTATGGTGCCAGAGTGCTTTTATCTTTGAAAATCATAATGGCAGCTTGCAAAAGCTCTTGCATGGCACCCAGGCAGTTCCTGAACAAACTGTCAATACGTCTTTTCTTTTTCAAAGTGTTCCAAGGTTTTTGACAAGCATTTACAGCAATAGTACTAATCAAGTGAGCAAGGACCTTGTAGACCGGATGTTACGTGGGTACAAAGTTGCCAAAAACTGCGTGACTAAAACTAATGTAATCTTCCTTGGTTCACCAATCACAAGACCACCAACACTCAGAGAACCACATCTTCTCAGCGAGAACGGCATTAACGTTCACCAGTGTGCATTCCATCAAAGGGCTATAATTAATGGAAACCGATTTCACTCAGAAACAAGCACAACACAATCGAGAAGAATTAACCATGCGGTTCTTACAGAAAACAGGGCAGCGGTAGTTGTGAGATCATTGGTCGATGTGGGGCTTGACACAGGCTCCAGCTTTATTAGCACTGCCAAATTTAGCAAGATTAAAGACAGACAGGGACTACTGTCTCTGGGATAGCCGAGGAGAGCTGTATTTTGAGTCAAATTAATTAAGTGCGCTGAAATAAAAACAACTTACTTCAAAAATGTGCCCGGAGTACATCACTTACTCTGCATTCAGCCGAATAAATGGGAGCTTGATTGAATGCTGTATGAATGGTGATGCATGTGAATAAAGTTATACTGTATGCTATGGTACAGTAATTTGTATATATCTGCCATCTATTCATATAGTTTATAAGTTTATTTTAGCAAGTGTAGTACACTTTGGTTACTGTGTGACTCTGAGGCCACACGTCTTGTGGTTTTGCATGTTGTTAAGTTAATTAGTCCATCTGGTATGAGATTTCCCGACCAACCCTCTAACAAAACCGTGAGAAAAAGATCAGACAAAATAAAAGTTGATTTTGATGATTTTTTAGTTCAAGGGATACAAAGAAACTGGAGTAGAGAAGTCAAGAAACAAGAGAAGAAGGAACGTCGCAGACGGGCCCAAGAGAGAGCAAGGAGACCAGAAGATCATCTTCAAAATGAAAACAATTCTGAAATTAATGAGGAAGCAGGAAGCAATGAATAAGAGAATAATGAAATTGATGAGAGAGATGACTGGGTTATGTGATTTCTCTGTTGAATTACAAAAGTTAACAAACGATTTGGAGACAGTGAAACTCCAGAATTCTGTTATTGAAGTATGAGTATTAAAAGCTATGCAAACATATATCCTGTATTGCTATGGCAGATGATAATAATTTTTGTGGGTTTAACTGTTATGTATTTGCTATGCTTATTTTTGAAACAGGGCGGTTAAAAGCAAGAAGATGCACCTTGCACTTCGGTGCACGGTGGAATTTCTAGCTAAGCCGGGGCATAAGATGTTCATCGCACCTGCTAGAGGTCTTATATTGCGGTTTAGACATATAGGCTTATGTATTGTTTATGCTAGAAGAAGGTGTTACAATTTTTCCTATAGCTTAAAGCAGATGTAGACACCTTCGCTATTTAGAGGTATTGTATTTTTTTCCTTTGAACTTTTGACATTGCTTTGCAGACTTTGACAAAAAAAGGCAAGGCATCCTCCCCTAAAAGAGGGGGGGGGGAGGCAAGTGTAAAGAGACACAGAGAAAACTATAAAAAGATTGGTGAAACTCTTGTTCAGGGCCGATTTTCGTGGTGAAGACTATCCGCTGTTATTTTGTTATTTGCTTATGAGGTAATTGTTTTTTAATAAAACGAAACCAATGCTTTGGTGATTCGTAAACTTTTTAAACAAGCCTCTGAGTCATTAATTAACAATAATAGCCTGTTATCTGAACCTGAATATATTCTAATTGAGCCTCAAGAGACACGAACTTGACTGAGCTGAGACGGTCACCGGCGGGAGAGCATCCAAGACTTCTAACACCATCCACCCAAATAAGAGGTAACTATACATTCTCTATTTGAGATGTATTCATGGGTGAATAAGATGTGATTTATGAATCTTAGGATCTTTTAACCGGTATAGAAACACAACAATGTTTAAGTCTGTTCAGTTCAGTGTGTGAAACTGCTTTGGTTGTTGATTAGACAGCCTGATTACTGTATTGTTTGTGAAAGTTTAAAGTGCTCTGTGGATTTCATTCTTGGCATGATTGTATTGTACAACAGTAGGTTATTAATTCATTTTTGCAATATGCATTTTTATTAAACATTGACAAATATTATTTTTCAATTATGTGATGTAATATGTATATAACATTTTCTGTAATATTTACATATTTACAGTTCATGTGTGATACAATGAATGTATGTATGAAATAATTTTAAAATGAATGTGGGAAGAATTAAAAATTCTGTACAGTGCAATATATCAAATCCACTGTGAAATAAAAGTGCAAGTAATTCTACAACTTATACTGTGTATCCCTGCACAGAACGCAGCGGGAATTCCTGCAGGATTTATTTGTGAGAGCGGGACTTTTATTTTGATGGGGTGACATGACGTCATAAGGCCGCGCCGCGCTCCCGCATCTGTGATTCGGCTGAAGAAAGGTTTGTTTCTTAATCATTTAGCAGAAAGTATTTAAGTCAGTGCTGCCCGTTTGTGTTACAGTGAACTTGTTAATGAATCAGTAATTTTCGAATGTAATATTGTGATGTATTTACATAGTTGTTATGAGTAAAGCACAGAAAGGCTGCGTCTCGTTTGAAGCAGTTCATCATAAACACTTCCCACTTTACCAGACGGGACAGTTCCGGCCTCGTTTGTTCTGTCTATGTAAATTATGCATCATTAATATGGTGATTACTGAACTTGATCTTGTAATATTACTGCTTTAAATATTAAGGCATTTTAAGTGTTTTTGCTACATTTTGTTGCACTGTTTAATGATTGAAATGTGCTTAATATGGATTGCAAATGGCAAAAACATGCATTTTGTTCATACCTTTGTTTTATTCTTTTGAAAGGTGATTAAATTGTGGCTGGAAACAGATGGAGAACTGACAGGCTTGTGCTGCAGTTCTGTGGATGTTTTGCCCTCCAGGTCTTCGAGCCGGTCACGTGACTGAAAGCTATGAATAGTTTGGATTCAAACATATAAAGGATTTAAACACATTTACACACAAAGATGCAGAAAAGAGCTGTCCGTGACTAGAGGACACAACATCTTATCATATCAGTGCAAGTGAAAGTTGTGAGGTTGATTTATATGAGTTTAATGCTTTATCTATTGATTCTACAGCTTATGTATTTTGCATATCTGTATATATATGTATATATTCATATCTGGGGAGTGACTGTCTCTTTGGTCAGATGTTGGTTTTTCGTGACGTTTATTCTGAATCACAGCAGACTGAAGACATGCTGCAGTACATCAGTGTAAATACAACAAGAACAACACAAACATCTGAAATCACAATACAGACCACACAATACATATCTAAATATTATATCTGTGTTCTTCTATTAATTTGCAGTACTAGTTTTGAGTGTTTTAGTGTAATCAGGTCATTAACTCTTACTAGGGTGCTGCTGAACTAGAGCTGATTGAGACGCACACAGAGATCTGTCTGTTAATTATTCTCATCTTAAACACACAGAGAAACTCCTGCTGAAGCACACTGTTGTAAAGATGGAGTTTATTAAAGAGGAGAGAGAAGACCTGAAGATTGAAGAAGATTTCAGAGTCAAACAAGAAGATCCTGAGGAACAAACAGGTTGGTTTCATTCTCAAAGTCTTTCTTCAGTCATGAATCTCTTGTATTTACTATTCCTATTTTAGTTGCATTATTGAAGGGCAGTACAGACATGTAAACACCTCAATCACACTATTACCGTCGTGTAGGACTTTTTGCCGCATTTTGTGACAGGACACACACACACGGCAGCGATCAACCGTTTGACGGCAAATAAAAGAGCTTCAACACCGCCGTCGTCTGTACGTGCATACAAATAATTAACTGCACTTGAAGCTTTCATAAAATTAAAAATGAAACACGGAAAACTGTATAGCATCATCACGAAGACAAACTATATGTTTGCACGTGAAATTCTGGAGGGATGTCGGTCAGATGGTGCAGCGTGGTGACGTAATGACGTTTATTCTAAAATCAACTCATGTAAACACCTTAATCATAATATTGTTTTATTCAGAATAAGGTCAATAATTAGATTACTGATGTCCATGTAAACGTAGTCAGTGTTAACTATGGCTACTCACAAATCAGGCAACCAACTGGACCTTATTTACACACGACAGTGCTCCAGTGATCATGTGCTGGTTTCTCCACTGCACACCTCGGATCACTTCCTCCTCACTCTTAACCTCAACATGGTCCCTGACACAACACATACCCCTCCACACGCCATCTTTCAGCATAACCTACGCTCACTCTCACCCTCCCAGCTATCTGCTATGGTTCTTCGCTTCCTCCCTCTAAACAGTTATCATCTCTTGATGCTAACAGTGCTACTGATACATTCTGCTCCACTCTTACATCTTGTTTAGACACTGTCTGCCCCTTGTCTTCCAGGCCAGCCCGTACCAGCCCTTCTGCCCCTTGGCTGTCTGATGTTCTCCCCGAACATCATGCTAAGCTCAGGGCTGCTGAAAGGGTGTGGCGCGAATAAAAAAATCCTACTGACCTTAATGTGTATCAGTCACTCCTCACTTCCTTCTCTGATAATGTCTTCACTGCTAAAAGGACATACTATAATAACAAAATTAACAATGTCTAACTCTCGCATGCTCTTTAAAACATTTTCCTCCCTCCTTCGTCCTCGTCCTCCTCCTCCCCCTCCTTCATCAACTCTTAACAGCTGACAACTTTGCCACCTTCTTCATTAATAAAATTAAAACCATCAGTGCACAAATTTCCACACCACAATCTGTCAAGCACATCTTACCAGCAAACATACACTCGTTCACATCCTTCTCTTCACTCTCTGAGGCAGAAGTCTCCAAACTAATCATTTCTAATCATCCTACTACTTGTCCGCTTGATCCTATTCCATCTCATCTCCTTCAAGCCATTTCTCCTTCAGTTGCACCTGCACTCACTCACATCATTAACACATCCCTTCACACTGGAGTTTTCCCCTCAGCATTTAAACCCCACTATTTAAGAAACCCACTCTTAACCCAGCTCTTTTAGAGAACTACAGACCGGTTTCCCTTCTTTCTTTCATTGCAAAAACACTTGAACGAGTTGTGTTCACACAGAATAACCTCCTGGACAGTAACCAGTCTGGTTTCAGAAGTGGACATTCAACCTTGCTCTCAGCTGTTGAAGTCCTAAGACTGGCAAGAGCGGATTGCAAATCTTCAATACTTATCTTGCTGAATTTGTCCACTGCTTTTGACACTGTTAACCACCAGATCCTTCTGTCAACCCTATTGGTAAAGGGCATCTCAGGAACCGCACTCCAGTGGTTTGAGTCTCACCTCTCAGATAGGTCCTTCAAGGTATCTTAGTGAGGTGTCCCAGTCGCAACATCTAACTACTGGGGTGCCTCAGGGCTCAGTTCTTGGATCACTTCTCTTCTCTGTCTACATGGCATCACTAGGTTCTGTCATTCAGAAACATGGCTTTTCATATCACTGCTATGCTGATGTCACTCAACTCTGCCTCTCATTCCATCCTGATGATCCGAAGATAGCTGCTCACATCTCAGCTTGTCTAACAGACATTTCTTGCTGGATGAAGGACCATCACCTTCAACTCAACCTTGCCAAGACAGAGCTGCTTGTGGTTCCATCAAACCCATCGTTTCATCACAATTTCACCATCCAGTTAGACTCATCAACCATAACTCCTTCAAAAACAGCCAGAAACCTTGGAGTTATGGCTGATGATAAGCTGAATTTCTCAGACCACGTTGTTAAAACTGCCCGGTCCTGCAGATTTGCATCAAGAACATCAGGCCCTTTCTTTCGGAACATGCTTCACAACTCCTTGTTCAAGCTCTTGTTCTGTCCAGGCTGGACTATTGCAATGCTCTCTTGACAGGTCTTCCAGCCAGTTCTATTAAACCTTTACAATTAATCCAGAATGCAGCAGCAAGATTCATTTTTAATGAGCCAAAAAGAATGCATGTCACACATCTGTTTATCAATTTGCACTGGCTACCAATAGCTGCTCACATAAAATTCAAGGCATTAATGTTTGCCAACAAATCCACCACTGGCTCTGCACCCCTTTACCTAAATTCATTACTTCAGACGAATGTGCCTCTAGAAGCTTACGTTCTGCAAGTGAACGTTGTGAACTTTATTGTTCATCCCAAAGAGGCACAAAATCACTTTCACAGACTTTTACATTAAATGTTCCCTCCTGGTAGAATGACCTGCCCGACTCAATCCCAGCAGCTGAGTCCTTAGCCATCTTCAAGAATCGGCTAACACCGCATCTCTTCCATCTGTATTTGACCCTCTAACTCTAGCAGTCTCTATTCTTATTATATTCTTTAAAAAAAAACTTTCATCTTTTAGACTTGCACTCTATTCATTTACTAACTGCTTGTTTTCTTTTTTTTTAAAAAAAACACTAGCTTCTCTAATCATTTTGAATTCTATCCTCGCGGCAGCAAACTATTCAGTGGTAATAGGCATGTTGGTGGACTACCTACTTTTGTTGTTGGATTTGATGTTTTACATGTCTAAACGCATTCTTTTCTTTGTGCCATTAAACTGGTGTTAACTTTCATTTGTTTCTGTTCACTCTAGATCTGATGGCGCTGAAAGAGGAGAGTCAAGAACTGAATGAAATGGAAGAGAAAAATCAGGATGAGAAATGCCATGATTTCATGGCTGGGGAAAAATATTTTAGTTACTCACAGACTCATAAAACAGAAACTACAAACCTTAAAGTGCAAATGAGTGTTCACACTGGAGAGAGCCCTTTCAGCTGCCAACACTGTGGAAAGAGTTTCAGTCATAAAGAAAGTTTTAAAAGCCACTTAAAAATCCACACTGGAGAGAATTTGTTTGTGTGTCCTCAGTGTGGAAAGAGTTTTACACAGAAAAAAACACTTAACGCCCACATGAGGATTCACACTGGAGAGAAACCTTACTCCTGCGAACTGTGTGAGAAGAGCTTCATACGAAGAGAAGGCTTTAGGTCTCACATGAGAGTTCACACTGGAGAGAGCCCTTTCACCTGCCAACAGTGTGGGAAGGGTTTTAATCGAAAACAAAGCCTTAAAGTCCACTTGAATATCCATGCTGGAGAGAAGCCGTTCATATGCCCTCAGTGTGGAAAGAGCTTTACACAGAAGTCAACCCTTACAGCTCACATGAGAGTTCACACTGGAGAAAAACCTCATATCTGCAAACTGTGTGGGAAGAGTTTCTCAGTAAAAGGAAGTCTTAAAATTCACATGAGAATTCACTCTGGAGAGAAGCCGTTCATCTGCTCTCAGTGTGGAAAGAGTTTCAAACAGAAAAAAGAACTTGATGGTCACATGAGAGTTCACACTGGAGAGAAACCTTTTGATTGTGATCAGTGTGGAAAAAGTTTCGGATATAAATCACACCTTAATAAACACATGAGGATTCACACAGGGGAGAACTGTTTTATATGTCAGCAGTGTGGAAAGAGTTTCTCACACAGAGCAAACTTTGACAATCACATAAGATTTCACACCGGAGAGAAGCCTTTCACCTGCCCTCAGTGTGGAAAGAGCTTCACAGTTAAAGGAAACCTTAAGACACACATCAGAGTTCACACTGGAGAGAGGCCTTACAAGTGTCCTCAGTGTGACATGAGATTCAAAAATAACACAAGCCTGAAACGACATTTGCGCACTCATTCTGGAAATAAACTGCCATTGTCCTCAGTGTGACAAGAGCGTGACATTCACTCTGGAGAAAGACAATTCAGTTGTGATCGGTCTAATAAAAACATTGCACTTATACATATTAAACTCCTTTACATATTAATGTAAATGTCAGACCCTGTTTGTGTTCTTTTTTAAAGATTACTGTTACAAATAAGTTGATAAGATATTGATACAACAAAAATATTAAAATGAAAATTTTATTTATTATTATTTATTTGTCGTTTCATTTTTTTTATTAAGCTAATTTATAAAAACGTTTGGAGCACTTTTTGTTCGTTAAATGTAAGGTTTTTTTTTGTTTGTTTTGTTTGTAAGTAACGACCAAGCGGCCAGCGGCAGACAGTGATCAATTTAGCCTTCTCAAATCATCACGACTTGCTTAAAATATAATCTATAGATATAAACAGTTCAATCATATCACTGTGTTTAAATGTTTGAACTATATAAATGTGCGCTTGGTTCATATCTAATCGTTTGTGTGAAGAGTGGAAGCTGAAGCGCACTTTGCAGGACATGGAGGCGCCAGAGCGGGCACTTGCATTTTTTTCTTGATAGTGGAAACAAATTAAAATAAGCCTAAAACAGGCCCGATTATATATTTTTTTCTGATTTTTATGTTGCTCTGCTCTGAATTCCTTAGAATTTCCTTAAAATTTAAAGGATTTTCTGCAACGCAATTTTGTCTGATATGTGAATTATTTATTAGCCTATTTTTAATCCATGCAGCAAAACAGCTTTAAAAATTACTTTATTGCATTCCAGATAGTCAATGTTTCATTAGCCCATGCATAAACATCTGATGAATCAGCCTTTTGAACGAATCGTTTGAATGAACGATTCAATCAGTAGACGTTCACTTGCTGTGACCTACTGGCGTTTTAATTTTGTTTAAATGTATAATTTCCCCCGATCATTTATTTGTATATTCAAAAAAAAATTTTAAACAATGTAATAACATTATTTAATGCAGTAGTATTTTTTTCAAGTGTAAATTATTTCATTTGATAATGTATAGGTAACTTCCATATTACTGTAGTAATAAAACTTATAGATCAAATGTAAGAATTTGAAATAAAAGATGAAGTATTAATGACGTTACTTAATTCCAGTTTAATCTTCCTAATAGAAAGACTGTTCTACCCCTTATATTTTGTATTTATTTTCTCTCCTTTAATGGTAATATCATTCCTTTACATGATACTAACACAAAGGGGATGGCATAGGCCTACAGAAAGATTTTGTTGTCATCAGATGTAGCTTTGCACACTGCCAGCATCTAGAATCATTTTCATCAAAATTTTAATATTAATAGCAAAGGGCTTTCTTAACTTATTATATTTTACAGCCTATCAATTGATAAGATTTTGTAGGCTTTGCCATAAACTTTATGCAGCAATCAACTGCCATGATCTGTGACCATAAGTGTTTGATCACAGACATTGTTGCAAGGTGGCCTGGGAGCACACATGACTCCTTTATCTTTAGCAACTCATCTGTGGGTCAAGAGGCCCAAAACTCACAGGGACAGTGGAGGCTGCTTGGGGACAGCAGATATCCACTGAGGCCATATCTGTTCACCCCTGTAGCTAATCCTGTCAATAACAGGGAAGCAGATTTCAATGAAGCTCACCGTGTTGCTCAAAGTATTGTGGAGCACACTTTAGGGAGGTGGAAGCTAGACTTTCGGGCTATTCACAAGTCCAGTGGTGGTCTTCTCTTTGAGCCACAAAAGTGCTGTGCTGTAGTAACAGTAACAGCTATGCTGCACATTGCAGTGTGGGCAACAGTACCCTTTGGACATGAGGGAGGAAGACGAAGAGGTGGAGGAAGAGAATGAAGATGGCATGAGACCTCAACCAAGACATGTTCAATACATTGCTGGGTTTCGTGCACGCCAGCAAGTCACTGACACATTTTTTTGAGTTCCTCCTTTATTTTTCCTGTCTTTAAAGCACACTAGCCATTTCCCTGTTAAATGCAACACTTGTATTCTCCTTGAAATCTCCATATACAGCAGTGTACTTTTTCATTCCTTAATTTATTTGTGTTCAGTCAGGTAATTTTTATTTCTTGATTTGTTATTATTTCTATATTGAATTATGTTTAATGAATTCAAGTAAAAGAAGGAAATAAATAAATATATGTAAAAACAATATTTAAGTCACATTGAACAGAAGTAAGTTTTAGTTGCAATTTGTCGGTTGTCCTGCAGTTGACCTCATAGTGGGCCTCATTCATGAAACATTCGTAAATATAGGAGTAAAAAAACGTACCTTCCCGAAAACTCTCCTCCGGATTCACAAATGCTTCGTAATGTCCAATTTGATAGTTAAACGTGTATGTTAATGAATTCCAATCATTCATGAATAGGGCGCTCGTGCAAGCTCATACACAATTAGCATAATCCCCGCCTATGAATTACAGCTACGCAAATTGCATGTCCAGGAACGCGGTGGAATATTCTGGTCTACTTTCTCAGGTTTGGCTCCAGTATATTGCATAAATGCAAAAAAGACTAATAGGCCATATGCCTAACAATAACTATTCAATAACGTGTGTCCACCAAAGCGTTTTAGTCACCTGAAAAATGTCAGGCGCTCTTCTGAAAACGGCCAGCTGGTGGCGCTTAAACACTTTGGTGGCACAGCATTTTTCCAGCTGAGACGCTTTGGTTGCTATTAGGAACATCCACGGCAGTAACGTATTACTAGTATCTCATTTTGAAGAATATTACTGAATATAAAAGTGCAGTAACCAGTAGTATTAACTTCTCAATTGTTCAGTTGTTGTACAAGTAGAATGATTGGTCGGTGTAGTATTTGTCGTATTTGGACGGCTGGGTAAAAAATGACAGTGACAAGCGCTGCGTTCTACCCAAAGCTAAACCGTTTAGCAACTCTCAACTACAAAAAAATAAATAAAATAAAAATAAAACGGAGCAAACGAACATGTAAAATATTATAATGGCAGTGCATCAAAATTCAGTGTCATCAGTTTGCCAAAAAGAACATTTTACGCACCATTTACACCTGCTAGGGTGTACCATTTTCATGAATTTGAAGTTTACGTCAGAACAGCTTTACGAATGATTTACACAAAAATTCGTTCTGCTCGTGTTTCATGAATGAGGCCCAGTGTCTCCTTATGATGCACTTCGGGATTTATGATTACTTCAGTGCACCCGTAGTTCAATTATATATATATAAATAATTTTTATTTTTTTACTTTGGCTCTTTTGGAAAAATGCATTAACCAAAATTTAAAAAAAATGGCTCTTTGGTCAAAAAAAGTTCCCGACCCCTGCCCTATCGCATACATGAATCACCTCGTTGCATCTAAACAGGTGGAGCTGGGGAAGGTGGAGGGTTTCTGAAGTAAGCTGCGACTGCTACAGCAAGTACTTGTCATATATTTGAATATTGACCAGAGAGCTCATTGGCTACCAATACATGAGAGAACCAATCAGCTGTGCCATGTGGTAATGGCCATGTCCTTTGCTACTTCCCCTCACAATCCCCTAGACAGGAGGGGAACTTAACAATTGGGGGCTCGTCTGGGATTTGAACCCAGGATCTCTCAAAGGGAGGCAGATGCATATTTCGTCACATTTGAACGCATAGCCACAAAATTTAGCTGGCCAAAAGATGTGTGGGCTCTGTTTCTGCAGTGCAGCCTTACTGGGAAACCCCAGGAAGTCTCCTCTGCTTTGCCCCTTGAGCAGTCTCTTGACTACGACGCCGTTAAACGAATTAGTGCCAGAGGCGTATAGACAGAAATTCTGATTCCATGCTAAAACTGCCAAACAAACTTACGTCGAGTTTGCCCGAGAAAAACACACCCTTTTCGAGAAGTGGTGTTTTTCTAACAGAGTTACCACTCTTGAGCACCTTCAAGAGTTAGTTTTACTGGAGGAGTTGTACCTGAAGGTGTAGTGGTATATTTAAACGAACAAAAAGTGACATTTCTTGTTGATGCGGCCGTGTTAGCTGACGAATTTGCTCTAACGCATAAGAGCGTGTTCACTACTGTGAGGCGTAACCTAGTTCCGCTAACCAGTGAGAGCTCAGCCCAAGAAAAAGCCTATGACTTGTGGGATTACAAATTTATTAAAATGTTCAATTTAGATCCCAATGTAAAAATGTACAAACTGAAGAAGTTATATACATTGTATTTAGCATTTATGGTGACATCAAATGAATGACTGTGATATACAAAGTTTGTAGCAAGAGGTTGTCAGGTCCTGTTCTCTTATTGTAAGTCAAATGAGCCAGACGACGGAGACTCTTGCCTTTTGTTTGTAATTGCTTTTGAGGCCCCTGTCTCAATCTTTGGCCAGTTAGGCCGATTAGATTAGGAGTGGTTAAATGGGCCAGGATGCTATGTCTGAATACTTAATTTGCATGCTTTGTTTAAGGTCGTCACCCAGGTGCTTTATTTCCATTCCTAAGCACAGCCCCCTAAATGTATATACACTACAATGTATCACTGCTTTAGTTAGACTTGGAAGACTACAGCGAAGAGCAGTGAGTTCTCTTCTCAATAAAGAGGAACTTCTGCATGAAAAGATATCCCAAGGTCTCCTGGTCTTTGCTTCGAAAAGTGGAACAAACTTTAGAAGATAAAAGTTCACAACAGATGGTGCCGTGACCCGGATAGAGTTCCAGCTTCTCTCCAGAATCCAGATTGAAAACTTCAAGATAAAACAAAGATCTGCTTCCAGAGTGCATCTTTTGGAATCCAGTGAAAACTTTGTTATCCTCTGCGCCGACAGAGACGAGCTAACAGACAGCTGTAGGTTTTGTTAGCTAAGTTATCCTCTAAAAATGTCCTTTTAGAGATGAAGGTTATCCTTTGTTTTCTAGGCAGGGAAGATTAGCATCACGTGCTAATAGTGTGTTACCCTCTGTTTTTTGTTAGGCAGGGAAGATTAGCATCACATGCTAATATTGTGTTACCCTCTGTTTTTTTGTTAGGCAGGGAAGATTAGCATCACATGCTAATAGTGTGTTACCCTCTGTTTTTTTCGGCAGGGAAGAATTGTTTATCCTCTGTTTCTAGGCAGGGAAGATTTAGCATCACGTGCTAATATTGTGTTACCCTCTGTTCTTTTAGGCAGGGAAGTTAAGTGTGAAGTGTTGGTAATTTGAAAAGTTAACAATAGTTAAGCTGCGTTAACAAGTGTACCCTCTGTTGATCAGAGAAGTTTTAGTGTTTTTGATTGTGTGGTAACAAATAAACTCACAAAATAGGTAGAAGAAATGCTAGGCTGATTCCAACAACATAAAATGGTGGTCGGGTGACTCCATTGTGGTCAGATAGTGAATTCAAAACACTGTTAGAGGAACAAATGAACCTAATAATCACTGAGAAAATTAGACAAGAACTAATTCAGAAATATGAGATCCATCCAGACAAGACTTGGTCTGTAGATGAGTGTAAAAAAGTATTAGGAGCATGTATTCGCAAGAACAATGTGAAAGGCATTATCTGCTGCCACAGAGAATTTGGTTTAGCGCTAGCTACACAACAGTCTCAGCGAAACTCAGAACTGGAAGAACAGAACAAAGAGCTTCGTGCTAGAATATCCTCTTTGACAAAGAAATTGAACCGCAACAAAGCTGCCGCAAAAACTGATGTGAAAGTTAATCAGCCAGATAACATGTACCCTGATTTACAAGCATTCTTTGAAACAGATGTAACCATCCAATCAATAACTGATGTGCCTGTAGAGTCAGTGAAGGTATGTGGCGCTAAGAGAAAATTTCAAGAAATTGAGGAAATTGACAGTGTTCCTCTCAACTCTTCTGTTGTCCAAGTACAAACTATTGCCAAAGCATTAGGACCTCAAGATATAGAGAGACTATCTCAGAGCTTACCCTCAGCACGCACAGAGTTTTCTGAATTTAGAAGGGCATTGATAAAAAAAATGCGTCTCTACGACATGTCGTTAGCAGAAGTCAAACAGCTGATGTCACAAATTCTAACTGAATCTGAATTCAACAGTTTTGAGTCTGCTGTTACTTCTGAACTACAACATGCCAGTAAAGGCGATTTGAGAGAAGGTCTTTTGAAAATCCTAAAGGATATCTTAGGACCCAAAATAGATTGGTCTAGAATTACTAACTGTGTGCAAAGGAAAGAAGAGACTGAGTGAATACACTGAAAGGTTTTGCCAGACAGCTGTAACTTACAGTGGAATCGTTGATGATCCTGAAAGTGTGCTAGATGACAAGGGACCCCTGGTTCGTATCTGGTCAGATGGCCTTGTAGCCGAATACAGAAAAGCTTTACCATTCTTAGATTTAACTTGGTCTAACAGAACTCTCAGAAGTAACCTAGACAGGTTAGCTACTTGGGAAAGAGACTCTGATGTTAAAGCCAGAGTAAAGATTGCAGCAGCGTCCTTTAAGGTTAACACAGAGAACCGACCGAAACGTAAATGTCCTAAGAAGGAGAGCAGTTGCCATTACTGTGGAAAGTTAGGACACTGGATGAAAGAGTGTAGGAAAAGCAAAAAGACTTTAGGAGAGATTAACAACTTTACTCAGCTCCTACTGAGTCTACTTAACACTCTGAAGCAGCCCCTCCCCGCTTCACCGAACTGTTGGAGCCATTTGCTCAGGTGTTAACTGTTAGGGCTGTGAGTGCTTAATTTCCCCAGTAATGTACAACAAAGCTGAAAGATTCTTTGTAAATAAAACTACAGGAAAGTTACTGTCACTTCCTTCCATTGAGAGAATGCTAGTTAAGTACACTCACAGCCTTCAAAGCTATACTACAGCACACTCCAGTCACTCACCTATCCTCTCTGAGTTATGATGTTTATGACTGATGTTCCATTAGAGGATGGAGATGTCACACACTAAAGTTTGCACACCACCTACAGGGATAGAACAGGACACATGGACCAGTGAGGGACCCAGGGAAGAACTGGAATGCAATAGGCTTCCGGGGGCTAACCCTGCGGTGAAGATAACCTTATAGGTCATTCCCCATACAATAGTCCATCCTTCTCCTCACTGTCCTTTAGGTGTCTCATAAATTAAGAACCAGGGAAAGAAGGAACAACAATAGCAGACTCAGATTGAACAGAGGGTATAACTCTAATGTTTGCAGTCTTTAGAACAAATACTGCTCTGTCTTTTGTTTTCTTTCTTACTCTGTGCAGATACCACTTGATGGCTGTCCAAAAACCCATACGCGCCAAACCCCTCACCTGCGTATGAAGCCAACAACAAGACACACTACCGAGCCAACTGTCACGGAAGACAGAACAAAGAAAGAAAAAAAATACACAACGCAGAGAATCACATACGAGAACTTCAGTCATCAATTAACATGATCAAGACATTCTTGATCTTTCAGCAAAATTACACCTGATGGCTGAAGATAATTCTTCATGGTTCGGAAACCTGTTAGTATCAAGTGTTTCATTCAACAAATGACTCACGACCATCACGAGAAATGACAGTTCCAACCAGAAAAGACTATCAAGAACTTCACAGAGCTGCATGTTTGTTTCTGTGTCAGCAAGCAGTTCGTCCCTACAGACAATCAACACAGAACAAGTGCGATGAGCCTGTAACGATCCCAAGTTACAAGAATAAACTTTTTAAGTGTTTAAATTTGTATTTTGTGAGAGTTATTAGAACTCTCAAAGGGGGAATTGTGGGATTACAAATTTATTAAAATGTTCAATTTAGATCCCAATGAAATAATGTACAAACTGAAGAAGTTATATACATTGTATTTAGCATTTATGGTGAAGATGGTGACATCAATTGAATGACGGTGATATACAAAGTTTGTAGCAAGAGGTTGTCAGGTCCTGTTCTCTTATTGTAAGTCAAATGAGCCAGACGACGGAGACTCTTGCCTTTTGTTTGTAATTGCTTTTGAGGCCCCTGTCTCAATCTTTGGGCAGTTAGGCTGATTAGATTAGGAGTGGTTAAATGGGCCAGGATGCTATGTCTGAATACTTAATTTGCATGCTTTAAGGTCGTCACCCAGGTGCTTTGTTTCAAATCCTAAGCACTGCCCCCTAAATGTATTAACACTACAATGTATCACTGCTTTAGTTAGACTTGGAAGACTACAGCGAAGAGCAGTGAGTTCTCTTCTCAATAAAGAGGAACTTCTGCATGAAAAGATATCCCAACGTCTCCTGGTCTTTGCTTCGAAAAGTGGAACAAACTTAAGAAGATAAAAGTTCACAACAGACTCTTCTCGTGGTAGGATTGAGACTTCATCCAATTTGCCTCGTAGGAAAAGTAATGGTAAACGAGCTTGCTTCTTCTGTCTTGATCCAAATCATCTCATTTCTGATTGTAGAGCTTGGAAACAGAAAGTAGCCGCTACACGATCTAAAAGTACCGCTTTGGTTCACACGTTAAGTGATGTTGATAATGTCGCTACTGCTACTCGTGAGTATCGGCCATTTTTGCTGGATGGCACAGTGTCTTATTCATCTGAATTGGAAGGGAAGCCAGTAAAGATTCTGAGAGACACTGGGTCAGTCCAGTCACCAATTCTAGAAAATTGGGTACCATCGCTGACTAGTTATTCTGGTGCAGATGTTTTAGTTCGAGGTATTGGTATGCAGTGCCTCAGCATTCCCCTACATGATCTGTACTTGCAATCAGAGTTAGTAACCGGACCTGTGAGGCTTGGGGTGTGCTCTCGATTACCAATTGAAGGGGTAGATGTTACTTTGGGCAACGACCTCGCTGGTGGAGATGTTTTCCCATACCCAGTCGTAACTACTGAACTGACTGTAATTGACCGTTCAAAACTTGCCCAATGTTTCCCTGCTGCTTTTCCTGCATGTGCAGTAATGCGTGCCCAAGCAAGGAAATTCAGAGATGTAGTTGACCTCTCTGAAACCTTCTCGGTTAATTCAAATGATCATGATTTGATCCCGGACAAGCCCCCAATTGTTACTTCCCCTCACTATCCCCTAGACAGGAGGGGAACGTAACACTGCTGAGGCAGTGACAGAAACATAGAAGCATGCTTGACTTCTACTTGTGTGGTACCCAACTTTGATCAAAGGATGTGGCTGTCAAACGTCAGAATGTGTTCCAGAACACACAATGTTCTGCAATGATATCTGATGCTTTTTTGCAACTCACATTAAATATGCTTAATATGACTGGATTCCAAGGAGATTAAAATTGGCTTTGATTTTCAGAATTAAAACCAGTTGCAAGTGCTGTCTCTTAAAGTGCTCAACACTTGACATCAGCTGACAGAATTGCAATCAACTGCTCATTCTTCTGTCATGAAATGTTTCTCTGTGAGACTCCTGTCACTGCAGGATCTGCTGTGAGTCCACTATGATCCTGTTCTTCTAGATCTTTGGGATTGCTTCAGTCTGTTAGAATTACTTCAGTCTGTTGCGCTGCTGAGAGGTTTGTGACTGTAGCTCCGTGTACCTTCGCTTTTTATTGAATCTCTGCCTTATTTTCACTCCCTTTTTGTCTAAAGTGATAATATATAACTTAATTCCCACTATATTTCTGGTGCTATCTTTCAAACTAATTTGATTGTCCGCTTTTAAAACCGCCTGTTAGCTTGTCACTTGCGGTTCCATTTGCATTTCTATTCGCGCCTATTATTTTTATTTTTTTTTCCTCGCTCCGTTTTTCACGAGCTCATCAAACAACAGTGGTAAGTGGTAAGTTAAGTTGGTATCATTCATCAATCACGGTGAGTAATGGCTTCTTCTCCTGCTATTGTTGTTTGCACTGTCTGCCACATGTATAGTTTATCCGTCTCTGTCAGCAGCGAGGGATTCACATGTGATAAATGCAGGGAAATAGTTAGGCTGACAGAGAAGGTTTTAGAACTAGAGACACGCATCCAAACTTTAATTGAGGATAGTAAGAATGTGAGGGCTGTAGATACTGCTTTGGATGCGACTAGCTCAGGGAGTCCTGTACATTGTTCGGTTTCGGTTGAGCCCGTGCAGCAGGGCAGCTGGGTGACATTGAGGCGGCATAGTCGCGGGTCAAAACACCACTCTTCCGTTCCAATCAGAACATCAAACAGGTTCTCCCCACTCAGTGAAGCACCCACTGAGAAACCTGATGAAAGTGCTCTAGTTATTGGCGATTCTATTGTACGGAACGTGAAAATAGAGACACCAGCCACCATAGTCCATTGTTTACCAGGAGCCAGAGCGCCTGACATCTTGGCAAATTTAAAAGTGCTGGCTAATGCTAAACGTAAATTCAGTAAGATTGTTATCCACGTCGGCGCTAATGATGTTCGACTTCGCCAGTCGGAGATCACTAAAAATAATGTTAAAGAGGTGTGTGAACTTGCAAGTACGATGTCAGACACTGTAATATGCTCTGGTCCGCTCCCTGCTTACCGTGGCGATGAGATTCATAGACATCCAGCCATTAAGTGACGACAGTCTGCTAAGTGGTGCCCGCAAAATAACATACACTGCAAAAAATCAACATGCAAAAATGAGAAATTAAAACACAAAATAAGAAAAAAAACCTCAAATCAAGCAAAATGATCTGCCAATGGGGTGAGAAAAATTTACTTGGTAAGATGTCTTGAAACAAGACAAAAAAATCTTGTGACAATGAAGGTTCTTACCGTCTTAAAACAAGAAAAAAATTGTAGTAAATTTAGATAGTTTAACTAGATTCAAGCAGTACATACGTCTTAAAACCATGCAAAAATAGTAAAATCTAGCATTTTTATCTTTTTATTTTTGGTTGGTCTTAAAATACTCTTGGCAAGAACGTCTTATATAATATAAACATTCTGAGTGTCAAGCTTATTCTAAGAGAAAGTTTTAGTTTAAAATAAGTATTTGAAATCTTAAAATAAGATGGAGGTTCTCTTTCAATCTAGACTATAGTGCTAAAAATAAGCTGATAAATGTGAAAAAAAGAAACAAAAGCAATAAATCAGGTACAACAAATATGCTCTTAACACTGCTTTATTAACTCCAAATGCAAGAGTAACACAAATGACTGTCCAAAACTGCAATCCAACGCATCACATTACAGCAATTAGGCGGCCTATAGAAACAAAGTCTGGTTGATGTATACATCACTGAGACAGTACTACATATAAAGAGAAAAGAAGAAAAAAAAAAAGAAAGAAAGAAAAGCAGCATTTTTGTTCTGGTTTAGAATTACAGCAACTGCTATCCATAAGAACCTGATTAAAAGAAGAGCTGTGAACCATTACTCATCAAGAAGTCTGATTTAGAACTTTATCACTACTCCCCAATGAACTTTTTCCACTCTGAAATGGCTTTCTTGTAGGACGAAGTTGCATCACGGCCATGGATTGCATCTGAAATCACTTCTGTCTGAAGCACAGACAGGAGAGTTGCAACACACTTTGGGTACACAAGATGAAAAGCATAATAGTATGCCAAAAGGTAGAGCACACCTTCATGGAGGTCTTCTTTTGGAAAAGTTGTAACAGGTGTAGTACCAATGGCTAGCATGCAGTTGTTCTCAGACACAATCAGAACGGGACAGGAGAGTGGTCTCCCCTTGAGCAAGGAATCTGGGTTTTCTGTTGGCTAGAAACACAAACACAAAAATGAATGAACATCGCATAACCACTCCTCTATTTCTATTGGTCTTGTAGAAGTATAAAGTTAATGCATGTCTTACCTCAAGGACGTGCAGCATTGCTTCACTTGCTTGTCCCATCTTTTTTGGCGGGGCTACAGGTGAGGGGAACATCTCTGGAAGAGCCTTCATCATGGCTATGGAGTGTTTTACTATTAAGGAGAACAAAGAGTCATATGATTTACTGAAATGAATGAGTTGAGCATGCATTAAGAATTTCACTTTGCACCTAATCTTGATTAATTTGTAAACAATTCTGCATTAAAAAATAATGATATTTTAATAAAAAGTTATAGAAAGTACTGGACTTGTTTTTAGTTGAAAGGACATTCCTTTGAAGACCTCTCAGTATGCTTTTTTAAATAACTGGTTTGAAAGGAATGAACAAAGCAATGTCAAGACTGCACAACCAACACAAAACAGACCACGATTAAGGCCATTAACTCTTATAGTAGTTGCAAATCTATGTATTAAACTTAGTGCTGGGCAGTATACCGGTTCATACCGAATACCGGTGTTTATTTTTCTTATGATATGAATTTTTAAAATACCGCAATACCGGTGTTATTTAAATAAAGTTCGGAACGCGACACACTGTTTGAGAGGGGTCTCTTTTCACTATTGCATTGTGGCGAGGACACAGCAGTTCTGAAGCTGTAGAACGTGATGACAGAAGAACTCATCCACAATATCCACCACCCGCTGCCATCAGCTCCC
Source organism: Acrossocheilus wenchowensis (assembly GCA_029620275.1). Lineage (NCBI taxonomy): Eukaryota > Metazoa > Chordata > Actinopteri > Cypriniformes > Cyprinidae > Acrossocheilus > Acrossocheilus wenchowensis. The sequence goes on along the minus strand of JAJUBA010000502.1, from coordinate 214,040 downwards.
GCGTCTCACACACACGAGCGCGACTTTAGCACTATATTTAGCAACTTTCAGACCCTTTTAGCGGCTTTTTTCCATAGAATATACAAACTGACAAGCCTAGCGAATGTTTTGGATAAACCTCAGCTATGGTTCAGTTGGAAGATGTCTCCAGTGCTGCCCTGCGAGTGCGAGATCTGACTCCCAGCGCAGCGTCTGTTCTGTGCAGCGAGCGGCAGAGAAGCACCGCATTCATTTGGCCGTACCGCGACTGTTTGGAATTATAAATATGAGCATAGTGTCTGTTAATATTATGCACTTTTTTATTTTAGTTTACTCAGACGCAGGCAGTGCGCTGCATGAGACAATAAAGCAATATAGCCAAAACCATCGCGTAGCCGCTCTTTAGTGTAACGTTAGATGCATGTTGATTTTATCAGACGATGTCGCGATGATAAATGAGAGCGACTCCTGGTTAACATGTATTAATGAGTCATGTTTAGTCACTATTTAGTGTGGAATTTTTCTACAATATTCGCTCATCATGACAGTAAAATAGGGCATTCTTGGTCAATCTACTGCAGTCTTTCCTCCCTCAATCAGTAGAAAATGTGGTTAACACCCGGTCATGCATGAAAAAAATAAATACCGTCATATACCGTGAAACCGGTATAATTTTGAAAAATACTGTGATATAAATTTTTGGTCATACCGCCCAGCACTAATTAAACTCAAACTTTTCATGTAAGAATCTGTTTCAGTCTTTTACTAATTTCAAATATGACACTGACAGCAAGCAAGATAAAGTAAACTATTGGTTGATTTTGCAAATTTAAAGTCTTCAAGTAGTAAAGGCAGGTAGTTTACCTCCATCCAGTGTCATTGGTGGCTTCAAAACCTTTTTGTAAACACCGTAGAATTGAGCTTTGCTGTAGAAGTTCTCCCAACGGGCCTTTAGTTTTGGGATGAATCTGGGGTTTCCTTTGTCAAGAATCCGGCCAAGTTCATCCATCACCTGAAATAATCCCACACACACATTTGTAAAAATAATTGGAGTCAATAGGAGCTAAAATAAATGATCAAATATATTACTTACATGATCTAGTTCTCTGAAACATGGATAAGCTTGCAGTATTTTTGACGGTCTGTCCTGATCCTTCAAAGTATCTGAGTTGATGAAGGCTCTCCGAGAATCAAACTCAAGGTCAAGTAGGTGAGCAACTGCCTCCTTGTTAGGCTTTGGTCTTTTATAGATCTCTTGGAGAGTACGGTAATGTCTTGCCTGGCTTTGTTGACTATCAGTGACTATCAGAATGGTCTTCATCTCTTCTGTGGTCAGCCTGACTGAATGATCTATCTTGGTCAGCTGATCCTCCTTGCCAAAAAAGAAACCAGTATAAACATTGATCCACAAACATTTATATACAAGTATATTCTCAACATTTTGTACACTTACCAGCAGGGAATATTGCGCTCTCTGATGGTGATGTGCTGCTCTCTTCTGGGTCCAACATTACAGTTGAAGCACTGCTGCTTTCTGCTGATTCTAATGTGCAAGTACTTGAATCACCATCATAGTCCTCAAAATCAAGGTGCCTTTTCTTTCTTCTTTGTGGTGTTGGACCCTGTTTCTTCTTTGGGGTTCTCATGTTCTGGAGTCTTTTCATTAATTGCTTGAAGACAGAATCCTGTTTGAATATGATACAAACAGAAACATTCAAATTAATTTAGCAGATGGCTCATTTGTGTGTGTGTGTGTGTGTGTGTGTGTGTGTGTGTGTGTATACACACAAACATACACAAACACTACGTCAAAAGTTTTTGAACAGTAAGATTTTTTTATATTTTTTTAAAGAGGTCTCTTCTGCTCACCAATATTTTATCCAAAATACACAAAAAAAAGTAGTAATATTTTGAGATATTTTTACCATTTAAAATAACTGCTTTCTATTATATATATATATATATATATATATATATATTTTTTTTTTAAATGATTTATTCCTGTGATCAAAGCAAAATTCAGCATCGTTACTCAGTCACATGATCCTTAATCATTTTAATATGCTGATTTGCTGTTCTTGAAACATTTATTTTTATTATTATTATCAATATTTAAGACAGTTGAGTAAATTTTTTCAGGATTCTTTGATGAACAAAGATCCAAAAATCAGCATTTATCTGAAATAAAAAGATTTTGTAACATTTGATTTTGTTGGGGGGGGGGGGGGGGGGGGGGTAATTCAGTAATTCATGCTTTTATTTAGCAAAGATGCATTATATCGATCAAAAGTGGTGATAAAGACATTTAATGTTACAAAAGATTTCTATTTCAGATAAATGCTGTTCTTCTGAACTTTCTAATCATCAAAGAAACCTGAAAAAATTCTACTCAGCTGTTTTCCACATAATAATAATAATAATAATAATAATGGAGTAATGATGCTACAAATTCAGCTTTGAAATAACAGGAATAAATTACTTTGTAAAATATATTCAAATAGAAAACAGTAATTGTAATGACAAAAATATTTCGAAATTTTACTGCTTTTGCTGTACTTTGGATCAAATAAATGCAGGCTTGGTGAGCAGAAGAAGCTTTAAAAAACATTAAAAATCTTACTGTTCAAAAACTTTTGACTGGAAGTGTGTATGTGTGTGTGACCCTGGACCACAAAACCAGTCTTAAGTCGCTGGGTTATATTTGTAGCAATAGCCAAAAATACATTGTATGGGTTAAGATTATCAATTTTTCTTTAATGCCAAAAATCATTTGTTCCATTAAGATATTTTGTAAATTTCTTACTGTAAATATATCAAAACTTTTGATTAGTAATATGCATTGCTAAGAACTTCATTTGGAGAACTTTAAAGGTGATTTTCTCAATATTTAGATTTTTTTGCTCCCTTAGATTCCAGATTTTCACCATACATCAATGGAAAGCTTATTTATTAACTTAAAGGAACACTCCACTTTTTTTTGGAAATAGGCTCATTCTCCAACTCCCCAGAGTTAATAAGTAGAGTTTTACCGTTTTTGAATCCATTCAGCTGATCTCCGGGTCTGACGATAGCACTTTTAGCATAGCTTAGCATAGATCATTGAATCCAATTAGACCAGTAGCATCGCGTTCAAAAATGACCAAAGAGTTTCGATATTTGTCCTATTTAGATCTTGACTCTTCTGTAGTTATATTGTGTTCTAAGACCGGCGGAAAATGAAAAGTTGCAATTTTCTAGTCCTATTTGGCTAGGAACTATACTCTCATTCCGGTGTAATAATCAAGGAACTTTGCTGCCGTAACATGGCCGCAGCAGGCGCAGTGATATTACGCAGCGCCTGAAAGTAGTCCCCAGCTATATTATAACTAGTTACCTAGCTGGGGACTACTTTCAGGCGCTGCGTAATATCACTAGATAAGGTTGATTAGCTTTTGTCAGCTACTTACATGTTCCAAACAAATTTCAGATTAAATTGCTACATTGTCAAACACACAGCCCCCATCATATATCAACATCACTTACGCCTACATCATCAGGTGTCGCCGCCATTCTGTCCACTGTGCAGTGATTTAACTATGATCTGCGCAGCATTTTATACGTGCAGAGACATTTTATGTATATTAGAAAACTCATTCTAATTCATTCCCACTCTTCTTCGGTGGTAACTTAACCCAACTCCGTGCTTCCTGTAATGAGAGCTGTCAATCAAGGTACAAGGATGTCCCTGTGGGTGTGATTACGATGAAAGTTGACCAATCATAAGAGAGTCAGTGCCCTCCCTTGGTTCCGCCCCCAAATTGTCAAAAGTCACGTAGACTCGAGGGAGCAGAAATCCACTGCGCGAGCAAAACAGCACTCCGCGAGCAGAAGCCCGCTGCGCGCAAACAGGATTCCACTGTACAAGCAGAGTTAACCTATGAGAGTATGCCAGGCGCTCGCGCGCAGCTACCTGTACACCTCTCGGTTGTTGAATTTGTGCGCGAGTACTTTTATCATGCCAGCTGAAGGTTCATTTTTGCGCATGTGAAATAACATAATGTGCTCGTGAACATGTCTTACACGCTCATAACTTTTGACTAAAAAATAACGCCATAGCACTCTCCACTGGATAAGGCTGCTAGTGTGTTCATCAGTCCCTGTAACATCCAAACAAGATTTAATGTTAAATCTGTCATTTAAGCTTATGTAATGAAAAAAAAAAACAAGCAAAAAAATAAAAAAATAAAAAAAAAATATATATATATCATAATGTTGATTTTGGATAGCTTATTTGTTATCTTGTTTTCATCCAACACAAATGATCATTAATTTGTCAATGTGTATAATCGTAGACAAATAAAATCTAAACATTTCTCTTCAGTTGTGTAAATCTGTTTATTTAAATGAGTAAAATGAGCATCTAATAATGTGTTTTCATCTGGAAGATGTATTTTTTACATTGTCACAGAATTCCGTGTAATGTTCACGGACTTAATTAACCCCGAATCTGTGGTGGCATCACGGAATCGCCGAAATTTCCGTGATGGGCTCACAGAAGGCATCAGCCGTGGTCCATGCACGGATTCACTGGTTCAACACCAGCGCTGCATCAGACCACGTAAAAAGAGTGACTCCGATGCAGTTATATTTTGTATATAAATGTATACTTTCACTGGAGCACCTAACCCACCCCTACCCTAAACCTACCCAGTTCTGAACAATAATGATGACGATAAATTATCGCGTCGGCATATTGATGCTAAGGGTTTCCTATTTAAAGTGTTGAACCAGTGGATCCGTGCGTGGAGCACGGCTGATGCCTGTCACTGACTCACATTGGTATCACTTCTGTGAGCCCATCACGGGATTTTCAGCGATTCCGTGATGCCACCACAGATTCGGGGGTTAAGTTTGATTTTTTAAGAGTTTCATCTGCCATACTGTCTGTAAAATGTCCTCTGTCAGATATTAAACGCACATTTAGGAAATGTTTGTGTTGCAAAGAGTGCATTTGCAATTTTTTTTAACAAGCGTTTATCTGATGTTTGTACACAGTTAAAGCAATGCTTTAAAGAAAACGATGTTTAACAAATCTTGAGAAGTATGTGTGCTTAATGAAGCATGACTGGTACTTTAGGTAGCCTATATGAAAATGAAATGAAACGTTTTACAACAACTTAATATATCTAATAAATCAATATTCAATACAATGTCTTAAAACCAAGAGTCTCCTCGTCAGTTATCAAATAAGTGAAATTCAAACACAAATAACAGCTGTGTTGTACTTACACTTGAAAACAGCTGCGTCTCTGTCCTCTGTCATGTTCGTAAATGACGATTCCTCCCCGTTGCCTCATGGGAAATTAAAGTGTCCATCAGATGCACACTTCAGAATCTGGGCGGGAGCAGTAGGCCATCCGGGGATTTTCTTGCCTACTGTTTTAGAAATACGGAGGTTTCGGACATACTACTCTTTTCACGTACTGTTTTCTCCTACTAAATAGCAGGCATATTCAGACGCAACATTAGTATACGCACGTCTGAATCTCGCGAGAATTTGTACATCACCCATGTATTTCTCGCCTACTATTTTATGAATATTGAGGATTCGGACATGCTATTTGTTCGCCTACTGCTTTTCCCCTACTATATAGTAGAGAAGTATGCGGTTTCGGACGCAGCCACTGTGTGTATATTGTTAGGACCCATTGGATTGCATTTTACATGACTGAAGCATACTCCTGACCGAAATTATGAAACTACTGTCACAGTAGACGTTTTATTGTAAAATTGGTCAGATATTGAAGCTAGATTTCTAAATCTTTCTAATGAATCACTGCCAAATTACGATGCATCACTCTGTCCTTCTCCTCATAGTGCACCCAGTCAAATTCATCCAGGAATCGATACATTTCCTTCTTCTTTTTTTTTCATAATCCGTGTTAGACTCTGGGGTCCTTTTTGTTGGGTTTGATGCTTTACCAGGCGTTTGACCGGGCTGCGCAGGCTTAAGAAACACGACTGAATGGAATATTTCTTATATGTACAACACACTTACTACTACTAACCATGAGCCTACTAGATACTGCATACTGCATACTTACAACATACAACTTACCCTACTTCAAAGTTCATGTGCATGTCTTACACATATCACGTCTCATATCTCATTTCATGCATCTACCCTGCCTACATCCACCATCATCTGCAGTTGTTTGTTTTTAAAAGCTGTGTATGTCCTTGCTGCCACATTTAATCTCCTGCATTCCTGCAAGTACTTCTTATAAGCTTCCTTGACTTGTAGCTCACCACGGACATCCTCCAACCCAAGCTCCAAACTACTCCACTTCATAGAATTGTTGGCTGGCAAATAGCGAGGGCATTTTTGCTTGATGATCTCCACATCAGCCCCCTAATGCATCGCAACAACCTCTTCAGCAGGTTCCTCAACATCCTCTGGCAGAGCTCTCTTTGGTTTTGATCCTTTAGGACTTGTATCAACCTTGACTTCCAACTGAGGTGGAATTGTCTCGTGGACACGCCACAACCTCACACCACAACTATGGATGTGTTCATTATCTGATGAAGAGCTTGTAGGCTCCTGTGGTGAGAACTTAAAAAATATTTTTTCTACTTTTGGAGATGTGGTGTGCCAACTTTTCGCTTCCTGTCTGACATTGTTTGTGGTTGAGAACCCACATTGAGCTTTTGGCTCGCTGGATGTGCGCACTTTGATTGGAATAAATGTGTGAATTTCAAAACAACATTTGCATAATACATTGAACTGACTTACCAAGAGCTGGTGCTTTTCTGTCAACACTGCTTTGGACACGGAGGACCTCTTGAACCACACAAGCACTGCTCTGATTCGGGCTGCCCATTTATCAATGGAAGAAATTTTGTAGATTTTCTGCCAGATTCAACGTATGTGCAAAACATCCTATTTTTAGGATCTGTAGCTTCTTGATCGCAGCATCCATATTGCCAGCATTATCAACAGTCACCGCTACGATCTTGCTTGCCAGAATGTCAGAGATCTCCTCTTCCACTATTGCACCAGTTTGGGATTGGTACGCTCCCTGGTGTGGAGGACCTTCTGTTTTACACTGGGAGGGAGGGAGGGAGGGAGGGAGGGAGGGGTATATTTGGGGTTGAGTGCCTTGCACATCTTCCTACTGTAAAAAATAAATAAATAAATAATCACTTTCATTTGTTATATTATCATTATTGAATTATTGTGTTGCTGTCTATTTTATTGTGAAGTGATGGGACTAATATACAGCTCTTTTATAATTCTACTATATCCTACTATATTTAATACAACTCTGTATACTCAGACGCTCCAAACAGCTTGTTGTTACAGAGGAACTATTCACTGATGGCTTCGTGAATAGTGAATAATAATAAAACTTTTTTTTTAATTATTAAATTAATGCAATATAAAGATACATCCCAAAAATCCTTTATAATTATTTATTTAATATGTATTTTATCATTTATTTATTTTTCACTTGGTAGATCTCGGTGAGTTTCTCATTTGAAAAGTAGATCCCCACACGAAAAAAGTGTGGGCACCCCTGTTTTACGTGTTTTGAACGACATGGGGGTAAGTGATTAATGACAAAATTTTCATCTTGGGGTGAAAGCATGAGCTTTCATGTTGTGCACACACGCTCGGTGTAGAGCGAGACAGACAGGCACATTTCACGCGTGAGATTGCGAATAATGAAAATGCAGGTAAATGCTGTGGTCCGCCATTACTGGAGATATATACAATGTCAGCGCCTAAGAGGCTTTACAAGTGCTGTGTTTTGGGATGCACTAATGAACATATGAGTCTCCATAGACTCCCTCCATCTGAGGGAGGACACTGTGGTTAAATTTCATTTTTGAAGGAAATATCCTGGAAAAAATCAGTAACGTCCCCTAAATGTTTAGGAATCAATAGCAACGCTTTGTGCGCGAACGTCAGCTCCAGACAAAGTAAGTATCACACGTTTGTTTTCCAAATTGCCTTTCTGAAAGAGCTTCTTGGCACTCTGTAAGGATAATTGCTAAAGCTATCATTCAAGTGCTGCCAGAATGATCGTGAATAGGAATGTGGTAGTTAAAAGTTGCATATGAAAGCAGTGTGAGTCGGTTGCTTGAAGCTGTAGAGCTCATGATCAGAAGTGGGACTTATAAAGTTTGTGATAGCATGAGACCAGCTGTGTTGTTATTTTAATCCCGCCGTGCTCCCCGTCTGTGTAATTCATAAACACGAATTTATTATGAATTTATTATGCACAGTATAATCAGATGACTGACTTTGAAACAGAGTATGTTTTCTGTAAAGATAACAGGCTTGTACTAATAGTGGAATGTTTATTTGTAAAGGCTAGCACTGCTAATGCGGAGCTTGAGCTCTTGAAGCTCCGCCCTCTTCTCCGGGAGCAACAGCTCATTTGCATTTAAAGCAACACACTCAAATACAGCGCGTTTTGGCTCATACCCTAAAAGTGGCAATTTTAACAAGCTATAAAAATTTATCTGTGGGTTATATTGAGCTAAAAGTTCACATATACGCTCTGGGCACATCAGAGACTTATTTTATATCTTGTAAAAAGGGGCATAATAGGTCCCCTTTAATATTATTGCAAATAAGAAATGTTTAGCCAGTTAAAATGTGCAAGATATTTATTTAGCAATAATAAATAGGAAATGTATTTTCTTAATTTGTCCAGTCCTGAAAGCAGAACCAATAGCATCAGAGCTCATCGATACACATTACAAACCAGTTTGTCTTTTTTTCTTTTATATGTCTACAGATGTTCATATTGAGAGGAAACAGAGGTTTAGCATTAGTCAATGTTGAACATCCCTCCTGCCGTCTGTCTCAGTCTCACATTTGAGGATGCATTCAGTCATATTTCTGAATAACTAGTTAGTTCCAGTAGAAGAACAGGACGTTTTATTCATGACACAGTTTAAGTGTTTATCTGTCTTTACGTTGACAGTCATATAAAGAGTATCTGGTGTAAAAGAGTTTTTCTCATGAAATCTCATGACGCAGCAACACCAGTCTTTTTGGCCGACCACGTCTGCAGTTTCTTCAACAGAGAACAGGACACACACACCCGGAGGTTTCTCAGCTCACTTCCTTTAGTCACAGTCTGTCCTGAGAGAGAGCTTTCCCTTCAGTGAAGCATTGTTTACAGTAAACAGTTAAACTTACTGTACATGTATCTCACAGATGTACACAATCATTCACTTAAATGATAAAAATTAAATTTAATTAAACAACACACTTCATTCACGTTTCCATTCAAATATAGGAAAATAAAATAAACTCTAGCTAATGTATCTTAGTTATGTGATCATATAGTGATTTTATAGCTCTTTTTGTTTAGGGGGTCTACTAAAATTAAAATAAAATAAGGCTGTTTGTTAAAACCATAATAGCAATTGCATCGGCTAATTCTAGATGGTTATTTTTATGCAAATGCTGCATGACTTTGACATGTTTAATGAGTGTGTATTTATTATTCGAGTCACATTCACACAGGTGTGTTCATCGGGTTTTGTTGGATCAGGGGCTGCTTCTGAAATCACAAACCTCCCTACTGTATAGTAGCTGAAATAAATATGTGACAAAAGAAGTACGTGTGAATTCACAGTACTCATGAAAGAGTAGGCAAAAGTACCCAGATGACCTTCTGCTTCCAGCGTGATTCTGAAGTGTGCATATGATGGACACTTTATATCCCATGAGGCCACGGGAGAGGATTTATGAATAACAGTGACATGACACAACTTACCTTCATAGGTCACATGACAATAACAACATGGTGAATGTAGTACTGTATGTCCAGACTACATTTATAATAGTAACAAACTACATTTTTGGAAAATTTATACTTTTAAAAGTAAATTTAAAGGTGGGTAGTTTTACCTTAACCAAAGTCTCTTTAAGACAAGTCCTGTCACTCGGCGGCCATCTTTGAAATGTCTCTCGGGCATCCAAGAGCAGCTCCTATCTCTTTGAATGGGGAAACATCAAATTCTCCAAAACTGTTCACTAAACTTACGATTAAATTTCATATTTGAAATCACCAAAGTAATCTGACAACAACTGTATCATAAATGTTGTTTCTTTTGCTCAAATAGCATTATAAAAAGCGTATTTTTTCAGGCTAGATCAGCCAGTGCGCATGCGCAGTCCTAAGCCACACCTCAGAGTGCTGACTGTTTCTATAGCAACCGGGACTTCTAACGGCAGCTGCAGTGACGCGCTGAATTTACCGATTAGTGATTGGCTCTTTCATTCAGAAGGCGGGGCTTCCTGCGATTGAGCGGCCATATTGAGTGTTGCATTTTTCCACATTCAAAACTATACCAGTGACATGTCTTGGGTATTCTATAGTCTTTGCCTTAACTCAAGTACATTACTAATCAAAAAACTACTTTGACTTCACTACGCTGGGTAACGACCCTCTCGTTACTTCATATTAATAATGATGAATTAAAATAAAAACAGATGGTGAACTATAAACAAACAGTGTGACAGGTTTGGTTTTTTTGGTGTAGCATGCTCACAGTAAACTGAGATATGTGGTTATGTACGCGTTATAATAATAAAGGCCTAGTTTGATTTTCATTTCAGTTATGAACTCATGGATTCACCAGATTCACTCGATTAAGAGCTTTGTTTCTGTATAAAGTCACACCAAAACAAACCTGAGACGGCTATCTGACCTCTTGTACATGCCAATTATATGTACCAACCACTATGTTAAAATGTTGCACTTCTCGAGCATTTATTTTTGATATCAACTAGTCTGAGCAGTGCTGTTTCCTTTGGATCAAAAACCCAAACATCAGGGCTTACCTGCCAGCGCCACTCATTATTTTCATTGCAAGATAGGCTGTGCTTTTGGTGGTGGTGACAGGGCAAGCTTCCAGACTGTCCTCCACAGCGCACATTTAGATTGTGCTCAGGTGTCATAGTCTGTTTCTGTTTCCAAACCATGTTTCAAGTTTTCATTAAGTTTTAAGGAAGTCTTTGATGAAGACTTGGAACTGTTTTCCAAACAAGGGTTTTGTCATTTTTTAAAGGCATGTCGGGAGGACACTGATAGGAGAGCAATCTCCCACGGGGTACTGGACCAAAGCGGGGTTCGGATAGAGACCCATTTGTAATTCCAGTAAGCAGGTTTGCCATCAATGTTGTGGGTGTAATCTGGCTAAGAGCAGCTCTTGAGGAAAGCACAGAGAGATCTGGCAATGGCCCCACAAAAACAGCAGACACACTAAATAAAATAACAGCTTGAACACAATATATCACTAATTAAGTTTATATTGTTAGGTCATAGAATAAGATAAAAGCTTCTATTCAATTTCATACCTGTGTGGGTTATGTAAAGTCAAACATAAATGAGCACATGTAAAATAAGTGATTTTAATTTCAAATTCGTTGTCTAAAATTACATTTGTTAATGCATTTTCAGTGTGTTTAGTGGAATATAGTTGTTACACCCCATGGGCCATGGCTCAAAAGGATGCAATAAAAACAGGGACACACTAGAAAGCCAAAAGTAGAATACAAAATGTATTAACAAAACCAAACTATAACAAAAAACAAGAGCAATGTAGAATGTAACAGTCAGGAATCAGTAATGTAAAGATTAAATGAATGCGTGAAAGTGTAATGTAGTGTAGTTATGTTGGAAGTGCAAAAGAAACAAAATCAAGTGCAATGTGCAGCTCTCCCGTGGCCATCCATCCAACTCGCCCGGAGGAAAACCCCACACAAGACACAGCTCATCACGTCCCTCCACTTAAAACAGGGTCTGTCACGAATCCCTGGAAGAAACAAACAAGGCAATAACAACTCAACAAATCACACCACTCCCAATACTTCAGGACCTCGGACAGCGACCAGAGAGAGAAGGAAACTATTTAACTGCAATCTAATAATTATCCATAGGAGTCGTGACAGTGCATCAGCTACAACATTCGGACATGGCGGATGTCAAGGGAACAGGTCTGCAAAAACACAAAGAACAAACTATAAGCCTTTGATTTGGGCAGTGAAGGGAATTCAAAAACATCAGCGGGTTATGGTCTGTATAAATAACAACAGGTTGACTCGAACAAACATAGACGTCAAACTGAAGCACCTCTTTCAATAAATTAGATAAACTATATAATAAAATAGTCCAAAGTGCAGCTGCTAGAGTCCTTATCAGGTCAAGAAAATATGATCATATTACCCCAATTTTACAATCTCAACAGTGGCTACCTATTAAGTTCCGTATCAGTGAGTGCGTTCATGCAAGGTCATGCAAATGTGGTAACCCATTTTCCTTTATCAGAGTAAGGTCATAAATGGTGGAAGTATAAACCAGTCGACCCAACACCTGAGAAGAGATGATGCCAGCCCCCCAGAGGACCTCAGATGATGCCAACCCTGAACCAACATACAAAACTACCAAATTTTGCTATAAGTTTGATCGCAACATATAATCATTGCTGTTAATCATATTCACTGTTTGAATACATGTCAATCCCCAACTGTTCCCCGGGTGCCGCAGCAAAAATGGCTGCCCACTGCTCGGGGTGTGTGTTCAGCGTGGTGTGTTTGTTCACTGCTGTGAATGGGTGAAATGCAGAGCACAAATTCCAAGTATGGGTCACTAGCATAGTGACACTGATAAACTACTAAATGTAATGTAGAAACTTTCATTTTCTGTGAAGCTGCTTTACAAAATGTACATGTAATACTTACAAATGATCACATTGTCACATTGTATGATACCATATGCATACCATTTACAGTAGGGTTGCCAACCTTAGAAAAGGAAAATAAGGGACAATGAATGTCATTGTAGTGTCTGCTGGTAAGTATGTGTATAAAAAAATGTTCTCATAGATGTCATGGTTCATAAATCCGATGCCTCTTTCTCGTCTCGTGCTCGTTGTTTATGTGTGTGTGAGAGTGTGTGGGCGTTGCCGACTCATCAGCGCTGATCAACGATCCAGTCGATCCAATCATCATCACCAGCTGCAGCTCATCACACCACCTTTAAATACTCACCACTTTCTCCTCTCCTTTGTCAGATCGTTGTTTGTGAGTCCCGGTTGTGTTGCTCTGTCTTCATTCCAGTCTGGTGTCTTCGTTCCTGTGGATTATCACTCTGGATTCGTCACGTATCATCAGCACTTCTCTTCACGGCACTCATCTGACCATCGAAGTCCCTGCACCACTATCCTGTTTCTCTCTGGACTGTGTCTATCATCATTTATATGGTCTAATAAACGGAGAGTTTACTTGCAACTTGTTTCCGCGTTTCTATCATGACAATAGATGAACACATTTATTTTGCTTAACCTATTTAGGTACACTTTAATTCTAAAAATAATTTTTATGTAATAAAACTGAAACAAACAAAAAAACATTGGCCTTAGAAAATTGTACCACTGTAGAATTGTGACCTAGCTTCTTAAAGGATCATTTTCATTAAATACTTAGGTATGCATCTACAGGACATAGTTAGATACCTTAAATGTACACATCTGTTGAATATGCAGCATGATTGGATTTGATTAGGGTATAAATGCTGATCAACCATAACGGCACGCCCCGTTTTTATAGCATCAAATTACTAGCTAAAATCAAACTTATCACAAATTGAACAATTGAACATATATCAGCGCAATAACAACTACCTTAAATGACCAAAACCTTATTTCGGAAAATTGTATTGGAAAAGTAATTATTTTTTTTATTTTGACTCAAGTCCCATTGGTTTACATGGAGAGGGCGGGGTTTATGACCTGTACTGCAGCCAGCCACCAGGGGGCGATCAAACAGCCCGCAGCTTCACTTTTCAGGACGTGTGAGGCACACCCGCCACCAACATAGAAAATCCCACTAGGTGAATCATATGGATTGTTTACATGTTTTAACATACAGGACACAACTGTCAAGGTAATCTCTAATATTTACATTACAGACTAAAAAAGTATACGAGTTAAAAAAATGAAAGTACATTTGCATATCTCCACGAAATTGTGTTTCTGTCACATCACAAATAAGTGTTCGCTAGATCACCTGAAGTAACTTATTTTAACAAGTTACATATACAAGCTGGGTTAGTTAGTCTACCTTACCTGGACTGTAGGTCGTGTCTTCCGAGGGCAAGTCCTCGGGGAAGCTGACATCCACGCCGTTATCCTCAGGGTTGGCAATAGGACGCTCTCCCATAAATGAATCGATAATGTCATAAAACTGAAAACTGGAGGGGTTGCTACCACTTTTACCATTCTGTGATTTAGCCTTGAAGAATGCTGTTTTTAGTAACTTCCATCTGTTTTTGATTTGCTCGATTGTTCGACTGAAACCTCCAATCTGCATTTCTTCAAACACCTCCTTAAACAGCTCGTTATTGCGGATCTTTCCTTCGGTCCAGTCTCTCCACAATTATTTTCTCTTTTAGTATGTTCAGTAAGTAGTTTGTTTCCTCCATCGACCTGTTCTTTCTACCCAACGCCATCTTTACAACTAAAGATGTGAACGTGAACTTGCGCGCTGCGTAATGCGTGTCAACATTGCACTGTGCATGTGTCCCAGAGACTTCTGAAAACGATTGAGAAAGTAGTCGGATTCAAGCGTTGACATGGTCATTTTTAGCTGTTGGATCGGATTAGAAAAGGAATAAACCACCCCTTCCAATCCAATCGAAATTTCATTCGGATCGAGCTCAATCGGATCGATTGAGGTGTTTACATGAACGTTTTTCAATCCGATTGAACCGTCAATGCGATTACAAATGGATTATTTGAGTGCATGTAAACGCAGCCAATGATGAACTGACTTTAATTGAAAAATTGAGTGTTTGCTATTGTCGTCTTACATTATTGCAGTGGTTCTTAATTCCAGTCGTCACGCCCCTCCGCTCTGATTCCAGTTCGAAGCCAGTGTATATGTTCCATGTAAAGGGCACTGAAGTGTGCAAGACTTGAATTTAAATTGTGTTTATTTACAGAGGTATATTATGTCACGCTTCTCTAGTAAGTGTGGTCTGTGTGTGAAGACACTGCAGGATATGGTGAAGCGCAAGTCCGTGAATGAATGTTCTGAAGTGAAGAAAACTTCGACGGACTTCCAGTGCTCAGGGACTAGGGACCACTGTGTAGGGACCATATCAATGAGAACAGTTCAGACTTAATAAGAATTTGTAGTTTTGTGGTAGCAGAGAGATCTACTATTTAATTTATTAACTAAAACTGAGTTTCTCCACAAAATATGAGCACAATAAATAAAATTTCAACTTTTTCTTACAATGCATTAAATTCAAACAGCCATGAGTGTAATGGATTATGTTGATGGTAGGTTTAAAACAACTCATTTTGACTGTCAGAATGTAAAACTTTAATAAAAACGGTTAAACTAATTTATTTTAAATCGGTAATGAAATCTGGTTTGTATTTCATTATCTTTAATAAAACTGATGGTATGGAATTTGTGCTGAAATGTGACTCTTAAACCCTCACATTCACAGACAGGTTATCATTTTTAAAATCTGATTTATAAACATTTTATTCCTCATAATAGCCCTCTATGGAATAACAGATACATTGTGAAACTAAACAAATCTGTCTTCTGTAAGGAACATATAATGTCTTTGATCTTACTGATTTCAGCAGTAATGCACTTTTATATGAGCAATGTTGGGCAGTAGAAAGAAAAATAGTTAAAGGGTTAATTCACCCAAAAATGAAAATTAGCCCATGTTTTACTCACCCTCAAAGCATCCTAGGTGTATATGACTTTCTTCTTTCAGACAATAATCAGAGTTATATTAAAAATGATCCTGTCTCATCCAAGCATTAGAATGGCAGTAGGTGGGTGTTTTTGTTCAACAGTCCAAAAGTAGTCAAATAAAGTGCCTGTAATAAAACATGCCTCACATGGCTTCGGGGGGTGAATAAAGGCTTCCTGTAGCAAATCCTTGCGTTTTTTGTAAGAAAAATATCCATATTTGCCTTAGCACTCAGCATACCCTGCTAAAAAAGTCACCGCTGGCCACTGGGTTATATTGTGTGTTAAGGGCACTGCACTTTGGTGTTTTTAAGACCTGGGACAAGTGGCCAAGACCGCAAGTCATCAATTATTAATATTAGCATTTTTCCAAATTTGGCTCTCAATGAATTCATTTTTTCATCTCCAAGTGGTTGGTATGGCAATGTAGCATTTGTTCTGATACAGAAACTGCTATGTATCGTTGCTGCGTTACTCTTGTAGCTAGCAGCTGTTTAAGAGCACACGTGTCTCATCAGGGTTTTCTGATAACTCTGAGAGAATGCAAGAGGTTTCATAATAGATTGCTTTCATCAGTGCTGACTTTCCAACACCTCCAGGACCAGATATGAACACTTGAAGTGGATCTGGGTTTTCACCTTGTACTTTGGCTAGAAACCATTGCTGTACTTTATAAAAGATCTGTGACTGTTTCTCAATCAAAGAATGCAGCAAACCCATCACATCTTTCTTTGTCAAAGATGGGTTGTTTTCTAATGTGGAAGCACCAACATTTGGTAACAGATCTTTCTTTTTCTGTTGTTTTTTCTTTTTTAGTCTCCAGATGTTCTAAACGCTCAAGTTCTGCTTCTGGACAGATTTGGGCCCAAGCATCTTCCCATAAGGTCCATGTTGTTCTTAGTCCTCTTTGCTTCTTTTTCAAACTTTGCCATGTTATAGCCATTTATTACAATATTTTTATATGGACTTTTCAGCGAAAAACAGGTCTATTTACTTTAATAACAATATAGATGTGTCCAAAAAACATTTAGGGAACAACAAAAATGGAAACCATGTTATATAATAACAAAATACATTAAAAAAGTGACTTTTTCTGAAAAATTTATTTTCAATCTGAGTATGAGCAACAAACAAACAGTGCAGCAAGTTTTGAAATAAAAATTGTCTTTTGCAACAAAAATAAAAGCAGTGCGAATAATTCACAAACTACACACAAAATGAGTGAGAAATATACAGAGTGCAACAGAAAAAATAGTGCAAATGATCTTTATGAACTATATAAGTATTATTTACATAATAAAATGGATCATTTCGCTGGCTGCACTCTGTGTCAGAATTGATTTTACCAGGACATCGCCTAATGACGCGAAGACATGAATTCCAGTGCTTTATCCGATATGTACTGCTTTTTCATCCTCGTTTTTGGTTTGTTTTATGCCAAAGTGCTCTGTCTTGTGTTTTTCTGGGCTTTTTCAGAGAGTGCTCTCATGCAAATGTGTTATTTTGTGTTTGTTTTCATGCACGCACGACACACTTTACTTTCACTTTACGTTTGCTCAAATTTCCAAAGAATCATGCTAAATAATGGTTCAAAAGACCAAAACCTATGTTTATTGGTTGAATATGAGACAGTTTGAACCAATCTGGCCACGGGGGTGGGACTAAGTGTCAACAATCGTTCCTGTATGGCTCAGAGGAACAAAATGCATTGGTTTCTTCTGACGAATCAATGTTGTCAAACTGTGATGACGTAATCACGTACACTACAGAGCCTCTGAATATCAAAACGAGACAAATGAGATATCTCCGGAAAGCGAAAACAATCCCTGCTTTACGACACTTTTTAAAACATTCAGATAGGATTAGCTGTTCAAAAGTTATTAAACATTTAAGAACAATAGTTATTTTTAGCCACGGGTAGCTGTCTCCTATGTTGCCAATTTGGGGATTTTGTCGCCAAATTTAGCTACTTTCTCATTGTTGCTTTGATTTTTATTGATTTTTTTGCAACAAGAATCTATTTTAGCTATATTTAAATAAAAATATTGATTTTTTTTTTTGGAGATTTTTTTTATTTTTTACTTGGCCACACCCTGCCGTAGGCCCATGACCTCTCATGTTTGCTCTCAATCATGCCAAATTGAGTCTGCGCAGTGAACACACATCAGTACGCCACGCCTGCCATGACGCACACCACCGTTTCATTATAAGCATCAAGATGGCGGAAAACAAATATGAGCAGCACTTTAGAAATTGCTGGTTGCAAGAACCTGCATTTAAAGACTGGCTTCAACCTATTATGGGAAATGCATCAAAGGTCAGATCTCATTAAACATTCACTGACCTCCAAGCACAACGTGTGCAAAGCCTTTTTCTGATCAAAGGCAGGTGCATATGGACTCATTTGCATTACCTAGAAATCTATCTGTTGCGGAAACAGTGCAAACAACAATAGCAGGAGAAGAAGCCATTACTCACCGTGATAGATGAATGATTCACCTACCTCTGTTGTTTGAACTTGTGAAAAATGGAGCGAGAGAGAAATGAAATGGACCAAGAAAAAAGAAAACAATAATAGACATGAATGGAGCCGTGAATGACAAGCTAACCAGCTAACGAATGCTAACGTGCTGCACATGTGCTTCACATGGGGTTTTAAATTAAAAGCGAACGATCAAATTAGTCAGATTAGTTTGATAGATAATATCAGAAATGTGCTGGGAATTAAGTTATATTTTATCACTTTAAACAACAGGGAGTGAAAGTAAGATACAGATCCAACAGAAAAGCGAAGCTACACAGAGCTAGAATCTCAAACCTCTCAGCAGCACGGCAGACAGGAGATAGACTGTATATTAATAGGCTGTATATTAATTTATTGAGAGAAAACCAGCAGCTCTATGTGAAATTTGAGCCCCCTATATAGCCAAAATGGCATGATCATAACACCCCGCGAATATTCGACTGTGAGATTGGGAGTCGAATTAGGCTCCTCCTATCGAAGCACTGAATCTTTAGCCCCTTTCATGTAGCAATACGAGTAAACTGCCGTTAAATTACCAGAACGACTTTACCGGTAAATTCAAAACTGCGCTGTTCACACAGGCAACAGGATTCCGTCTTTTTTCCGGTAAAGCACCATTCACACATCGGTTTTAAATTACCGGTAAATTCTGTGACATCATAAAACGGAAATGACCTCTAAACGGCTGCGCCTCACGGTGTTTGTGTTTGTAAACATGGAGGGGTAAACGCGATCAGTGTTTTTGTTGATGTTTTCATTTTTGTGCCAAATGTTCACGTTCATGCTGCTTCTTTTGGCCCAGAGACATCGCACGACTTCAAACACAGCGCGGAGTAAATGCGTCATCTGCATCAGAATGTTATGATTGGCCCAGAGCTGTTGAATTTCAACGGCTCTGGATTGGCCCAGAGTAGACGTCTTACCGCGTTCTGAACGCGTACGTGCTCATTCCGGTAATTTTCCTTCTGCGTTCACACACAGCAGAATTCCGGCAATTTACTGGTAATGTTACAACTTCTCATACCGGTAAATTGCCGGAACGAATTTACTGGTATTTTTAAAAAGGTCCTGTTCACACATGATCTCTTTACGGCAATTTACCGGTAATTTTACACAAAAGTCTGTATGTGTGAAAGGGCTTTTTGACTATTCGAGGTCACCCCTAACATGCAATTTATTTTATTTTTCTGATTTATTTTTATATTTACAAAGGGAGAACCTGCACCAGCACCATTGACAGATGAAAAGGAGATGGCCACAATTAAAATCCAACAGGGAAAAGAATAAGTGTTACTTTTGTATTTGTAGGAAATGATGACCAAATTAATTGTGAATACTTTGTGTTTATTTAATAGCTGTGGTGGTGGTTACAGCATATCTCACACTACCCTTCCATTGCATACAGTAATCAGTTTCATTTTCAGAAGGTGCGACAATATGTGTTATCAATGCATCCAACCACACTGGAAAACCTAAAGGAAATTCTAATTATTAGGTTACTTCAACAGGTCGCAGCAAGATGTTATCAAGTGAACTTCATTTAAAAGTGGTACCACTCAAATAAATATGCATGTGGATATGGCAAAATAAAAATAAAATAAAATAGAATCCTATCCTGATGTAAAGTGAAGTGAAATATGTAATATATGAAATATAAAAATAATTTGTGCTCTGCATTTAACCCATCCAACGTGCATTGGGCATCCATTTATGCTGCGGCGGCCGGGGAGCAGTTGGGGGTTCGGTACCTTGCTCAAGGGCACCTCAGTCGTGGTATTGAGGTGGAGAGAGCGCTGGACAGTCACTCCCCCCACCTACAATCCCTGCCGGCCCGAGACTCGAACTCACAACCTTTGGATTACGAGTCCGACTCTCTACGACTTCCCACAAAACATAACTTCCCACAAAATTTTAAATGTAACTTCCCACAAAGTAATGCTGCCTCCTCATCTACAGGATCCCGTGTAAAAAGTCACACTTACCGTGTCTGCAAGATGAAAATGAAAGTGGTGCGGTGAGAAATTTTGTTTCCATTTGCATTAAGATTATTTTTCTTACCCCACTGGCAGATAATTTTACTTGTTTCCCCCAGGAAACAAGACTAAATATCGTATTTTATTTTGTTTTATATAGAAACTGCATCTTGATTTAAGAATTTGTAGATTTTTGTACTTGAAATAAAGCAAAAATCTCAGCAATAAAAGCATTTTTGCAGCATTAATGAAAGAATGAGGTATTTAAACATTGCTTACACTTTAAAAAGGGGGAGGAGACCCAAAGAAACTCTAGTTTTACTGAAGAAAACCTGCTCCCGACCTGGGGTGCGTTTCCCAAAAGCATTGTTAGCCAACTATGGTCGCAAGTTCCATCGTTACTAGCATAGTTCAACTATTCAGTGTTTCCTGAAAACATAGTTCAAATGCACGTTCACAATCAGCATCACAAACTTGCATGGTTTGAACTACAGTTCTCGACCTGTGGTTAGAAGCATAGTTTCTTGTTAGTAAGATATATGGGCTTATATAAATATGCTCTTGGGCACAACAAGCAAGCTAACATGCAGTGCTAGCTGTATCTTCCATTCTATCTAAATATAAAATGCAATTTAATTTTTGTAAGCGCCATTTTTGAAAAGTGCATAAATGCCTAAGGGAACCCAGGAGGATGACGTAAGAGGGAACCCGCGATGAATCAAACATCTAATAAAGCACAATGACAGGGAACAAAAAATAGTAAATTAGTCAGTAGGTGCCTTGTTCAGTACAGCAGCATCTTAGAGATCTCCAATCAGTTAAATAGCAGAAGTTATTCCTCCAACACATGCGTGTGACGTCATTAACAATGGCCCTGTGTTGTTGAACCAATGTGGTTGAAACGACGGAGATGCGACCGTGTTCAGGAAACAGTCGTGACTAGTTAGTTCATTTCCAAAACAATGCATTGTACTATCGTACTAGGAATTACTATGGTTACTATGGTAACTTACCGAAAGGTTTAATTTTTTCTTTTATTAGAACCAAAAACCCCAAGTTTCCCTTTTCTGGGGTTAACAACCTGAGTTTACAACAAAACCCGCTTTCTGGAATACGACCCTGGAGGTTTGTGACACTAAAACAAATTCCTTGTATGTACAAACATACTTGGCAATAAAGCTCTTTCTGATTCTGATAATAATTTAATACAGCTAATTAATATCATACTTTGTCAGAAACTGAAGCTGATTTCAGTGCTGGGAGGAATCAATTATATTCATGATTCATAAAGCATTCAGACATTTCACATATTCGTCAGCTTTATTTATACAGTGATTTGTACAGTACAGATTGATTAAAAGCATCTTTACAGCGAGAAACTAGAAATAGTGATTACATATTCATCAATTAAAATCTGATCTCAAGATGATTCATTGTTTTATTATTTTGTGCGTATACATGAATGAGATGTTCTGAATGAATGACTGACCTGACTGTCTATATGAGGATTTACTACACACATTTATTCTGATTCATCAACACAGTTTCACTGAGGATTCATAATAAGGATGATACGCAAACCCAAACCCAGGATAGAGCGGCTGAGTGAATGTGGTGTGTTCTGTGTGGATGAGGCTCATTGTGTCAGAGACGCTGTAGAAGGACAGAGTTCCTGCGCCGTGATCCACAAACACTCCTGTTTTATAGTAATGTTCAAACACTCTTGTTCTACTGATGATGGGCTGTACAGAGAGATCAGTCTCTATGTTATTGTGTCTGAATGAGTATCTGTCAGGAGAGCAGATCAAACTCCAGGACTGATCATTATATCCAAACACACTGTCAACACTTTCCATCTTCCTGCTGATGCTCTTATATGACACCACTATACGCACACATCCACTCCACTGCAGCTCCCAGTAACAGCGTCCACACACACTCTCTCTACACAACACCTGAAAATTATAGTCATCAAATCTGTCTGGATGATCAGGATACGACTGACATGGGGAAGTGAATGTAATCACTCTGTTGTTCTCAGACAGACGGAGGTATTCATTCACTGTGTTCAGATCCAGAGTGAGCTGAAGGGAATCTGATGGAGATAAAACACATCAGAATCAGGAATCATGAATAACTGAACTCTTCATGTTCAGTGTATCATCAGTGTCTCAGTACAGATGACCAGATATCTGTGCTAATCATCATTTACATCATCAGTTATAAACTCTTCTTTCAGCTTCTACAGAAGAGCATGAACACACTCAGTGAGTTTTCTGCTGGTTTTCTTACTGACTTACATTGTAGGAAGTAGTTCCTGGTTCTGGGAACAATGTTGGTGGATGTTTCTGTGGAAATCAACAGACATGAACATGTGATTCTCATGATCCTGCATCCATTCCTAACACATTTCTGATATGAGGTTCTCCATGATATGAGATGATGATGGACTGGTTTCTGAGAGCGGATGAATCTCCAGGACTTTACCTCTGTCTGAGATCTTCTTGAGCGCCTCTCTTCATAAATGTTCAACGCAAAAGCATATATTTGGACAAACGTCTGCTGTTTACAGACCCAAATCATCATAACACAAGAGCCACTTAGGTTTGATGTTATCAGTGTGATCTGATCTCTGTATAAATGATCAGTGATTGCTCTGTTCATCATACAGTGATTACTTCAGAAAACTGGATTACTTAATGTGTAAACAACTGCATTATATGTCAGTTTAATTATGCTTTTAAACCACTTGTTATAATGTCAAAATTATATCCAGTATAATTATATAATGTGTTCATATAATGCCCTGCAGTTGCTGCTTGCATTTTTGTTTTCTTTGGAATCGCCTCAAGGAGTCCATATGACTAAAGTAAGAATAAACCCCGACAGTGATTTTATTTACCATCGATCGGTTCTGATTCGGCTCCAGCAGGGGCAGGATCTTCTCTACTGCTCTCAGCCGGAGCTGTATCTGCGAGAGAAACACATCAGAACGAAAGCACAGTGACATTAAACCACACAAACACACCAGCAAAACCTCAGCTTAAAGCCAACAGCACATTCATTCTGTCAAACACCAATTATAGAAACGTGTATGATATATGAAAAGAATCTTGTTATATTTTTAAAAATAAATTTTTAATTTAACATTTTATTTAAAGACACGGTCAACAATTTCATTTCCACTTTATCACCTTGCTTGTGTTTCTTCTCTAACTCTTCAGCCAGAGGGTTTAGGTTCATCTTCCTCAGGATGTCCACCGTGATCTTCACAGCTTCTTCTGGTCTGAAACGCTCCATCATCAGATCCACTGTATCAGGAGCGTCTGCCTTCTCCAGATCAGCAGCTGGAACGCCGTAATGATTCCTCAGGTTCCGTTTAAACCTCTTCAGTTTTTCTGTGACTAGATCATCCAGAGCGGCCAGAAGCTGGTCTGAAACAGACGCCATCACCCTTCACTGGACAAGCAGAAAGAGTCAGTTTTATTAATGAGCACAAACTATTGTATCAGTTAATATCTCAATACTGGCTGATGCTGAAGGTCTAGAATCAGTGTGAACTTTAGATCTAGACAGGTCAGTATTTTATGAAGCAGTATTTACTAACTTACCGTCAAAAATGAGGATGTTTGTAGGCTTCTCGTTCCACCTCTGAACTGGCATCTCAAGGAAAAAACCTTCAAAACTCATTTCCTGATAAACAAGTGAAACCAGTATTTCAAGAGACATGAGAGACGCTGTGGGTCAAACACACATACAGTATGTTATAGCTGATGTGTGCAGCACACTGAGAAATGACTAACGCTGAGATAAACAGTCACAGACAGACAGAACGAGGGGAGACACTTTTCTCTCAGGTAGAGGGACCAACACTGATTCAAATCAGTTCATTAACATTTCTATTACCTGAAACAATGGTTCAATAGTTTTGTTAAAATATTACTGAAAATATTGGCATTTATTAGCACTTATTGATTTAGCACTCTATTTTCCAAAGCGATTTACAAATAAGAAACATCATGAGCAATTTCTCATTCTGTCAACACTGCACCGGAGGAAACCGTACTAGGCCGGGATACTACGAGGTGTTTGTGTTCCTGTCACTCTCATCTTCGTCTTATTATCATCACTGCAGAACTTATAATTACACACAAGCTCAGGGAAAGATGGTTGTATCTTTAACAATGAACAACATAATGACAAAACAAAACATAACAATAATCGGTTTGTGTACATCATAGTATGAGATTATATACACAGGAATATCTTTGAATAATCATAATATTCATATAATCATAATGCGTCAAAAAATGCATTTATTGTTGTTGTTTTTGTTATTTACAAGCCTGAGGGATGAAACCAACAAGAATTTGGCTGTAGAGTACGTACTCTTTTAGCACTCGTTAAGTAAGTACTTACTGAAATTAAATACCTACTCATTGAGTAAGCGCTTTCGGGAGAGCAGCATGGCCAACAAACACTCAGCCATTAACAGTCATCGTGGACTCACCTTTCCAGACACAAATTCAAGTTTTCAGATTACATTTCTCTTGCATTGTACACTCACACTGGGACATTTCAGCACACTTGGATTCTTGGACTGTTTTAGGGTATGGTGCAATGGACTGAATGCTTTTAATGGCCTGAGTTTTCCTGTTTTTATTGTGTTGTTTTAAAGTCTCATGTGAATATTGTAAATACACCATTCTTATTGAAACGAATCTCTCTATAACACCTACAAATCTCACACAGTAAAATCTGAGCCCATTTTAAGCCTCGTAACCAAACCGATTTGCAGTGTTGGGGAAGACACTCTGAAACTGTAGCTTGACAAGCTACTTGTAAATGAAAGTAGTTAAGCTACAGTTAAGCTACCCTTCTGAAAAAGTAGCTAGCTACATTGAAACTACTTTCAGTTTTTATTTGACTATGACTAGCAGTTGACTATTAAACCTGTTCGATCCCTATATCAACAAACCTTAAGAATTTTAGACAAGAAATCAATCAGCTTAGTTTTGACAATTTTATGAATTTGTCTCTTATTAAAATGGTTTTCAAGATGTTAAAGGATAACATTTGTGACAATACAATTACAAAAAGACCAGGGGCCGGTTGCACCAGCTGGACGTTCACCCTGTTGTAGGACTAGTCATGCGTCATGAACTGTAATGTTTATTGTCTTTTCAGACAGGATAAGTGCTATCAGTCGCGAAGCTCAGTGTAGGCTATACCACACTGCAGACAGTAATTGACCTAACACAAAATATATTTTTGTACGTAATTATGCAGTAAAATGTTACATATGATCTAGGATTATTAGAAGAAACTGTACCATTCGTCATGTTGCTCAGAGAACAGTATATATGCTTGTAATATTTTTAGTCCATTCATTATTTGTTTGCGCACCTGCCATGCAATAATCGCAGTAAGTTTTGTGCTTTGTTACTTTTAATCAGAAATAATGTATTAGCTTTCAAATTCTCTCAATTTTATCACAAAATAGAAACTCTAAATGTGGTTTTGACGCTCTTTAATGTGTTGTTCATTGTTGCACCTCAGTTCAAACGGATCATGAGCCAATCATCTGTTCCTCTTTGCTACTAGTTATCATGAAAATAAACATGAATGAACATCAGAAAATTGTTGAAAGAAACAACTTACTGAAATGTATGATGTCTCGTAATCACTCAATCTGTTATTCAGCCACAGAAAGACATCAAGAAAACATGTGAACATTGTCACGTTTACCTCAGGAAAGACATTCATTGTACATAAACTACAGTCAGCTAGAAAAAAATAACTCTAGAGAGAAGCATTGTATTACATTCATTATATTTGACTTAACCTGCCGCCTTCATTTTTAATTTTTGTTAACAGAAATGTTATGTTTTTCGTGTTTGTTTTTATTTCCTGTCAGTGTGCAGGCTCTTTTTATTAAGTTATATTTTTGGGCTTTTATGCCTTTAATGGACAGGAGAGTTGAGAGCAGACAGGGAAGCATTGGGTGAAGAGAGGGGAGCGGGATCAGCAAAGGACCTCCAGACGGGAATCAAACTCGGGTCGCGGTTGCGCTATATGTCCGCACACTAACCACGAGGCTAAATGTTTTTATATATGCTGTTTAAACGAGCATTCTCACAAATACCCCTGTAGTGTTTCACAGAGTTTTGACTTGTTTTACAGACTCTGTATTAACATCGTGGTTCTGTTACGTGATACTCCCTATCATGATTACACACAGTAAAAACTGTTACATTTTATGAACAGAATATCAGGAATGAGCCACATTATGGGAGCGGCAGGAGACAAACACACAGATTGCAGGAACAGGCAATGGTCATAAAACAGTCCTGTGCAGGACTATAACCCACAGACTGACACAGGAGAACTGGATGATTACAGACAGATCTCAAATCTGCCATTCATCTATGACAGGGGTCACAAAGTTTGGTCCTGGAGGGCCGGTGTCCAGCAGAGTTTAGCTCCAACCCTAATCAAACACACCTGAAGCAGCTAATCAAGGTCTTACTAGGTATACTTGAAACTTCCAGGCAGGTGTGTTGAGGCAAGTTGGAGCTAAACTCTGCAGGACACCGGCCCTCCAGGATCAAGTTTGATGACCCCTGATCTATAACATACTAGAAAAACACTGTCCTCTCATCTATGCTGTTGTAGCAGCACTATGTTGTTACACCAAATTATAAATTTTAGTTATTTACTTTATTTTATTTTTAATTATTATTTTTTAGGGGGTAATTTATTTTTAAAGAAGGTTGTGCACGATTCATATAGCAGTCAGCAGCAGTGCGTGAAGTGAGCAGATAAAAGGGATGAAAATGATGTCCACTCCAAAAATGACACTACGTGCCAATAAGTGACCTCAACCCAAATATGCCAACCCTGCTTTGTGTGGACCATTCTTTTATTAAAATAACCAAAAATCAACACAACGCAGAGGGACAACCGCTACACTGTGAAGTTTTGAATATTTTGTCAGCTTCCATGTGCATCACAGAAAAATGTGACAAACAAAAGGAGCATTTATTACACTTCTTTCTCAAAAGGAGAAAATGTTTTTCAGTCTTATTTCCTTGATTTTACCACAGCATTTGCATCAAACCCATAGTAAAAACAAAATCAACCGTAGTTTTACTACAATCACCATGGTTTAACTATGACTGTTGCAGTAAAACCATAGTAACTACAAAATTTACCATGTTTTCAAAAACTATGGTTACTATAGTCATGGTTACCACAGTTTTACTGAAGTATTGCTACAATATTACTATAGTAAAATATGGCATCAAAACCATGGTTTGAAAAAACAAAATGTTTACTACAGTCATGCTTGCTACAGTTTTACTATAGTAAAACCATGGTTAAATGTTGTATAAGTATAGCACTTTTCACAATACTTATCATTTCAAAGTAGGTTAGCAGAAAATGCATGTTTCAAGGTTACAATTTAAAAACATCCTTTCATCAGCCAGAGGTGACTGAGACTCACTGAGGAAGACCATCTTCTGAAAAAATACCATTCTCAAAATAATGTCCATGTATAACAGCAGTTCATAAAACAAGTCATGTGTTCAGTGCTGTCAGCATCGAAGGCTATCTTTATGGCAAAAACTGAGTTACAATAATACAAGATTTACATAAACACAAAATAGAAACCAGGCAAACAATAATTAAGCAGTTAAAATGTTTTAAACTGCATGATAATAAATTCTAAAATCTTTTCTAATAAAATCTTACTAAACAAGTCTCTAGTCATGTGTTCAGTTAAACAATTAAGTTCGACCATTTTCAATCCATTTTGTATTGTTACAATGTTGGTAACATATGTAAAAGAACGTCCCAAGTTACGTATGTAACCATGGTTCCCCGAGGGAACGAGACGCTGCGTCGGAAACGCTTTGGGAATGCCCCTGTGTTCCCATGCTCTGAAACACCGTGTAATCCATCCGAGGGAATCCCGGCTGACGTCACCGGTGGAGATGACGTAGCGACCAGGAAGTTATAAAAGCACCTGCGGTGGAGACAGCGGCTGCTTCAAAGTGAAGGAAGCGCTTGCAGGGGTGCAGGAAGTATGGCATGCGATGCAGTCTCTCGTTCCCTCGGGGAACCATGGTTACATACGTAACCTGGGATGTTCCCCTTCGGAAACGCTTTGGGAACAACAATGCCCATGCCACCATCCCGACAAATCCCTGCCTAGTGTGGAACGGCACAGCTTAGGCAGAGAGGACTGAGGAGCCAGGAGTGGCATCAAGGTCAAGGCTGTAGAACCTGACAAAGGTCAGAGGGGTGGACCATCCTGCAGCGTTACAAATATCGTGCATTGAAACACCAGATGAGAAGGCCTTAGAGGCCGCCATACCTCTAGTAGAATGAGCCCTGACCCCCAGAGGTGAGGGGAGATCAGAAGACTTGTATGCAGTGGTAATAGCTTCCACTATCCATCTTCTGAGGGTCTGCTTGTTAGCAGGAAGACCCATCTTATAAGGACCGTAGCACACAAACAGTTGGTCCGACATTCGCCACAGGGCAGCTCTGTGGATGTATGTGATTAAGCTCACAATTAAGCTTTTCCTGGTCAGAATCCCGAAAGGGAGGTGGACAGAATGCCTGAAGAATAACTGGCCGTGTAACCACTGAGGGCACCTTCGGGACATACCCCGGCCTGGGGTACAGAAATGCTCTCGCCATACCAGGCGCAAACTCGAGACATGATGGAGCCACTGACAGGGCCTGCAGGTCACTAACTCTCTTCAAGGAAGAGATGGCTAAAAGAAATACAGTCTTGACTAAGAAATCTCAAAGGAACCTCTTCCAGGGGTTCGAAGGGAGCTTTAGAAAGGGCCTCTAGAACCACAGCCAAATCCCAAGTAGGCATCCTTGGGCAAACCGGAGGCCTCAGCCTCCTGGTACCCCGGAGAAATCGTGTTACTAACGGGTTCCTTCCTAGAGACTGCTCACCCACAGGGGCGTGGTGAGCAGCAATAGCGGCCATGTAGACACTCAACGTGGAGGAGGATAACCCTGAGGCAAATCTGTCTTGCAGAAATTCCAACACTGACCCGATAGGGCAAACTACTGGGTCCAGCTGACGGCTGTGACACCAGGAAGTGAACAGTTGCCATTTAGCAGTGTACGATTTCCTCGTAGAGGGAGCTCTGGACTGGAGGATGGTCTCCACAACCTCATATGAGAGACCGGATCCTATGAGTTGTGCCCCCTCAGGGGCCACACCCACAGTTTCCACAACTCTGGGCGGGGGTGAAAAATGGTGCCCTCTGCCTGTGAGAGGAGATCCCTCCGGACGGGAATCTCCCATGGAGAGTCTTCTAGAAGGGCTACCAGGTCCGCAAACCATGGACGGCCCGGCCAGTACAGGGCTACTAACAAGAGACGAACCCCGTCCCGGTGAACTCTCGCCAGAACTCCCGGAAGCAGAGCAATCGGGGGGAAGGCATAAAGACGAAGCCTCGGCCACGTCTGTACCATGGCATCCAGCCCCAGTGGAGCTGGATGAGTCAGAGAGAACCAGAGGGGACATTGTGAGGTCTCTCGAGATGCAAACAAGTCCACCTGGGCTCGACCAAACTTCTTCCAAATCTGCTCTATCACCTCGTTGTGGAGCATCCATTCCCCAGGCCTCAGCCCCTGTCTCGACAGGATGTCTGCCCCCTGATTGAGGTACACAGGGATGTACACTGCCCTCAAGGAGAGCAGTTTCCCCTGGGCCCACAGAAGGATCTGGTGCGCCAGCCTGTACAGGGGGCGTGAGCACAGACCCCCCTGGCGGTTGATGTAAGAGACCACCGACGTATTGTCTGTGCGAACTAGCACATGATGGCCTCTCAGGTCTGGGAGAAATTGCTTCAATGCTAGAAATACGGCCAGCATCTCCAGGCAGTTGATGTGCCAGCTGAGATGGGGACCTTCCCACCACTCCCCAGCCCATGAGGGAGGCGCCCATCGTTAGCGTTACGCGACGACATGGAGCCCCCAACATAGGGCCTTGTGACAGGAACCACGGTTTCTTCCACATGTCTAAGGCATGTAAGCATCGCCGCGTGACCTTGATCATGCGAAACGGGTTGCCCCTCGGAGGAAACCCCGTGGTCCTGAGCCACCACTGCAAGGGTCTCATGTACAGCAGGCCAAAAGGTATCACGTCAGACGCAGCTGCCATCAGACCCAACAGTCTCTGAAACTGCTTCACAGTGAGTGACTGGCCTTCTCTCACTCTCTTGACTGTCGTGAGGATCGACTCAATATGAGTAGGAGACAGACGTGCCCACACCACGCCCAGATAAGTGGTCCTCTGTGCTGGAGGAAGCACACTTTTCTTTGCGTTTAGTCTTAAACCCAAGTCTTTCATGTGAGCGAGAACGACATCTCGAAGCCGAACTGCTACCTGCTGTGATTGTGCTAGAATCAACCAATCGTCGATATAATTCAGTATGCGGATGCCCTGGAGTCGCAAGGGAGCCAGAGCAGCATCCACACACTTCATGAGAGTGCTAGACCGAACGGAAGAACCCGATATTGGTACGTTTTGCCCCCGAAAGCAAACTTCAGGAACTTCCTGTGTTGAAGAATGATGGATATATGGAAGTAGGCATCTTTCAGATCTATAGTCACAAACCAGTCCTTGGACCTAATTTGGGACACGACTTGCTTGATAGTAAGCATCTTGAACTTGAGTCTCATGACTGAGCGGTTCAACAATCGCAGATCTAAAATAGGACGCAACCCCCATCCTTCTTCAGAACGATGAAGTAACGGCTGTAGAACCGGGTTTCTCTGTCAAGAGGAGGGACCACCTCGATGGCCTCCTTCATCAAGAGAGTAGCTACTTCTTGTTCCATTACCAGAGCCTGCTCAGGGCCCACCAGAGTGGGAAACACCCCGTTGAATAGAGGCGGACGCAACCCGAACTGAATCTTGTACCCTCTCTCTACAGTGTGCAGGACCCATCAAGATACATTTGGCAGAAGCTTCCATGCTGCCATATAATGTACTAAGGGAAACTGCCTCTGGTGTACTTTGAACTGCTAGCTCGTTGCCCTGAAGCGGAGGACCGGCAGGGGACGGCCGATCTAGCTGTTCTAGAGACTTTATTGGGGGTAGTGAGCCCCTCAGGACCGCTACGTTTCTGGGCAGAGGCTGAGGGATATACTCGCCGGAGACCGCTGCACCCTGAAGCACCGTGGGTGGCAGGGTTGGCAGACCGATCTCCTGAGGGCACTGAGGAGAGACGGGCACCGTATAATGATGTGTGACTCTTCCCCAGAGGGGCCTGCCCTCAGATGTCCTGGACTGAAAGCGTCAGGACCTTCTGGCCGAAGCCTTCTTATTGAAAATGATGGTCCTCAGATCCATCATCTCCCTTGCAGACTTCAACCTGGAGCGCCACCCCCCCTCCTGACTTTCTCTTTGAGGAGGTTTACGAGTGGCAACGCTCTGTTTTTGGACTTCTCGATATGAGGAGCTGGTACACGGCTGTGATTCCGCCTATCAGCCCCACTTTGAGAACGGTGAGGGAGAAATTGCTGAAAAGCTGCCGCCTGTTAGCCTCTATTTAGCCTCCTGAAACCTGTCGATGACTGTTTACCGCGTCACCGAACAGGCCAGAAGGCGAAATAGGGGTGTCTAGTAGAAAAACCCTGTCTTTATCGTTAATATTAGACAGGGTCAACCACAGATGTCTCTTTGTGGCCACAAGGGCTGCCATAGACCGCCCAATTGCTCTGGCAGTCTCCTTTGTAGCCCGAAGAGACAAATCTGTGGCTCTATGCAATACAAACGCCGAGCCCTCTCTGAGGGCGGAGGAAACCGTTTCAGAATGTGCCTCCGTCCCCAAAGAGTGAGAGCTAGATCTATGCCAGATCCATCTGCGATCCCCACGATTTAAGGCGCCGCTCTGCCTCAGCAGAGGCGGGACCCGACCTGCGGGGAACGCTGGCGAGATCACGCTCCTCAAAAAGACGAACACAATGCGGACAGTCAGCTCCCTCGAGAGCTGACTGCGCGTGCTTCACTCCCAGACAAGCAACGCAAAAACTGTGTGTATCCCCACCCGTAATGTAGCGAGGGCAGGGAGGAAAACACAGCCTGAAACGCTGCTTGTCAGACTCATGTTTCTTGCCAGATGCCATATCAATAATAATATGGGACAAACAACAGTAAATAGGACGTAACACACATAGAGTGCTTACTGAACAACAGAAGCTGCCGCTGTCTCCACCGCAGGTGCTTTTATAACTTCCTGGTCGCAAGGTCATCACTTACAAATGAAAGGGGACATATAGGTACACATAACTCAGAGAAAGAGTAAATATTGTTCACTTACCGATATTAGAGACATTGCAATAATACTGGTTGAGAATAGTCAAAATAGTCTGCTCTCTTATCGTACTTTGATGTCAAGCGTATGTCATGTGTTCGGCCCGTAGTGTGGAGTGTGTTTCTTATGCTCCATACTATGTATTTTCTTGAAGTCAGGTATACATTTTTACACTTAGATTCATCTTTGAACAACTGATGTTATGTATTTTCCTATTTTTTAATTGGCTTCTTATTGTTTAATTATATAATTGGCATGACACGTTTTTATCTGACTAATAATAAATTGTTATATTTGATTTATTCTGATCTCTTCTGAAATCATTTTTTCAAGTAGATTAATGTGTAATGGTATTTCCGCAAATCTGCGTTCAGGACAGATCACACCAAAGCACTAATGGATGAACCATGGGGAACACCATGAGGGAGACTATGGATCGCTGGCTTAACACGGTGTAGCTCTCGTGGTTATAGGAAAAAATACACTTTTTGATGTGAGTATGCAGGCGCAGCTCATGTAAAGGTATTATAACACTCTGCATCCTCTGAGTAAGTTCAGAACTGACGAGTTTGTGTCCATGGATTCACTAAAAAATCAGCCGAAGTGTAATTCCTAAGCGATACCCGGTCCCTAATGAACGAAGAATTGAAAGTATGGGATTTCCAGAATAATCAAATATCTAAATTAACACGCATTTGATCTAATGATCACTTGGAATTGGAGTCAGATTGAATGTGGAGCTAGACTAAAATTGAAACTAAATCCAGATAAACTCAGAGGTGCAAGTAAAAGACTGAACATGCATTAAACCTTCGACCAGGACGCTGGATTGCACTGTTTGTGCGGGTGGATCCTTACAGGCTGAAGGACCTTGCTAGCAGGGGCTCCTCTGAATATGACCGAATTTCCAAAACAGCCTCTGCTGAAGAACTTGTTCTTGTCACAAGACCTGCAACTTGTTCATTGAAATCACCCCACACCAAGCTTTCTTTTGGTGGTAGTGATGCTGCCTGTTGCTGCTCTGTTTGATGTGCCGAGGAAGACAATCTCACTCTCCCAGCGGCATTTTTGAGTCTCTGGAAGGCTTAATTTGCTGCATGATCATCTGAAAAGGCCCTTTGCTTCTGAGAGCAGATGGTGATATTCCACCTTGTGGAACCTGGTGGCCATGTCTTTGGTAATTGTCTCAAGCATGTCCATGATAGGTTTTCTGAACCCTCCTGATCTCAGGTATCTTGTGCTTATTTTTTGGAAACTCCGTGAAAACAGAATCACCTTTGAGGCAGTCACATAGCTATAGGGATCAAAAACAACAATTAAATTTAATAAATGCAGTATAATAATTAATAATGAATAATACACATTTTCCTGCATTACTGTGGCAATAATAATGTAATTTATCTTTACATTTTACAGTCTGCAAAAGCGGTTTGCAAAACACACAGTGTTGTGTGGTGATGATGGCATCCTTGTTATCAAGAAACCTCTGTAACATATGGAGTTCCATCGTGTTGGGCAGTCTTGTTTCAGTTTTAACTCTGGAAAACCCATCTGCTGCGGAGTTGCCTGAAGTTTTTCACCTGCCAGTTTCGGTGCATGTACTCCACAGTTGCTTTAATCTTATTCAGTGTATTTTGGATTGCACTGAGTCCACCCCTAACAATCAAGTTAACTGTATGGGCAAAGCATGGCAGATCCTTCCATGAGGTTTTGTGAATGGCTAGGCTTATGTTGTGAGCATTATCAGTAACACAAGCTACTATTTTGTCAGTTATGTTCCACTCTCTGTCAATTCTTAAAAGATTGTCTGCAGTGTGCCTTTCAGCAAATTCAAAACTTCAAAAATTAATTTTCAATGAAGTGGCATGTAACTGACAACCTGCTAAAGAAAAATAAATTTAAATATTCATGTTCATAATTTACAGGAATATAACATTTTGGATATAAATGTAATATATACTGAATAATGAAAGCACTATGCAGTAAGAATAAATGTGTGAGTGATAGTCCAGCTTGTTGACACCTCCCTTGCAGCGGTTGGAGTCTGTGATGATGATCAAGGGCTTCTTTTCCTCTGTCGCTCGGTGCTTACAGCAGCACATTCTTCCCACATTTTGTTATGTAAAACTACTGTGAAGTGCTTAATTTGTAAATGAACAATTGCCGGATCCAAAACAGCAATTAAAAGGCACCGTGACTGACGCTGACAATACAACTTCAGTTTTCCAGGAACATTCAATGATGTCACTAAACAGTGATGCCACAACTATAAGAGCATCGTTCACAAGTTTCTGCATGGACCTAACTACAGCCTAGGGCACAGATTTTCAAACCCTGGGTCAAAAATGGGTCGCTAGGATGATTTAAGGAAAATGTAAATGTAAGTTACATTAAAAAATAACATTTGTTTTCATAAAAATAAAATACAATCATAGTTTATTTCACAGATGAGCAACTTGGGTCCTGGAGGGCCACTGTCCTGCAGAGTTTAGCTCCTGCACTAATCAAACACACCCTGTATATTTCTAGTGACCTTGAAGACATTGATTAGCTTGTTCAGGTGTGTTTGATTAGGGTTGGAGCTAAACCCTGCAGGACAGTGACCCTCCAGGACCAAAGTTGCCCATCCCTGGTCTATATACAAAAGGTGTAATGCCGCATTCCAGGCAACCCGTAACCCGTGTTTTTCCAACCTTCTACCCGTGAAAGTGCACTGGAACGGCAGTCAAACCCTTGACTTCCCACCCGTGAATTCATACTTCCAGTTCCGCGCTCTGACGTCACATAGCCTGCAAAACAACAATGGCAGCCCCTACGGATGCAGTGTTTATGCAAGTGGTACACGGTGAGAAATAGACTTTAGGACAATACAATGTTGCAATCAAATTAATAATAATATAATGATAATAAATAATACACACACAAAAAAAGTATATCGCCACATGGAAATGTTGGGCATAGCTAACGCTAGGTAAACCTGAACTTGACCATGCAAACGATCATGCTTATAAAAAAGAATTATGTAATGTACAATTTCTCAGCATAGCGAAATTAGGCATACCATGTATAGCTAGCCATCTCACAGCGTGCCTGATCTCGTGCTTTTATCATTAAAAGTATAATCCATGTACATCTGCTGTACTGAAATCAGCTTCTATTCAAACACAGCGTATCTAGATGAGGAGATGCGGGGATTTCTCGATGTGGACAGAACCCAACCCCTCTTGGCTCCCCTATACCAGTCCCCCCAGGGGTTATACTTTCTGGATGAAGGCCAGACTGTAAGGGTACTTCTACATCTTCCACCTGGTATGTTTTGTCAAGAACTTGAAATTACAGTGGTACAGTACCTGCTTAAAGTGGTCACAGTTTATAGTGATCCAAAAGCTTGGGAAAGAATCATTCCTCTATAAATATTTGAATTTGGCTATAGTAGTCAGTCATTTATATCAAAAAGGGACAAAATCATCAACTTAATTTGATCTGGGTGGACATAATCACTATGAGAGGATCCCATTGTATTGTATTGTCAGCATATTGTTGCCGATTATTATAGTTAAAAGCTGTGCAGTTATATCCAATTGCATGCTGTTCTTGACAGACAATTACATTGTGGGAGGAAATGGCCGGTGTGATGGTCAAGTAGACATTACAACATCGCTACTAGTACAGCGGTTACTCTTGATTCCGATGCTGCTAAGAACGATTAACAGAGACACACTACTGCAACGCTGTATACACTGTATTCAATGGGTAAAATTTGAGAAATTTAAATAACATCAAGTACAAAAGTACATTAAGAAGAACAAAATAGTGAAATAAAGTAACTGAAGTTATCAACCTGGTACAACAAATAAATATTTTATTCTAAGAAAAATTGCAGCTGTAACAGGGCGTGAGACGTGCGGATCCAAGTGTCACGGGTGACAAATTTTGTGCAGGCAGGAACCTGAAATGGAGCCCGAGTTTCTGCAGGGTGCATTTCCGGTGGGGGACCGAGGAGCCTGCCGGCTCCAGGTGTGTGGGCGGATGACGAAATTGATGACGGGAATTGCGATCAGGTGCGGGAGTGAGAGGAATAGAGAGGTGATTGGGGCGTGTGCTGCAGTGGGGGAGTATAAGAGGGCATTGCGGTTGAGCGTCAGGGAGAAAAAGAGCGAGAAAAAGAGCGAGGGGAGAGCGCGGGGAGAGAGGCACGAGGAGTTCGGGAGCACTCGAGGCGCTCGGAGGCGGTCGCGTATTTGTGTGGGAGAAGAAGAGAGAGGTTTGGGTCTGGACGAGGAGAAGGACGGGTTGAAGGAGAAAGTGAGAGATTGAAGGAATTGTATGATGATTGGAACTTTCGTGGAGGATTTAAACTGCATTGAGTGACTTGTGCTTCGCAGCCGCTTCCCATCTAGCTTCGCACCAGAAAGTGGTGGACGAGACCCCATGCCTGCGCCTTCTCTGTGAGTTGTGAGATTTGCAGTGCTTTATATTCACGTGTGATTACCTGTGTGGGTTGAAGTGAAACACGAGTGTGGGATCGAATTGCGGAAGGCATTGGTGGTTCCAGCGAACGCACTCGTCTCTCTTTGTTTACAATCCAGTTGTAGAAGACGCTAAAAGCTGTGAATGCCCGCTGATGTGGTTGAAAATACTCACCTTGCCCTCTGTTTGAATCCAGCTGCAAGAGCCTGCTAAAACTGTGAGGTATATGTACCCTCTTCTCCATCAGAGTCCAGTGAAGAGCCTGTTAAAGCTGTGAGGCGAGGAGCCTGCTAAAGCTGCGAGGTATATGTACCCTCTTCTCCATCAGAGTCCAGTGAAGGGCCTGCTAAAGCTGTGAGAGTCCAGTGTAGAGCCTGCTAAAGCTGTGAGAGTCCAGTGAAGAGCCTGCTAAAGCTGTGAGAGTCCAGTGAAGAGCCTGCTAAAGCTGTGAGAGTCCAGTGAAGAGCCTGCTAAAGCTGTGAGAGCCCAGTGAAGAGCCTGCTAAAGCTGTTAGTAGAGAGCCTGCTAAAGCTGTGAGAGTCCAGTGAAGAGCCTGCTAAAGCTGTGAGAGTCCAGTGAAGAGCCTGCTAAGGCTGTGAGTAGAGAGCCTGCTAAAGCTGTGAGAGTCCAGTGAAGAGCCTGCTAAAGCTGTTAGTAGAGAGCCTGCTAAAGCTGTGAGAGTCCAGTGAAGAGCCTGCTAAAGCTGTGAGAGTCCAGTGAAGAGCCTGCTAAAGCTGTGAGAGTCCAGTGAAGAACTTGCTAAAGCTGTGAGAGCCCAGTGAAGAGCCTGCTAAAGCTGTGAGAGCCCAGTGAAGAGCCTGCTAAAGCTGTGAGAGCCCAGTGAAGAGCCTGCTAAAGCTGTGAGAGCCCAGTGAAGAGCCTGCTAAAGCTGTGAGAGCCCAGTGAAGAGCCTGCTAAAGCTGTGAGAGCCCAGTGAAGAGCCTGCTAAAGCTGTGAGAGTCCAGTGAAGAGCCTGCTAAGGCTGTGAGTAGAGAGCCTGCTAAAGCTGAGAGAGTCCAGTGAAGAGCCTGCTAAGGCTGTGAGTAGAGAGCCTGCTAAAGCTGTGAGAGTCCAGTGAAGAGCCTGCTAAAGCTGTGAGAGTCCAGTGAAGAGCCTGCTAAAGCTGTGAGAGTCCAGTGAAGAACTTGCTAAAGCTGTGAGAGCCCAGTGAAGAGCCTGCTAAAGCTGTGAGAGCCCAGTGAAGAGCCTGCTAAGGCTGTGAGTAGAGAGCCTGCTAAAGCTGTGAGAGTCCAGTGAAGAGCCTGCTAAAGCTGTGAGAGTCCAGTGAAGAGCCTGCTAAGGCTGTGAGTAGAGAGCCTGCTAAAGCTGTGAGAGTCCAGTGGAGAGCCTGCTAAAGCTGTGAGAGTCCAGTGAAGAGCCTGCTAAAGCTGTGAGAGCCCAGTGAAGAGCCTGCTAAAGCTGTGAGAGTCCAGTGAAGAGCCTGCTAAAGCTGTGAGAGCCCAGTGAAGAGCCTGCTAAAGCTGTGAGAGTCCAGTGAAGAGCCTGCTAAAGCTGAGAGAGTCTAGTGAAGAGCCTGCTAAAGCTGTGAGAGTCCAGTGAAGAGCCTGCTAAGGCTGTGAGTAGAGAGCCTGCTAAAGCTGAGAGAGTCCAGTGAAGAGCCTGCTAAAGCTGTGAGAGTCCAGTGAAGAGCCTGCTAAAGCTGTGAGTGGAGAGTCTGCTAAAGCTGTTAGTAGAGAGCCTGCTAAAGCTGTGAGAGTCCAGTGAAGAAGCCTGCTTAAGCTGTGACGCAGATGTACTCCCCCCCCCCCTCCTCCCTCCCCCTCCTCCTCCTCCCTCCCTCCCTCTGGATCTGGTGGAAGAGAATGTTGAAGCCACTATAGTAATCGTTTTAAAGAGTTGTTTTAAGTGAATAAAGAGATTTCTTTTTTTTATACTTACCTTTTTTGTCTCGCTTGTTGTGTCCTGCGGTGCGGCTCCTCACGGTGGTGTGCAAGTTAGTGGTTACGGCCGGTTGCTCAGGTGCCCACCCCGTCTCGGCCTGTGACACAAGTGCAAGCTTTATTTAGAAACAAGGTCAAAATACAAGCAGGGTTGAACTCGCAAAAAAGTAGATCTGTTTTTGAAAATTAACTCTTCAAATGTTCTCATCCTCACACGTGTCTGTAGGTCCGGTGCAGAGGTTGTGGAGCATGCAGGCTGACATGATCAGCATGACCACCACATCCAGCCTGGTGTTCTGCAGATCTCTCATTCTCCTCCACTTGCATTTGACCCTGCCAAAAACTACAGTACACAAAGTCAGCTCACACACCAGGAAACGGGAGATAGGCTCTGCCCCATGGGCAGTTACTTACCTGCCAAAAGCTTGTTCCACCACAACATGTCCTTTGCAGATCTGCGTGTTCCTCTGCTGGTCCTGGATGGTCAGGGCACCATTGTCCCGCTTTAGCGTGATAAGGTACATGCTACTCTGCGACAGCGCCTACATCATCGCGAATACCCGTTTATTAAGATAAGAGGACAGATTCCCAGGGTGGGAAATTTACATTTTAGGAGCAGCTGTATTGTGAGCAGTTTTGACAGAAAGGTGGGCAAACTGACACACCAATTTCAGGACTAATTAGGACCTTTCTGTCAAGACTGCAGCTGAGCACAGAGCCTATACAGGTGGTACTGAAAATTATTTGTATACACATAGCATCAGTCTTCTCCAAGATGCTACAAAATACTCACCTCCCCATTTTTTCTGCCCATCTCACGAAGAAGGTAGCCTGACTACGTCAGACTTCGTACTTCTGCTCAATTTCAGTTCGCTTCTGTACTCAGTCTGATATAGCAAACCATCTCCCAGTTTATCTCTGGCTTCGCAGCAGCCGGGCCAACCAACGAACAGAGGGCGGGCTGAGAGGCGTGACGTAGACGCTAAATGCTGAATTTAAGATTGTAGTTTAGGTGAGGGAAATCTAAAACGACAGCGGACCTGGAGACACCGGACACTATTCGCTTTGTTGTGGAGAATATTCCCGGCATTTGCCAACTGAAGCCTGAACAAGAAGAGTGTTTGGTTAACATTTTGAATGGAGGTGATGTTGTGGCCCTACTCCCGACAGGTTTTGGGAAAAGTTGAATTAATTTAATTTACCGTGGATGTGTAGATTTACTTCACATAATCTGCAAATGTCGTTCACAGCCATCTTCACTCCGGTATTTCGCTCGATGGTTTTGTTTTCGCCGCATACCTGTGTTTACAGCGGATGTTCGAGGTGGCTGAGCCGGCACATAACATACGTCATAACCAACCGTTATGTGATTGGCTTATGGGTACACCAATGATTTTAAACTTCAGACAAGCGCCCGCCCACGAGAAAGTAAACGCTTGTCAATTATGCCCTTCCAGACTCTGTCTACGAAGCAAAGCAAAGTAACAGAGTTTGGTATTACCAGGCTACGAAGAAGGTGGATTTCCTGAGGATCCTGGAGTCATGTACCCTGCCTGAATATCAGAAGTGGTTTATTGCTGTGTATGCTATGCCTTGAAGGAATATGCTTGTGGTATATTGGTGCATAACAGTTACAGGATTCAATATACAATTACCAGGTGCTCCTACAAAGAGCTTGAACAAAAGACCTTTTACTCAGTCTCAGAAACACCAAAGACAGTTTCCAGACGACTGTTTTAACTCTCTGGGGTCGGCTGTATCGCCGGCGAGACCAACTCGTTTTTTTTAAGATCAGTGCAAAAGACACTAAAAATACTCTGTTGATTTTGGTCACACAAATAAGTGTTATACATCAATCGAAACTGTTAAGTGTCTACTTTTTTTTGAGTACACTCACAATAACAACACAACTTTGTGCTTTTGGAGAAATAAGAAAATAAACAGGGAGCGCTCTCTGTCTTCTCCGTCTCCGCAAACTGTTTTGAGAAACGCGTCACTAAAATGAACTGTAACTCAGCGAATACTCAACACAGGGACATGGGAGTTATATCTATAGAAAGCCTGAAGTGTCTACTTCGAAATGAAGCAAGTTCTATCGAAAACAAACATTCTGTGATGAAGTAATCCGTATGAAACCAACACGATGTTCAATCTTTCCCGTCTGACTCATTATCTCTAATGAGTTCACGCCCTAGCGCTACTCGCGCCGTTCATATTTAAATAGCCACGTGGTGCGTGAGCGCGTGTAAACGCCCAAAACAAACAAAGAGCGGAGGTCCTCATCGCGCTACTGTTACTGTTCACGCTGAGTAAAGAAAAGATTTCCCTCGAAAGAAGAACACGATGTCATCCAGAAGAGGAGATCAATCTGATGAGTAAGTTATGTTTCTTTTTTGCATTAGTTACCGTGTTATTGTGTCATAAACTTGAACAGATTTAAACAGTTAGCTGGGTTTTTCCCAAACGACAACATGATGAATGCTACGCGTCTAAGAATGTTTAGACCATGTTTATTATTAATACTCTGTTCACAAATATATTGTAATAGCATGCTAAACAATAATAATTAGTTTCTCAGATATAAAATATCATTTTTTATAGTACAAAGTACATCCTTTTATTGTACAAAGCATGCTTGAGTCTGTGTCATGAGAGTCATGTCATAGGCTACTATAAAATCATACATACTAGACTATATGACTACAAAATCATAGTTGGGTTTTTCCCAAACTATAATTCCTGACTACAATGTTTGAAATCGTGTAAAACATTTTGAATATGAGGGGCAATTCATTGTATTTAAATTTCTTACGGCGCGATGATGTTTTCATGCTCTATATAAAACAATAAAAGTAATATGAGTGTACACTGTAACATGATGAATGCTATGAGTCTAAGTATGTTTAGTACATGTTTATTATTAATAGCCTACTCTGTTCAGAAATAGATTTTAATAACGTGCTAAACAATAATAATTAGTTTCTCAGATATAAGATTTCTTTCTCTTTTTTATGATAGTACAAAGCATGTGTGAGTCGATGGCCACAATATATATATATATATATATATATATATACAGATGTTCCTGATATTAACATGCTCACAAATGTTTTTTGTTTGTATTTTATTGAATCAGATACCAGCACCAGATGAATCCTGATGTCTCTTCAAACTGTTTTCCTCTGAGAGCGCTGAACCAACATCAGATGTTCAACTACACTTGATATTCTATGTTAAAACAAGCTCCTTTTCTACTGATTATGTTTTTTTCTTCTTGAATCCATGGAAAGAAGTAGAAACACTTAAAATAAATATCAGGTATGATTTACTTGTTTCACTTGTTGAACAGAATCTGTTGTCAGTTCACATCTCTGTGGTTAGATCAGTGTGCAGAATAATGTGTCTTTGACCTTCATTATGTATGTTTTGATTATACTGTGTTGTAAATAAAACACAAATAATTTAAAAAACCCTTTTTTTCAATGTCCTCACATTCTCTCTTACCTGCCTCACAGTCACAGTCACACTGATGGGCCATTAGGGCCCCATAGGGGAGGGCCCTTTGTCTCTCAGGTGAGACTCACTCAATATTCATGGCCATTACCACTCCCTCGCATATAGACCCTCGATCACAAAACATGTCTTGAAAATTTTAAATCAATATATTGTTTTCTGTGAATGAGTAAGCAGAATGATTTTCACATAATTTTGAAGTAAATATTCTAGCCTACAAGACTGATTACTCAAAAGTCTTATTCAGGACTATTTAGTGTGGGTTTTAAGGCCTTATTTCAGCTACATTTTTTTTCCCAAAACGTACTAACCACGCATAATATTTTTTTTCTAAAAAATGCAAACATGTACATCCATCTTGGTCACATATTATTGTAGCACAGTTTGTGCTGAATACAAAAAAAATTACATGTTGGTCAATAGTATGTTTTAAGTAGCTGAAAAAAGCACAAATATCAGGGCATGTCAAAACATCTCAAGGGCCCCAAAATGACCTCGGACCCCAGAGGGTTAACCTGGTTTAGATCTTACCGCACTGATTGTCAACATTTTGTTTATATGAGTGGTTCACGGTCTGAGATGGGCTCTATCTGTCCAGGTGTTCCTCAAGGCTCAATTTTAGGCCCCTTACTTTTTAGCATTTACATATTTCCACTTGGACTGCTTTTAAGATCACTTGGGCTTAATTATCATTTTTAAGCAGACGACACTCAAATTTATATTCATTCTAGGCCTGGTCAAAATTTGGATATTCCTTTTTTAACACACTGTATTTCTGAGATAAAAATATGGATGTCCAAAAACTTCTTGTGTCTTAATAATAATAAGACTGAGGTCTAGCTTATTGGCTCCTCCCATCAGCTTTGTAAAGCTGGTTCATTAATTTTAAACATTGATGGCTCTGTTTTGAAGTCACAAACTAAATAAGAAAATATTTGATGAGTTATATTTGATTCGAGTCTGTCTTTTGACTATCATGTGCAGTACACTTTTTTCAAATATTGCTAGACTCCGTTCTTTGCTATCCCTCTCTGTGACTGAAAGGCTTATTAATACCTTCGTTCTTCCTCGCATTGACTACTGCAATGCACTTCTTGTTGGGGTTCCTAAAAACTTAACAAATTGCAATGTGTGCAAAACTCAGCTGCTAGGATCCTGACTGGTGCCAGGAAAAATGAGCATATTATACCAATTCTAAAGTCTTTGCATTGGCTCCCAGTCAGGTTCAGAGTTGATTTTAAAATCCTTATGCTCACATGTAAGGCACTGCATGGTCTGGCCCCTCAATATCTGCACTTTTAGCTTTATATACACCCAAGCGTCATTTATGATCCTCACAAGCTGGTTTATTGGTAGTTCCACAGACACGGTTACGCTCTGTAGGGGACAGGGCTTTCTCTTCCTGTGCTCCTAGGCTTTGGAAATTACTCCCTCTACAAATTAGAAATGCACAGAATTTAAGTATTTTTAAATCTTACTTAAAAACTCATTTTTTTAGGTTAGCTTAGTCTTGATTTTCATATTTTAGTTTGTTTTTAATTGGTTGTCGCGGGTTGTATTTTGACTTGTTTTATTATGTAAAGCGCATTTAGAAACTTTTAACGGCGCTATATAAAAATAAAGTTATTATAATCAAAAATATCTTAATTTGTGTTTTGAAGATGAACGAAGGTCTTGTGGGTTTGGAACGACATGAGGGTGTGTAATTAATGACAGCATTTTCATTTTTGGGTGAACTAACTAATATTAAATGATTTGCGTTTTGGAAATTTCCATTTTACCTCACTCTTTTTCAAGGTTAAATTTACACTTTGCGCTGGCATTCACGCTCTGCTTCTGTGAACAGAAAACATCGGCTACTTTAATTTGATTGGCCATCTGAATTATTTTGACACCTTTATTTATATGGCGCTTTTAACAATACTGTAGCAAATTAGCTCAATAGGGAAATGTATATAAATAATTACAATTAATTATGATTAATTACAATTATTTATATCAGCTGCCAGTAGTAACTGTAGCAGAATTAAATTGCCATCAACTAATTTGTTCGTCCAGCGAACATTCATTGTAAGTTCATATCAACTCTAAGAAAGGATATATTCGTGGCCACAGAAAATACCTTCCTACAGTATTAATGCATTAGAGCATGTAGCAAGGGTCTAAATCATAAAGGAACATTATTCACAAGCAGGACCAGAAACTCATGTAATTTGTGCACAAAAGTTTTATTAACTAAACTCTAACACGCATAACCAATCTAAAC
This sequence comes from Acrossocheilus wenchowensis, assembly GCA_029620275.1. Classification (NCBI taxonomy): domain Eukaryota; kingdom Metazoa; phylum Chordata; class Actinopteri; order Cypriniformes; family Cyprinidae; genus Acrossocheilus; species Acrossocheilus wenchowensis. The sequence goes on along the minus strand of JAJUBA010000502.1, from coordinate 169,278 downwards.
AAACAAACATACAATCACTCATAGATGGGGAAAGTGCAAATAAGATTTGATGGATGAAATCATCAGGAAAACCAGAGAATGAAAAGAATTTATAACAGGGTCTATAGCTTATGTTAAACCTCTGTCTCGTTTAGTTGAATGTACGATACTTGCATTGCCTTAGTCGTTGACGAGTGTCCGGATGCAGTCTCGGGTGAAAGTCTTGATGGTTTCAAGGTTTTGGACTTGCGATCACGTTCTGCCGGGTTTGAAGAGTGATGAATTCCAAAGATGTCCTGACTCGATGGTGATTGAGAGTTTCTTCCCAGGTAGGAAATGAAGAAGAGCTAAGAGAGGCATCTGCTGAGATCCGAGGATCTTTGGTTGAATGGAAAGTCGAGGCCAAAGCCTGGCACACTTAAGGGTTCCAGGAGAGTTCTAGCTCATATCCTCATCTTCTCAGAATATAAAAGAAGCTAAAAATCTGTGTCAAGACCTGCCAGGCGCGGTTGTGGTTGCGCCGGCTCTGGGACTCAGTCACTAGAAGAGGAGAAGGTGATGAGAGACGAGTGAAGAGACTAAAAGCTAGACGGATCACTGAAGTGAGGCCTTTTAAGTTCTGTGGAGGTTACACCTCTCGGGGGTCAAAGAGCCAATGGCGACTTGCACTTTCAAACCTTTACGACTCTGTTTTCTTAGCATAGTAATTTGCATATGCAATTCAACTGGGTCTTGATGCAAAAACCACTAAAGATTCTTAGATCACTAATAGGTTGCATATATACCAACATATAATATACTCTCTCATTTAGATCATCAGAAGACGAATTCATAGATACTAAACATGGCATAGATAAGATTACATGAACGAGTGGTTCTATCATAAGCATGCATAAAACAGTATACAATACAAAAGACCATATACAAGAAGGTAGTAATCATACACAATGACCTGGGGATATGCAATTAAGGCCATAGAAAAATTTGGCCATGAATTAATGAAAGAAGTCATTTCCTATAGCAGTATGTGTCCGTTTTAGAGAGAATCGAGTAGGGGAGAAGATTCTCTCTACATACTTTTAGGTCGTAAAGTTTATCTGATCTGGCTTGCCATGGTAACCAGGGGCCTGGGGTCCTTTCACAGACATCCTGGCACTCAGTATGTTTATTGGGTGAGGGTTCTGTGATTATTTGTTAATCTGATGAAAAATTTATTTGTTAAAGCTAATGAACAATTGTGTGTTGGATTAGTCCAAATGCTACAATACAAATTGTGTACAAGCAACTTTACAGTATTAAATAGGTAAAATAGTGTGTAATAATGCAAAAGGACAATAGCTGAACCAGCAGTTCAATTTCAGGCTGCTACACAGGTCAGATTGTGCAGAGGAACTCAAAACGAACATTGGTATGCAGTTTTCTCTATTGGTTGCCATCCCCTGGCCTAAATTAAAGGGAAACCATAGCAAAGAAGATGGTCCGGTGAAGAATAAAAAGGTAAAGGATATTAATACAAATAAAAAAAGATAGTCGTCAATGTTGATGAGATGATTCTCACTTTCAGCTGTGGTGTGTGAAAGTAACATTGTTTTCTAAAAGATAAACCTTTTGTATTGCCTTCTTTTTCTAAACCTCTTGGTCACACTATGGAAATCAGAATTATCTTTACAGAATGAGTTTGTAAATGCCGTTTCAGGCTTGTGTTATTTTTGAAACTCTTTTCACACTGAGGACACTTGTAAGGCTTCTCTCCAGTGTGAACTCTAATGTGAATCCTAAGGTTTCCTTTAATTGTGAAGCTCTTTCCACACTGAGGGCAAGTGAAAGGTTTCTCTCCAGTGTGAATTCTTATGTGCTCCTCCAGCTTTGCTCGTTTTGTGAAACCCTTTTCACAGTGAGGGCATGTGTGAAGCTTCTCTGCAATGCGACGTCGTACACGATTCTTAAGGCGATTCCTGTCAGTGAAACACTTCTCTCCAGAGTGAATCTTCATGTGCTGCTTAAGGTTTCTTTTATATCGGAAACTCTTTCCACACTCATCACAATCAAAAGGATTCTCTCCCTTGTGAATTGCCATGTGACCCTTAAATGTTTCGTTTCGTGTGAAGCTCTTCTCACACAGTTCGCAGGAGTAAGGCTTCTCTCCAGTGTGAGTCCTCATGTGGACATTAAGGGTTTTTTTCAGTTCAAAACTCTTTCCACACTCAGGGCAGTTGAACGGCTTCTCTCCAGCATGGATTTTTAAGTGGATTTCAAGGCTTTCTTTTTGACTGAAACTTTTTCCACACTGTTGGCAGATGAAAGGGCGCTCTCTTGTGTGAACTCTCATGTGGCTATTCAGATTTCCTTTTAGTGCAAAACTCCTCCCACACTGTTGACAGGAGTAAGGCTTCTCTCCAGAGTGAACTCTCAAGTGACATTTAAGATCTCCTTTTAGTGCAAAACTTTTCCCACACTGTTGACAGGAGTAAGGCTTCTCTCCAGTGTGAAATCTCATGTGAATGTTAAGACTTCCTTTTAGTGCAAAACTCCTCCCACACTCTTGACAGGAGTAAGGCTTCTCTCCAGTGTGAACTCTCATGTGAATGTCAAGACTTCCTTTTAGTGCAAATCTCTTCCCACACTGTTGGCAGGCATGAGGCTTTTCTATAGTATGTACTCTCATCTGGCCTTTAAGGTTCCTAGTTTCTGTTTCATGAGTCTGCGAGTCACTCAAAGATTTTTCCCCAGTCATGAAGTCATGGCATTTCTCATCCTGATTGTTCACTTCCATTTCATTCAGGTCTTGACTCTCCTTTTTCAGTGGCATCAGGTCTAATGTGAAAATAAACAAAAACAAGTTAACACCAGTTTATTTGTACAAAGCAACAGACATGAAAAAGATGTAAACCATCAAATCCAACATGTATGCTAGGTCCTATATCCTAACCAACTACAAAACGTTTAACCTGTAATCTTAAAACCAAAAGACAAGGTTATGAAACAGCATGTTAGATATAAAGATTTTCAAGGCATTTTTACTTTTTAATTGAAAGTTTAAAAAGGAAAGGAAGAAGGGGACAGGATTGGGAAAGATCCACGAGGCAAGGCAAGACTCGAACTTAGGATGCCCAAAGCGCAACAGCACTAGGGTTGTGCCGATAGTATTGTGTATCGACGATAGTCAGAGATATCGCCTGTTGCTGATGCCTATGATGATAGCAAGACGATTATTATTATAATCCATCAAAAATAGGGCTAGGCGCTAATCTTTAGCGAAGCAGCACGGAGAGCCACTTCTGGGATGCTTCAGAAAAGTGTGCGGTGCGGCTGGCATTGACTTGAGTGGCCGCGATCAGCTCCGGTGGCCGCATCAGACCCGTAACGCACCGCAGACGTGTGCTGTTGCTGCAGTAACAAACACAACTTTAACACGCATCTGATTGACAGATAAACCACACACTCTTAATTAAGTACTGTTTTTTTTTTAATTTGTGGATATTTCCAGCTAGTTTGCTTTGTAGATTCAGTTTAACAACATAGGCTATTACAGCGGTTCCAAATCCCAGTCCTCGCGCCCCCCTGCTCTGCATATATAACACACCTGATTCAGATAACCAGCTTGTTGCTACGTGCATGAACTGTGTTCCGATTGATATGATCCTACACTGTGTTCATTGCTCCCTATTCCCTGAGCAGGGGAAATCTGTTGAAGTTTACTTCACTTCGGAACATTCATTCATGGATTTGCGCTACGTCGCTGCCTGCAGCATCTTCACACACACAGACGAGTGGACATCATATACCTCTGTAAATAAATACAATTGAAATTCACATCTCGCACACTTTAATGCACTTTGAAAGGAACATATACACTTGTTTTGAACTGGAATTATGGTGGAATATCCTGTGACGTCCACTTCGTAGGGCAAACTAAGTAGGTGGGGTGGTTGACTGGCTTTGGGAAACGCTGGGCCATTAAGTTAAAGTTAAAGACTGCCCGCGGTGACTCAGGACGCTGTTCCAAATCCTGCCACGCCACAGAGGACCACTCACATAGTTTTCCATAAACTTGTTGGCAGAGGCTATTTACACTAACTCCGCCCACCAATGTGTGATTGGGCTAGTCAACACTACAAAAGATGGCTGCTGATTGTCAGCTCCAATGGTCGCAGAGGATACAGCGCGTGTTCTACTCTTTTTGACGCAATCGACCCGGGTTCGAATCTGCCTTCTGGCAAACTTTTTTCTCCCTTATCAAATATCATATCATATCGGAAAGGCATTTATTTTCAATACAAATTACAGAAATAACTGAAAAGTTGAAAATAAAGTATCGGTTAGGGTTAGGGTTGGTATAGGGAGGGCTTATTGTCCCAATAAAGCAGCATACATTTAATAAATTGAATTAAAACTATAATTTACATTCAATACGTAATTAATGCATACTGTTTTAATGAACTACAATACTGAGGTGCAGATAATTGCAATAAGTATTACAAATAGCAGAAAATCCTGCTATTTCAACATAGTGAAAATAGAATCTATAGCTATTTGCACGTAGTGTAAATAGCATCTTTCATTAAAGGGGTCCTATTATGCTTTTTCACTTTTTGAATTTTAGTCAGTGTGTAGTGTGTATGTTTGGGCATAAAAAGATATACAAAGTTACAAATCTCTAAGCCCACTCCAAAGGGAGATTTTAAAAAATCCCTGTTCAAGAACTACAACGAACGGCTCGTTTGGACTACAGCGTTGATTTCTGGTGTTTGTGATATCACAAAGCAGTCCATTAGAATATCATTAAAATAAATCCTGCCTACGGAAATTCGAATGGTTGGGGGGTGGGGAGAACGCTTAGTTGAGCACTGCACGTTTCAAAATCAAAACTCGGTGTGGGCGTTTTTATATTACTGTATTTCTGAAGGAAACCGACTGTCTTCAGAAAATTTTGATGTCATTTTCATTTCATCTTGCACGTAATGTCTGATAAAGCAGTGTTTTGCTTTGTGTACAGCGTTACTGGGGAAACCTCGATCTCTACCACTCCAACAGTGCCTCCTGCTGGCAGAGAATGAATTTGCATATATATGCCGCCACAAACAGTGGAAGTCTGTGGGACTATGGTATAAATAAATTAAACTGTATAACAGTTTCACTGCAATTCATGTTATAATGCTAGAATTATCCTATCTAAAACAATTTAGCCAAAATCAAAACAAATAACGTTACCACTTTAATATGTCTTGTAATATCCGTGCGTGCATAGGTTCTGCATGATCCTCGTTCAATATTCTTGGGGTCTGAATTGCTATGGCAATATTGACGAACTTGCTGTTTTGGCAAGGGGTGGGGAAGTACTGAAACACCGTCAAAGCTGTTCACCAATCACAACGCACTGGGACATCTAATCCATCCAATCACAGCACATTTCGTTTTTCAGAAGGCGGGCCTTCATCAAACCCGGAAACTAATCGAGCCGTTTGTGCCAGGATGGGGAGAAAGGTATTGTAATAATGTAAATTATATGACAAATAATGGGATTTTCTAACCACCAAGCATGAGAGCATGTTCTCATACAACCCCAAAACAAAATCAAGACTTTGTAAAAGAACATAATAGGACCCCTTTAAGAAAATGTGCTTTTTGCACTTAGTGCAAATAGCCGCTGCCTTCCATAAATCACATTATATTTGCCCGAAATTGGGACTCCCAAATTATTGTTAATGTACATAATGACTTCATCCTAGGCTGGAAGACTGTGTATTTTGCATCTTTCAGGACATCATTTGTCTTTCTATCCATATGCTTTATATAGATAGCTATATATAGAGCTATTAATATACATAGATAATTCCAGAAGTGAACTTTTATGTTAACGGTTTTGGATTGCAGACTTGAACTAGATGCAATACCTGTGAGTTGGTGCTATGCTTCTCGTCCAGTGTGCCTACCTTACGATCTTACCCTGCCCATGTATTAAATGCAAAAGCTGGAGGCAGAGTCATGGGATCATCTTGACTGGGTGAAACTGGAGACCGGAAAACCTAAGGTTTATCAAGGTACTGACTCCCTATTACACATCGTATACATTTTAAAATATTGCTAATAACTTAAAAAGCCCTGAATGGTTTAGCTCCTCAGTACTTGAGCGAGCTCTTTGAGAAGAACTCTAATAGTTCTTTACGTCCCCTGCAATCTTAAAACTCTGGCCATTTGATAATACTTAGAAAATCAAAATCAACTGCGCGCAGCAGACCCTTTTCCTATTTAGTGCCCAAATTCTGGAACAATCTTCGGGAGGCAGACACACTCTGTCGGTTTAAATCTAGATGAAAGAACCGTCTCTTTAACCCGGTTTACACACATTTCTATAAATCAAATCCGTTAAAGGATTGTTAGGCTGCAATAATTAGGTCAGCCAGAACCAGGAATACTTCCCATAACACAATGTACTTGTTACATCGTAAGAAGAATGGCATCTACGCTAATTAGGGCCCAAGCCCAAAGGGGCGAAGGGCCATATTGTTTTCCTTAGGATTCTTCTTCTTCTTATTATTATTATTCCTCTAATTTTTCTTCAAGGTTTTTGGGGCCCTTAACATGCTCAAAAACTCTCGAAACTTGGCACACACCTTGGAATCTGCAGCCATTAGGGCCAGGCAGAGACTGGTACATAGGCGTGACATTAAGCCGGACAACTTTCTAATTTTAGCTACGACCAACAGGAAGTCTGCTATTTTGATTTGAATTTTTGCAAAAGTATGGCTGTCAATTATTGCACACTAGTCTTATGAAAATCATTGAATTCAAACCAAACTTTGTCAACAAGATTGCAAAACACTGAGGAACATAAATTGTGAACAGATTTTGGATATATTGAACGGTATTGCCGTGGCGATTTATTAAAGTAACAGTCTTTCATAGGCTTGATGGTTTGGATTAACACTTTAATTGCTGTATCCCTTAAAACCGGACTGCCAGAGGGTTACTGTAAATGCATATGCCCGCTGTGCCCCTTTTTCTTGATGCCACTAGGGTGGCGGTTGCACCGATGGCTTGGGTCCGTCATCGCTGCTTACAGCTATATTATTAGTCTGTTCCTTTCTTATTCCGAGCTCACCGTAGCCACCAGATCCAGTCTGTATCCAGATCAGATGCTGACTTGACGGCCATCGGCACAGACCACGAGAACCCAAAGAGTCATCTGCTCAATTCTGACTTCTTGTACTCTGGAATTAAAACATGTCATGCTGGTTTAATTTTGTTTCCTTGCCACTGTCGCCTCTGGCTTTCTTAGTTGGGGACACCTAATTTCTGGCATTATTGTTGACTTGCTTGCACACTGATTGCACTGATCTATTTGAACTGAGATAAGCTAGACAATGACATCACAGAATCAATGATTAACTGATTTCATCTGGAAAAATGAGTGTTAACCATCATCGACATACTATTTTTCTGTTCAATACTTTAAAGCTGCTTTGACAATCTGTTCTCCCATGGTGGCACAGGATGGTCAGACTCACTGTGGGGCTTGGGCTCTGGGCCAGAGGTGGCTATAGGCTCTGGCTCCATTGGGGCATCGGCTCTTGCTCAGTGTTCATGGTGGGCATGAGCTCCCTATCTGCTCTGGGCTCTGGCATCATAACCATGTAGCGGGGGTACACCAGCTTGGCTCTGGAATTGGCTGCGTGACAAGTGCAAGGTGGGGCTTCTTCCGCTTCACCCACGGTAAAAGAAGCTCCATCTACCCACAATGCAAACTTGGTGTACTCTTTCAGTGTCCAGCAGGTTTTCCCTTCTGACATCAGGAAGGATTTCACCATTTAGCCCATGCCTGAAGCCCTCTGTGTGGGTGATGTCATCACACCTTGCTCAGTGGCAAATGTTGACAAATTCCTCTATGGCTATGTTCACACTGTGAGCCTTAAGGCTGAATTACACTTCTGTGTGGGACCTACGTCGTAGGCTATGCGTCAGTTTTGATTTACACTTCTGTGTCGTTGTCTATAGAATGCCGAAGCTTCCATAATTAGAAATAAATAAATGTACAAAGAAATGTAAAAAAGCAAATATAAATAAATAAATATATAAATATTAAATTATAATTTTATTTCCTTATGTATTTTTCTTTATTTTATTTTTTCCACATTTATGCATTTATTTACGTATTTATTTCTTTATTTACGTATTTCCACATTTATTTATTTATACATTTCTTTGTCCGTAGGGTAATGAGGAGGGCGTGTTTTACCTCAGGAATAGCAATCGAGCCAGAGTAGTGGAGTGGTAAGATTTGAGGCCACACTGACACCTTTTGGTGTCCAAACGAAGTACAAGAAGTGTAGCCTACATGACGCGCCTGTTGATAGTGTGGGATGAATGACTTAAATGGGCAATATGGCCAAAATCTTATATCACGAGTTATTATTTCCACTTCACGTGGGGGGTTGGGAAGCATGCAATCTGTGATCGCGTGCATTTGCTGAAGCTCGTGAAAGCGTGCAATCGCTCTCTTATGCACGCAGTTTTTTTAGGTTTCACTTTCAAAGATTTGGGATAGAGGTATCAGTTACTGTAGAAGATTTCCACTTCACGTGTGGACCGCATCAACTGATTATAATGTGTTCTCTTGGTGTAGACACGCTTTAGATACAGATTAATCACACATCTTAGGCTGAGTCATCAACTGGAAATATCCAGAATTAGATCAAGCAAAAGGTGTCCATGGGAACGGAGCTAGTGAAACATGCATGCATTTTAGCCTAAAACATGTTTAATATTTGCGACTGACATCAGCGATTGTATGCAGCTATGCAGTGAGATGCGTTCACTGTCAATCATCATTCAGCATTCATTTTGTAATTTTGTCTAATATTTTTTCTTTTGTTCTTATTGTAAAATATTTTGTTCTCGTTGTGATTTATTTCTTGTTTTTCATTTAATTCGTAAGTTAACACTGCAAATTAAATGGTTTTGTTTTTTTCTGCAGTCGAAGAAAGTATAGCCTAAATTATGTCAGTGATTTCTCACATTTTAAAGATTATTAAGAATTCTTCTTTTTTTCAATCTGCAGTCTAATAAAGGTTAAGAAAATAGAATTAGCCTATATTTCTAGACTACAGGCTAATTCGATTCTTAACTTTTAACTTAAAATTTGTTATGAAGCATTTTAAATGAACTTCATAACAAATAGGCTACTGAATTTTCATCATAAGAAACATACGAACATAACAAATACCCTTGCTATTCTTCAAAATGAAATTTTATTTTGATACAGCTACCTCTGAAATGCATCCAAAAACAATCAAAGGGCCATTGGGGTGTTTTCAATGTAGACATTGTTTGGCATGTCTTAATCTAAAAAAGTGAATAAATTTGTGAGTTATTCTAGGAATCAAGAATTCGAAATTAGACAATTTATTTCTTGTCGTCCAACCAATGTAATATATTTACTTTCCTGTACTTGTGGTCTTCAATATGGGAGGAAGACCAATCGATAATTAAGATTTTGTATAAAAGAATACAGAAGTGACATAAATAGAGCCGACAGTAAATCACCTGTTGCCTGACATTTCACAGAGTTAAATCATTCAGTTAATGATCTGTCATTTTGTGGAATAGATATGGTACTTCCAAAGCGTCGTCATACTAATTTGGAACGTAAATTACAACAAACTGAAAGTAATTGGATTTTTTGTCTTAACACTATACAACCAAATGGTTTGAATGAAGATTTCAATGCGTCTAGTTTTTTTTATAATGTATTTGTTTATTTTTTTGTTCACGTTGGTCAATTATATTATGTTGGATTGTATGGAAATTTTGATTGATATTTCTTTGATTTTGTATCTTTCTAGATATCCTCTGGATATATTTGTAAATTGCCTATGAAGTAGGCTAAATGGTCTGTCACTGATTCATTAATTGATTAGATACACGTGTGTTGAGATGTGAAAAATGAATTGGAAAATGAACCGTTTCAATAGTATGTGAACACTGAGGAAGGTCCTGCGTGACCGAAACATATGTTGATTTTAACATGCACTGAGCACTTTTTTGCACTTTATAAGAATAAAAGAAGAAGACAGAACACTGTCCTCTCAGCTGTGCTGTGAAGTTTTGAATTTTGTCAGCTTCCATGTGCATCACAGGAAAATATGACAAACAGCAACAGCGTTTATTACATTTCTTTCTCAAAAGAAAATCTTTTTCAGTCTCATTTCTTTTTAAATGTTAGGATTTTGAGGAGTGAAGGTGTTTTAATCAGTTATTCATGTCTAGAGAGAAAGTAATTTTTACATGACCCTGAATTAATAAAGTGATTGTGAGGATAACAAAGAAAAAATAATAATAAATTTTAGACAACAAATCTCACACACATTCACACTTTTGCTTTTTGCAAGTGTACTGGTATATGGGAGACAAAAAGGGGTTGGCAAGATGAGAAATTCCAAAATTTTTAAAAACTTGTTTTAAAAGCATGCATCATGTATTTTAAAATGTACACGGCGTGTTTGTTGATTTCATGTAATAAAAAATGACCGAAACACATGCATCATTTTTTTTTTTTTTTTTTTTTACAAAAGTTAAGACTGAATGTACATAAAAAGGTCAAATGGTGTAACTACCAAAGAATGAGAAATATTAAACATTTTATCCACCTAGATGGTATGTAAGCTTACTCACAAATAAATATTCATTTTAAAATATCAGTTATCTCTAAATGTAAATTTTAATGCTTTTTTGCAATATACTGTATGGCGGGTCATATGCTGAACACACATCTGTTTTCTAAATAGTCTTTGACAAATTATGTAAAAAAAATATTAAAAACCATATTATTATACTGAACTAGATGATTACATTTTATTAAACATTAATTTTCCTGTATATAATTATATTTTTATGAAAAATACTGGTTACGCCAATTGATACAAACCAATTACACCACTTGACCATGTTGCTTCTACAGCCAAAGGCCACTGTTTGTTGAAGAAATTGACACTGAAAATCAAGCATAACTCAACAAGTTCAGCTGAAGTGCTTTTTTTCAATACTAAAAAAAAAAAAACCCCACCAACTCAAAATGATCAGTGATGAACAGTGAACTCATGTCTTGTATTGTAATTTTAATTTTCTTATTGTAATTTTGTACTGTATTGTGGCATCTATTGGGGAAAAAGGGGCTCTGTTGTATAATATTAATTATAAAATATCAGAAATTTAATTAATTGTATTTTGCAGACTGTTACTTTGGTTAACATTTTTTATCAGTGAATTTATTTTCAGATGTAGACACCCACTTCCTTCAGCCACATTATTAAATCATTATGCATATACGCATTACATTATATTACATGATACTATATATTGCTTAAAGGGATAGTTCACCCAAAAATAAAAATTACCCCATGACCACCCCGTTTTGAAAGTTTTAAATATGGATATCGTGCTTACAAAAGCACATTGATTAGCTTCAGGAGGCCTTTATTAAACCCTGGAGCCATCTGGAGTACTTTATGATGATGGTTGCAGTTTATTGGACTTCTATTGGACTACTGAATATCACCCATTCACTGCCATTATAATGCTTGGAAGAGCAAGGATATTTTTTGAATATAATGCTGATTGTATTTGTCTGAAAGAAGAAAGTCATATGCACCTTGGATGGCTTGAAGATGAGTAAATCAAGTGGTAATTTTCATTCTTGGGTGAACTACCCCTTTAAAATGTTAAGCGAATGGAACAGAAATATGCATTAAAACTAAACATTTCAAAAACACTAATGCAACATAATTATTTTATCCTAGACTTACAGAGAGTTAATAATAAAGTTATAGATAAAAAAACACTTTCTCAAAAAATATAACATTAAACACTTGACAATAGTTTCAAATAGTAGTTTAGTTTATATTACATCTTTAATCAGCATCATAAACTAGTGATATTTGACTAAACTGGCCCCTAACATAAAGGCTTGTAATAGGAGTCAAATGGTGTAACCGGTTACACCGCTTGACATTTCCATTTAAAATCAAATTTGACAGGAATTATCATGGACACCTATGCAAGTACATAGCCTTGGTGGGAATATTTCAAATGATATTTTTAAAGTTAATACTCATTTTTATAATAATGTATTCCTGAGGTCACACCATTTGACATGCATACCTAAGAATTTTAGACCATGCAATTTAGACAATACCCTAAAAATGTCAAATTATCTCACATTTTAAAGAGAGTTACTAACCTTGGAATACAGGAGTTAGTATCTCCAGAGGTCCTTCTCTGTGATATAATTTCCTGTCACATGACCTTCTTGCAAAATATTAACAAACGGCTCCTTGAATGATGGTTACACCGCCTTGACACTCAAGGAATTTGACTTGACTCCCATAATTCCCCAAATTAATTAGAATATTCAGAACAATGGTGCTCCATTTACTTTTATTTACTATTAAATAGTACTAATTTAAGATTAAGCCAAACTATCTGATCTGGTGTTTTATTGAGAATTTCACCTTTTTTTTAAAAAAAAAAAAAAGCTCAGTTATTTGGTACAAAGTTTTTACGGTTACACCACATTGACATTTTTTGCAATCATCCCCCAAATATTATCTCAAAATAAATTAAAACCAGAAATTTTAGACTTGGTCCACAAAAAGAGAATGTATGCAATTAATTTGCACATTTATTTTGAAATTTTAACCCTTTTAAATTTAATTAAACCACATGGACACAAATAATTAGCGTCACGTCATTGACTCAGATACTGTTGCAAAACTTGTTTTGTTTTGGCTATTTACTGTTTATCATCGTTTAATGTGTGAGATAAATGACTGATGAAACTGACCCGTTTGTTCCTCAATATCTTCATGTTTGACTTCATTCTTCACGTCTTCATTCTCCTCTTTAATAAACATCATCTCTGTTTGTTTCTCAGTATCTTCATGTTTGACTTCAATCGTCTCCTCTATAATAAACATCATCTCTGTTTGTTGCTCAGTATTTTCTTCAATCATCACCTCTCCACTCTCTTCTATAATAAACATCATCTCTGTTTGTTGCTCAATATTTTCTTCAATTATCACGTTTTCACTCTCTTCTATAATAAACATCATCTCTGTTTCTTGTTGCTCAGTATCTTCTTGTTCAACTCTGAAATCTTCTTCAATCTTCAGGTCTTCACTCTCCTCTTTAATAAACTCCATCTTTATAACAGTGTGCTTCAGCAGGAGTTTCTCTGTGTGTTTAAGATGAGAATAATTAACAGACAGATCTCTGTGTGTCTCAATCAGCTCTAGTTCAGCAGCACACTAGTAAGAGTCAGAGTTAATGACCTGATTACACTAAAACACTCAAAACTAGCACTGCAAAATAATAAAAGAATGCAAATTATGCAAAATCTTACCAACTTGAAATCAAGCTTTTTGTTTGTTTGTTTGTTTTAAGCTCTATTCGTTTATCATGACCGGTCAGTGAGCAAACAGTGTGATGAACAGAGACTGAAAGGTTTCTGTTCCTCATGTTTACTCACAAAAAACGTTCATTATTGTTGTTAGAAGTGTTGCATTTATTATTAACTCATTTCACAGTTCTCTATTTAATTGTCAGGGAGAGTTATTTTGATATAAAGACCTTAAATGATTAAAAACAAACCTTTCTCCAGCAGAAACACGGATGCAGGAGCTGACGCAGCCTTATGACGTCACTTCACCACACCAAAATAAAAGTCCCGTTCACACGCTAAAAATAATAATAGAAATTCACATACAGAAAACACATTCAAACAATCAGATAATGGATTCATTTAAAGGATAAATCAAAGGGTAACACTTTAGAATAGGGAACATTTATTCACTATTAACTACGACTTTTCCCTCTATAAATTCCTAATTTGCTGCTTATTAATAGTTAAGGTATTGGGTAAGGATTAGGGATGTAGAATAAGGTCATGCAGAATTAATATGTGCGTAATTGCTACTAATACATGGCTAATATTCTAGTAATATGCATGCTAATAAGCAACTATTTAAGAGACCCTAAAATAAAGTGTTATCAATCAAAGCTATAAATACCACTGATATTGTTAAAAAGCTTCTGGTTAATATCTAAAAGTGATCAGATATATAACACCAACTACTGAGCAATTGTGATATTCTCAATCATGAATAAAGTCAAGTATCTTGAACTTCATATTATAAAGGATTAGAAAGAACTTAAATATTTCAAACCCATTCATTTGTAGTTTATTATTTAATTTGTGGTTGTAAAGAGATCTACACTTTAATTTGTTAACTAAAACTCAATCCTTATTATGATGAATAAATATCCATACTTTCTCCATAGATTATAAAGGCAATAAATAAAATCTCATTTCTCTTTGTTTTGTTTAAAGAGGCAGTGACTGTAAAGAATTACACTGATGGGTTTAAAACTATTTATTTTGTCTGAATGAAAAACTTACATAAAAATGGTTAAAATCATTTCCTCTAAATAGTAATGAAATATAGCTCGACAGGTATATCCATACTTGCAAACTCACAAGAGATCAAAAAGGTGACATAGTGCGGAATATAAACTTTGTAGGGGGTCTGGAGGCTTGATCTCTCAGAATCACGTCACGTCTCAGCTGATCGTCCAGAGTCTCGTCACGTCCTGTCTGTTGCACCCAGAATCTTTGAGATTAATGAACTCCTCGTCTGTCCTGTCCTGTCCTGTCACGGCTATAGAGGCCGTCTGCGAATCCTCGTCCTGTCCTGTCACGGCTATAGAGTAGAGCCCTGCACGGGCCTAAAATTTAGGCCCTAGCCCGGCCCTGGCCCGGGACGCTCAGGCCCTAGCCCGGCCCGTGTCCGACAGCTCATCAGAATCCTCGGCCCGAGTCCGACCCGAGCCCGTCTTTTTTTCCCCTTCTCCCAAAACAGCTTATCTACTACTGTTTCAGCTATTAAAATAGTTCAGTTTTGTATGAAATGGCAAAGTGATTGTATTTCGTTTCGTTATTTTATTAAGTTAATTTAGAAAAACGTTTGGAGCATTTTTTTATTCATTAAATGTAAGTTTTTGTTTTTTAAAGTTACAACCAAGCGGCCAGCGGCAGACAGCGAGTTGATCATAGCCTATGTTTGATCAATTTAGCTTTCTCAAATCATCACGACTTCTCTAAAATTAAATCTATAATTATAAAACAGCTCCACAATGTTAGTTTAAACACTTGAGCTAGATAAATGTGCACTGAAGCATATCCAGTAGTTTGTGCAGAGAGTGGAAGCTGAAGCGCGCTTTACAGGACGCGCCAGAACGATCACTTGCATTGGAAACATTTCAAAATACGCTGTCATTTTTGCTCATAAAGGTAAGAGACAAGAGTAAAAGGCTACGTTGTTCGGAACTGTAAAGTGTCTACTTTTATTTTTGTGCACTCACAATATCAACAAAACGTGCTTTTATAAAAAAAAAGAAAAAAAAAGAAGCAGTTTCGGTTTTGAGCAAGCGGAGCGCTTCTGAAAAACCGAAACACAGCATATAGCCTACTTGCATCACTGACTTGATAAATATAGTATCTATAGAAAGCTTTGAATTACTACTTTAAAACGAAATAATTCGAATCGAAAACAAAAACTCTTTCATTATAAAATCCCTAAAGATGCATTTCTCTCTAAAGGCGCATCCAGTGAGGAGATGGCGAGTCAGGATCATCATCAAATGTATGGCTGATCAAAAATGCAGCTTTTCCCGAAGCATTGGGAACTTTTTGTAACTCCACGCTCCAACTTCTTCCTGATGCTCTGCATGGTCACCTGTATCTACTATAGAGGCCGTCTGCAAATCCTCGTCCTGTCCTGTCACGGCTATAGAGGCTGTCTGTGAATCCTCGTCCTGTCACAGCTATAGAGGCCGTCTGCGAATCCTCGTCCTGTCCTGTCACGGCTATAGAGGCTGTCTGCGAATCCTTGTCCTGTCCTGTCACGGCTATGGAGGCCGTCTGCGAATCCTTGTCCTGTCCTGTCACGGCTATAGAGGCTGTCTGCGAATCCTTGTCCTGTCCTGTCACGGCTATAGAGGCCGTCTGTGAATCCTCGTCCTGTCACGGCTATAGAGGCCGTCTGCGAATCCCCGTCCTGTCACGGCTATAGAGGCTGTCTGCGAATCCTTGTCCTGTCCTGTCACGGCTATGGAGGCCGTCTGCGAATCCTTGTCCTGTCCTGTCACGGCTATAGAGGCCGTCTGCGAATCCTTGTCCTGTCCTGTCACGGCTATAGAGGCCGTCTGTGAATCCCCGTCCTGTCACGGCTATAGAGGCTGTCTGCGAATCCTTGTCCTGTCCTGTCACGGCTATAGAGGCTGTCTGCGAATCCTTGTCCTGTCCTGTCACGGCTATGGAGGCCGTCTGCGAATCCTTGTCCTGTCCTGTCACGGCTATAGAGGCCGTCTGCGAATCCTTGTCCTGTCCTGTCACGGCTATGGAGGCCGTCTGCGAATCCTTGTCCTGTCCTGTCACAGCTATTGAGGCTGTCTGTGAATCCTCGTCCTAAACTTGTGCCTAAACTTAGGGATCACTTAAAATTGGAGTCAAATTGAATACGGAGCTAGACTAAAATTTAAACTAAATCCTGATAAATTCAGAAGCTCTAGTAAAAGACCGAGTACGCATTAAACCTTTGACCATTCCACTTTTTGGACTGGCGGGTGGATCCTTACAAATTAATCTGATTTTGAACAGTCTGTTCACCCTATACCAGTCAATGTTTAGCTGTCTGCTTATCTGATTTCAGTTAACGAGTCTGTTTTTGAACCATCTTCCTGTCCAGTTTCAATCTATGAACTTGTTATTTACCCCACTAGTTCAGTTACGACCCCAGAAACCTTACCTGAGCTCCCAGTAGGCTCTAGTAGCCTTGTCACAGCCCAAAGACCCGCCTTTGAACTCTAAACCCTGCCTTTCGTGAGCTCAGAAACTACAGATGCACTCCATGTCTGGACCGTTACCCCTGTCAGTGCTAAAGGAACGGTTTATGAACTGTCTGTCTCTCCAGTTTACGTCAATGAGCCAGATTTTGAACTCTGTCCGGTTACAGTCAATGAATCTAGTTGTGAACTCAACCAGTCTTTGCCAATGATTCCAATGATGAACTTTTTGCTCATTCAGTTGTCACCAGGGAGAACATTTATGAGGTTTTTGTGTTTCCTGCCTTGGTCCTTGAGCAGGGGCGGACTTAGTGATTTGGGGGCCCAAAGCAAATTTCAGGTACGGGGCCCCAACAAAATAACTATAATGCTCTTTTACGCGTAACCCTTATTTTGCTCGCTAGCTCTCTCTCATTATAGTTATAGCTATTATTTATTGTATTACCCCTTCACAACTTAAGTAGCCTAAATAATTAGTCAACTTGATGCTGTTCTAAAGCTACCTTATTTTTTTCGGATAACAAAAGAAGACATTATATTAAAATAAATGCTTGCACTTGTCCATTTAATGAATTGTAAACTTCTTCAATCGTTTTCCAAAAAGGATTCAAATGTCAAAAATTATCCCATTCAACTCGTTCCATATTCCAAGTGTTCTTAAGGCATATCATAGGGTTTGCCGAGAAACAAATCGAAAATGTAATCTATTAAGCGAAAATCTCCAGTCATTGCATTCGTGCATTTATACGAGTTTTTAGTTTATAGTTCATTTGCATTTATTGTCCTCGCTGGCGCGCCTAGGAAAAGCACACAAGAGAGTCATTTTGAAACATCAAGACAAATAAAATTGACTTAAAACACAATAATTTCTTTACTGGGGTGAATATAACCATTCTGAGACAGTCTACAGCGTAGAATGCGCGCAAAGAGCGCTCTGTCTATAATCACTAAAAGCTGTCACTCAATTCAGTTCATCGCGATCTCACGACGTTCCGTTAATAAGCTCTCTGCACAATGAATCTCTTATTTACATCTTATCTACACGTTGTTATAATGACAGGATTCACAAGCTTGCAGAACTCCGCACCTGACAAAAACTCGCCGTTTTGAGTGGTGAGTGAACATTTGACGTTCTCCATAACACAAATACATACTGCTGCATTTACCAAATATGTTTAGCGAATATCAAACGGGGCCCCCTGATTCCCCGGGGCCCTAAGCGGTCGCTTACCTCGCCTATTGGTTAAGTCTGCCTCTAATTATAAATGAGGTTTTACCTCACGTGAGTTGGACTACCGCCAAATAGTACAAAATGATTACAGAAGTTTTGAGCTGCAACAGTTTACGCTTGAACTGAATAGTCCACTATTGATTGCCTTGTTATATCGCCCACCTAAATACAATCCAGACTTTTTAAACGAGTTTGCAGATTTTTTGGGTGAATTTGTACCAAAGTATAATAAATTGTTAATTCTTGGTGATTTTAATGTACATGTGTGTTGCACAACAGACCCTTTAGCTAAAGAGTTTATTACGTTGATAAATGCCTTTGATCTAGATCATCATATAAATGTTCCTACCCATCAGGGTGGTCATACCCTTGATCTTGTGTTATCATATGGAATTTCTCTTTATGATCTGGAGATAGTGGACAATGGGTTTTCTGATCATAAATGTGTTATGTTTTCTATTCCTATATCATCAAACTTTGTGCAACTCAAAAAGCAGGTCCGTAAATCACGATTAATTAACTCTGCTACTAATATAGTTTTTTCATCAGCTTTCTGTGATACTGTGCAAGCTATGGATGCAAACAAGTGTGAATTAATTGCAGAGGAGCTTTTTTCTGAGTTTAATTCTACATGTGTGAATGTTTTAAACACAGTGGCTCCTGTAAAGACCTTAAAACCTAAACCAAGAGTTGACCCATGGATTGATGACAACATACTGTACGCTCCCTGAGGCAGTTTTGCAGAAGAGCAGAGAGTAGATGGAAGAAAGATAAATTCCAGGTCTCTTTTGACATATTGAGGGATTCATTGTTAAACTACCAAAAGGCTTTGAGAGCAGCCAAGATCAAGTTATTTTACGAAACTTATTACTAAAAATGATCATAGACCAAGCACTCTTTTTACTGTTTTTAACGCTGTTATCAATCCATGTGTATATGAGTATTCTGCTGTATCAAAGACTCTGTGTGATTTTCTTACATTTTTTGTGAATAAGATCAGTGACGTTAGATTGGGGATATCTTGTCCCTCTGTTGATCCCTCTATATCTATAGTTTGTAAAGCGGTTTCAGCAATTTGAACCTATTTCTCTCTCCCATTTTCAAGAAATAGTGGGTCAATTAAAGCCATCAGGCTCCTTAATGGATGCCATCCCTCCATTTCTTTTGAAACAAGTTTTCGATGCAGTGGGGCCCTATCTTTTAAACATAATTAATCGATGTCTGGGAACATGCACGGTACCGGAAGTTTTAAAACATGCAATAATTTGGCCGTTCCTAAAGAAACCAAACTTAGACTTAAATGTTTTGGCTTGGTTATCTTTACATTTTCTCAATTGTAATGAGAATAAAACTGAAATCATAGTTTTTGGCTCATCTGCTTCTCCTAGTCAAATAACCCTATGTAATTCAACCATTTCTGTAAAGCCTTGGGTAAAGAACTTTCTGTTTTCTGTTCAATGACGGTTTAAAATTTGATAAGCAGATTTAATAACTTCGAAAAAATAATTTATACATTTTTAATATCAAGGTTAGACTATTGTAATTCACTGTATTACGGGATTAGCCAATCAGCTTTATCCTGGTTACAGATGGTACAAAATGTGACGGCAAGACTTCTGACATGTACTAAAAAACGGGACCATATTACTAAAGTGCTACGCTCTTTACACTGGCTGCCTGTACGATACAGTGTTGATTTTAAAATTCTTTTCTTAGTATTCAAATCTTTAAATGGTTTGGCCCCTCCTTACCTTTCGGATTTAATGTCTGAACAGTTGTGTCTCTCCGGTCGTCTAATCAGAGATTGCTACGTATTCCGAAATCAAAGCTGAAAAGTAGGGGTGATCATGCTTTCTCAGTATCGGCTCCCAGATTGTGGAATGCACTACCCTCCAGTATTAGATTTGCTCCATCTGTATCTATTTTTAAATCTAGGTTAAAAAAGTACTTGTTTGAACTGGCATATGGTCAATGATGAAATGTAGTGCACTGTGTGTTCATTTGTTTTTATGATTTATAATTTGATATTTCTACTGTCTTTTGTATTGGTGTAAAGCACTCTGGTCAACTCCTGTTGTGTTTAGTTGTGCTATAAACTTGACATTGACATTCACAAGCAGGACCAGAAACTCATGTAATTTGTGCACAAAAGTTTTATTAACTAAACACTAACACATATAACTAATCTAAGCAAACAAACATACAATCACTCATACATGGGCAAAGAGCAGATGAGACTTGATGGATGAAACCATCAGGAAACCAGAGAATGAAGTCAATTAACCACCTGAGTAAAACCATCAGCGCTGTTTATAACAGGGTCTATAGCTTATACTAAACCTCTGTTTGTTTAGTTAAATGTACGATACTTGCATTGCCTTGGTCGTTGACTGAGTGAGTGATGAATGAATGAATGATGCATTTATATAGCGCTTTATTGTGTATTGCAGTACACCCAAAGCGCTTTACAATCATGTGGGGGGGTCTCTCCTCAACCACCACCAGTGTGCAGCATCCACTTGGATGATGCGACGGCAGCCACAGGACAACGGCGCCAGTGCACTCACCACACACCAGCTACAGGTGGAGAGGAGAGAGAGATAGAGCCAATCAAGTGGATGGGGATTATTAGAAGGTCATGATTGATAAGGGCCAGTGGAGGGAATCTGGCCAGGACACCGAGGTTACACCCCTACTCTTTTACGAGAAGTTCCATGGGATTTTTAGTGACCACAGAGAGTCAGGACCTCGGTTTTTAACGTCTCATCCGAAAGACAGTGCTTTTTTACAGTATAGTGTCCCCATCACTATACTGGGGCATTAGGACCCACACGGACCACAGGGTGAGCACCCCCTGCTGGCCTCACTAACACCTCTTCCAACAGCAACCTAGTTTTCCCAGGAGGTCTCCCATCCAGGTACTAACCAGGCTCAACCCTGCTTAGCTTCAGTGGGCAACCAGTCTTGGGCTGCAGGGTGATATGGCTGTATGAAAGTTTTGAAGTCCAAGGTTTTGGACTTGCGATCAGGTTCTGCCGGGTTGTATTGAGTGATGTATTCCAAAGATGTCCTGATTCGATGGTGATTGGGAGTTTCTTCCCAGGTAGGAAGTGAGGAAGAGCTAAGAGAGGCATCTGCTGAGATCCGAGGATCTTTGGTTGAATGGAAAGTCGAGGCCGAAGCCTGGCACACTTAAAGGTTCCAGGAGAGTTCTAGCTCATATCCTCATCTTCTCAGAATATAAAAGAAGCAAAAAACTCTGTGTCAAGGCCAGCCAGGTGTGGTTGCGCCGGCTCTGGGACTTAGTCACTAGAAGACGAGAAGGTGATGAGAGACGAGTGAAGAGACTAAAAGCTAGACGGATTTACTGAAGTGAGGCCTTTTAAGTTATGTGGAGGTCACACCTCTCGGGGGTCAAAGAGCCAATGGTGACTTGTACTACAGGAGGGAAAATTTAAGACTCTTTGTCTCCGAACATTGTAATTTGCGTATGTAATTCAACTTGGTGTCAATGCAAAAACTACTAAAGATTCTTAGAACACTAATCTGTTGCATATATACCAACATATATACTCTCTCATGTAGATAATCAGAAGACGAATTCATAGGTACTAAACATGGCATAGATAAGATTACATGAACGAGTGGTTCTATCATAAGCATGCATAAAACAGTATACAATACAAAAGACCATATACAAGAAGGTAGTAATCATACACAATGACCTGGGGATATGCAAGATAGGAAGGTCATAGGAAACTTTGAATGTGAATTAATGAAACAAGTCAATTCCTACAGCAGTATGCATCTGTTTTAGAGAGAATAAGGTAAGGGGGAAGATTCTCTCTACATACTTTTAGGTCTTAAAGTTTATCTGATCTGGCTTGCCATGGTAACCAGGGGCCTGGGGTCCTTCACAGACATCCTGGCACTCAGTATGTTTATTGGGTGAGGGGTCTGTGATTATTTGTTAATCTAATGAAAAATGTATTTGTTAAAGCTAATGAACAATTGTGTGTTGGATTAGTCCAAATGCTACAATACAGATTGTGTACAAGCAACGTTACAGTATTAAATAGGTAAAATAGTGTGTAATAATGCAAAAGGACAATAGCTGAATCAGCAGTTCAATTCCAGGCTGCAACACAAGTCAGATTGTGCAGAGGACCCCAAAAACAAACATTGGTATGCAGTTTTCTCTATTGGTTGCCATCCCCTGGCCTAAATTAAAGGGTGTCTGCTTAATATTTAAAACCATAGCAAAGAAGATGGTCAGGTGAAGAATAAAAAGGTAAAGGATATAAAAAATATAATAAAAATAAAAAAAGTAGTCAAAAAGTTAAATCAGATGAAGCTCACTTTCAGCTGTGGTGTGTGAAAGTAACATTGTTTTCTAAAAGATAAATCTTTTGTATTGCCTTCTTTTTCTAAACCTCTTGGTCACACTATGGAAATCAGAATTATCTTTACAGAATGAGTTTGTAAATGCCGTTTCAGGCTTGTGTTATTTTTGAAACTCTTTTCACACTGAGGACACTTGTAAGGCTTCTCTCCAGTGTGAACTCTAATGTGAATCCTAAGGTTTCCTTTAATTGTGAAGCTCTTTCCACACTGAGGGCAAGTGAAAGGTTTCTCTCCAGTGTGAATTCTTATGTGCTCCTCCAGCTTTGCTCTTTTTGTGAAACCCTTTTCACAGTGAGGGCATGTGTGAAGCTTCTCTGCAATGTGACGTCGTACACGATTCTTAAGGCGATTCCTTTCAATGAAACATGTATCTCCAGAGTGAATCCTCATGTGCTGCTTAAGATTTCTTTTATATCGGAAACTCTTTCCACACTCATCACAATCAAAAGGATTCTCTCCCTTGTGAATTGCCATGTGACCCTTAAAAGTTTCGTTTCGTGTGAAACTCTTCCCACACAGGTCGCAGGAGTAAGGTTTCTCTCCAGTGTGAGTCCTCATGTGGACATTAAGGGTATTTCTCAGTTCAAAACTCTTTCCACACTCAGGGCAGTTGAACGGCTTCTCTCCAGCATGGATTTTTAAGTGGATTTCAAGGCTTTCTTTTTGACTGAAACTTTTTCCACACTGTTGGCAGGTGAAAGGGCGCTCTTTCGTGTGAATTCTCATGTGGGTATTCAGAGTTCCTTTTTGTGCAAAACTCTTCCCACACTGTTGACAGGAGTAAGGCTTCTCTC
The DNA here is from genome assembly GCA_029620275.1 of Acrossocheilus wenchowensis. NCBI lineage: Eukaryota > Metazoa > Chordata > Actinopteri > Cypriniformes > Cyprinidae > Acrossocheilus > Acrossocheilus wenchowensis. The sequence goes on along the minus strand of JAJUBA010000502.1, from coordinate 145,974 downwards.
CAGTGTGAACTCTTAAGTGACATATAAGATCTTTTTTTAGTGCAAAACTCCTCCCACACTCTTGACAGGAGTAAGGCCTCTCTCCAGTGTGAACTCTCATGTGAATGTTAAGACTTCCTTTTGCTGTAAAACTCTTCCCACACTGTTGGCAGGCATGAGGCTTCTCTTTAGTATGTACTCTCTTCTGGCCTTTAAGGTTCCTAGTTTCTGTTTCATGAATCTGCGAGTCACTCAAAGATTTTTCCCCAGTCATTAAATCATGGCACTTCTCATCCTGATTGTTCTCTTCCATTTCATTCAGGTCTCGACTCTCCTCTTTCAGTGGCATCAGGTCTAACGTGAAAATAAACGAAAACAAGTTAACACTCATTTATTTGTACAAAGCAACAGACATGAAAAAGATGTAAACCATCAAATCCAACATGTATGCTAAGTCCTATATCCTAACCAACTACAAAAGTTTAACCTGTAATCTTAAAACCAAAAGACAAGGTTATGAAACAGCATGTTAGATATAAAGATTTAAGGCATTTTCACTTTTTTATTGAAAGTTTAAAAAGGAAAGGAAGGGACATGGGACAGAAGGAAAGGGGACACGATTGGGAAAGATTCACAAGGCAAGACTCGAACTTAGGATGCCCAAAGCGCAACAGCACTAGGGTTGTGCCGATAGTATCGTGTATCAACGATAGTCAAGAGATATCACCTGCTGCTGATGCCTACGACGATAGCAAGACGATTATTATTATAATCCATCAAAAATAGGGCTAGGCGCTAATCTTTAGCAAAGCAGCGCAGAGAGCCACTTCTGGGATGCTTTAGAAACGTGTGCGGTGCGGCTGGTATAAACTTAGGCATTGACTTGAGTGGCCGTGTCGGAGCCGTAATGGTGCATTCACACCAGACGCAAATGAAGCGTTAAGCGCGAGTGATTTACATGTTAAGTCAATGCAAAGACGCGATAGACATCCTGCTGCGCGAATTGAGTGTTTGACATGCGTAACGCGTGATTTGTGCAAGTTGAAAAATCTGAACTTTGGCGAATATTCGTGCCGCGTTAGCCAATCAGTAGCTTGCTCTAGTAGTGATGTGATTAGGCCTAGGGAGCAGCCATCGGAGGTGGAGCAGCAGCTCCTAGAAGCACTCCGGACCTGTAGCTCTAGCACTGCCTCCACGCTCAGAGGATGAGCTCTTCCTCTTGAGCCTGGTCCCTTCCCTGCAGAGGTTAGGGAAGATCGCTTGACTGAGAGTGAAACTCTGAAGCGCTCAGTCAGAGTGCCTGGCAAGTTAAAACATATCTGTGCTAAATTTATATACTTAGCCTCCAACTCACACACTGGCGAGTGAAATCGGAGAATTTATTAGCCAGTGGCTAATATTAGACATCATTTAGTCGCTCAATGTGAAATTTAGTCGCATATGCGAGTGATTTACTTGCATTGTAGAGGGTTGTCCATGGCCTTGGTGGGAATATTTCAAATGTAATTTTTAAAGTTAACTCATTTTCATAATAATGATGAATTATCAATGTATTCCTGAGGTCACACCATTTCACATGTATACCTAAGAATACCTAACCGTACCCTAAAAATGTCAAATTATCTCACATTTTAAAGAGAGTTACTAACCTTGGAATACAGGAGTTAGTATCACCATAGGTCCTTCTCTGTGATATAATTTCCTGTCACATGACCTTCTTGCAAAATATTAACAAAACGGCTCCTTGAATGATGGTTACACTGCCTTGACACTCAAGGAATTTGACTTGACTCCCATAATTCCCCAAATTAATTAGAATATTCAGAACAATGGTGCTGCATTTACTTTTATTTACTATTAAATAGTACTAATGTAAGATTAAGCCAAACTACAGGTGCTGGTCATATAATTAGAATATCATCAAAAAGTTGATTTATTTCACTAATTCCATTCAAAAAGTGAAACTTGTATATTATATTCATTCATTACACACAGACTGATATATTTCAAATGTTTATTTCTTTTAATTTTGATGATTATAACTGAAAACTAAGGAAAATTCCAAATTCAGTATCTCAGAAAATTAGAATATTACTTAAGACCAATACAAAGAAAGGATTTTTAGAAATCTTGGCCAACTGAAAAGTATGAACATGAAAAGTATGAGCATGTACAGCACTCAATACTTAGTTGGGGCTCCTTTTGCCTGAATTACTGCAGCAATGCGGCGTGGCATGGAGTCGATCAGTCTGTGGCACTGCTCAGGTGTTATGAGAGCCCAGGTTGCTCTGATAGTGGCCTTCAGCTCTTCTGCATTGTTGGGTCTGGCATATCGCATCTTCCTCTTCACAATACCCCATAGATTTTCTATGGGGTTAAGGTCAGGCGAGTTTGCTGGCCAATTAAGAACAGGGATACCATGGTCCTTAAACCAGATACTGGCAGGGGCGCGGGAAGTGGGGGTGCTGAGGGTGCTGCAGCACCCCCTGTTTTTTTCTGTGGGCAACTGTTTAATTGTTGGGAATATTAAAAAATAACAAATAAAAAAAAAATCGGAGTATCTATTTAAGTGCAAATAGCCATGTTGTTGGCAGAGGCTATTTAACTAACTCCACCAACAAACGTATGATTGGGATAGTCAAATTTGCAAAAGACTGTCCTCAATTACCCGATTCAGTGGTGCAGCTGATAAAGCGCGTGCTACCATTCTTTTGACACGATCGACCGGGGTTCGAATCTGCCTTTTGGCGAACTTTTTTTCTCCCTTTTAAATTTCAAATCACAGCAGAAAAGCATTTATTTTTTAATAAAAATTAAGGAAATAATCAAAAAGTTGAACATAAAGTATCGGGTAGGGATAGGGTGAGGTTTTGTCCCAATAAGGTGGCATCCATTTAATAATTTGAAATAAAATTAAAAAATTACACTCAATAAGTTATTGCATACTATTTTATAATGTATTACAATGCAGAGGTGCAGATAAGTGCCACTATTTGCAATAAGTAATGTTTTTCTCTAATAATGTTTTTTGCCACAATTAATCATACCCTTTTATTCAATATTTGCAATAATTAGCAGAATCCTGCTATTTTAACATAGAATAAATATAATCTAAAGCTATTTGCACTGTGTAAATAGCATATCACTAAAGAATACTGCTATTTTCACTTAGTGTAAATAGCCTCTATCGCAACAACCCCCCCAACCTAAAACATCTTCCCGCGCCCCTGGATACTGGTTGCTTTGGCACTGTGTGCAGGTGCTAAGTCCCGTTGGAAAATGAAATCTGCATCTCCATAAAGTTGGTCAGCAGCAGGAAGAATGAAGTGCTCTAAAACTTCCTGGTAGATGGCTGCGTTGACCTTGGACCTCAGAAAACACAGTGGACCAACACCAGCAGATGACATGGCAGCCCAAACCATCACTGACTGTGGGAACTTTACACTGGACCTCAAGCAACATGGATTGTGTGCCTCTCCTCTCTTCCTCCAGACTCTGGGACCCTGATTTCCAAAGGAAATGTAAAATTTTCTTTCATCAGAGAACATAACTTTGGACCACTCAGCAGCAGTCCAGTCCTTTTTGTCTTTAGCCCAGGCGAGACGCTTCTGACACTGTCTGTTGTTCAAGAGTGGCTTGACACAAAGAATGCAACAGCTGAAACCCATGTCTTGCATACGTCTGTGCGTAGTGGTTCTTGAAGCACTGACTCCAGCTGCAGTCCACTCTTTGTGAATCTCCCCCACATTTTTGAATGGGTTTTGTTTCACAATCCTCTCCAGGGTGTGGTTATCCCTATTGCTTGTACACTTTTTTCTACCACATCTTTTCCTTCCCTTCGCCTCTCTATTAATGTGCTTGGACACAGAGCTCTGTGAACACCCAGCCTCTTTTGCAATGACCTTTTGTGTCTTGCCCTCCTTGTGCAATGTGTCAATGGTCGTCTTTTGGACAACTGTCAAGTCAGCAGTCTTACACAATCATGGGGATTGTCTCTCAGTCTAGTTCTTGCCTACAGAACTAGACTGAGAGACCTTTTAAAGGCCTTTGCAGGTGTTTTCAGTTACCTTTTCATAATATTCTAATTTTCTGAGATACTGAATTTGGGATTTTCCTTAGTTGTCAGGTATAATCATCAAAATTAAAAGAAATAAACATTTGAAATATATCAGTCTGTGTGTAATGAATGAATATAATATACAAGTTTCACTTTTTGAATGGAATTAGTGAAATAAATCAACTTTTTGATGATATTCTAATTATATGACCAGCACCTGTATCTGATCTGGTGTTTTATTGAGAATTTCACCTTTTTTTTTTTTTTTTTTAAAAAGATCAATTATTTGGTACAACGTTTTTACAGTTACACCGCATTCACATTTTTTGCAATTATCCCCAAAATATTCCCTCAAAATGAATTAAAACCAGAAATTTTAAACTTGGTCCACAAAGAAAGAGAATGTATGCAATTAATTTGCACATTTATTTTGAAATTTTAACCGTTTTAAATTTAATTAAACCATATGGACACAAAAAATTAGTGTCACGTCATTGACTCAGATACTGTTGCAAAACTAAGTGATAGAAATTAATGGTTTTCATTGTTTTTCATTCAGAAGTAGATACTGGGCTTAATGTTACACAAAATACTTGTTTTGTTTTGGCTATTTACTGTTTATCATCATTTAATGTATGAGATAATGAGATTCATTATACAGAATGACTGATGAAACTGACCTGTTTGTTCCTCAGTATCTTCATGTTTGACTTCATTCTTCAGGTCTTCACTCTCCTCTTTAATAAACATCATCTCTGTTTGTTTCTCAGTATCTTCATGTTTGACTTCATTCTCCTCTTTAATAAACATCATCTTTGTTTGTTGTTCCTCAGTATCTTCATGTTTGACTTCAGTCGTCTCCTCTATAATAAACATCATCTCTGTTTGTTGCTCAGTATTTTCTTCAATCATCACATCTCCACTCTCTTCTATAATAAACATCATCTCTGTTTGTTGCTCAATATTTTCTTCAATTATCACGTTTTCTCTCTCCTCTATAATAAACATCATCTCTGTTTCTTGTTGCTCAGTATCTTCTTGTTCAACTCTGAAATCTTCTTCAATCTTCAGGTCTTCACTCTTCTCTTTAATAAACTCCATCTTTACAACAGTGTGCTTCAGCAGGAGTTTCTCTGTGTGTTTAAGATGAGAATAATTAACAGACAGATCTCTGTGTTTATGGAAGCAGAATAATGACAGTAGTTTTTGAAACATAAAGCATGCGGAATTCCACAAATCGAAAAAAGATGCATTGCAATTAACAGTGCTTGCATTTTAATGCCTTGTATTTCCAGGACTTGCACTTTTAGGTCCTGAAATTTAACACAATTGTTTATTTAAGCTGTGAATATTTCAATTAAAAATATTTCACACACATTTTCATAATTAAAAATTCAACAATTCATATTCACCTTCCAGAATTCACTTCCAAAATATTCAATCTGTTTAATAATATGATGTATAATATTCGACAAATTTCAGTCATTTTATTTCACTTTCCAAATTCGCTGCCACAAATTCAGTGGTTAAAATTCGGCAGAAAATTCAGCGTTGCACATCCGGGAACCGCTGGAATTGCAGTAGAACACCCGATGCATGATCTCCAGCTGCTGTCAGCCGCTCACCAGCAGGTGGCCATATGTGGATCAAGCCATTCATTTACAAAAACTGATTTTCAGAAATGTAGCAAGTGCTAAGTAGAAGTTTTGATTATCGGGGGCAGTATAAACATGTGGAAACGCTGATTGTGTGTATGTTTAATTCAACATCTTCGCTGTTTCCCGTAGCCTACATGTAAGCAGCTTTCTCTACCACAAAGGAGATTATAATGCTCTTTTACCCAACGCTGAAGTACAGAACTAACATTACATCTGAGGAAGACATATTGCTTTCGGTTGTAACTTTGTATCATGGCTTGTGTGACACTGTGCTGTAATACTGGGGTTCCCCTCATACGTCACACTCCAGGATTCCCCGACGAGCGACTCAGTGAACTAATACAGTGATATAAGACCTCAGATCTCAGAATATACTTTACTGATGATTATGCGAACTATATGGACAGTTAAGCAGATGTAGAATATGAACGAACGCGCAAGGTTTCACGCTGTTTCCCTCAGAAATCGGTTAAAGAAAACACATTACCTGGCTGAGTAGTGCACTAACACAATGACAGCTATTAGACTTGTTTGAGATGCGATCGCCTTAAATGTAGGCAGCTGCAGTGAGGGGAGGAGTGAAATAAGCGCAGTAAAGACGGACAGTTCTGACCTCTCGAAGTAGAACAGATACTAACGAGATCAAAGGCAGACATCGCGTTATTCTCACTCATGTGCTGTTCTGCTAATAAATGTGATATAATTTCAGTTCTGTTGCTTTTATATAAATATAAATATGATGAACAAGACACTCAAAGTGCTTGCTATTTAATACAAAAGGCATATTTATCATCCATTTCTACTTTAATATAAACATGTATTTTAGATTTTTATAGAAATATGACAACAATGACATATCTCACACAGAGATGGCACAGTCATAGTGTTTGGGAATATTCAAGCATAATTTAAATACACAATCACATGAAATCAGATTGGCATCAGGAAATCAGGCATGCATCTCGCGGTGATCGGTTCTGCGCAGATTTTGCTCATCTCCAACAAGCCTGTTAAAAGACCAAACTCAGATCTTACTGATGATGTAAACAGATGAGGATATGAATGCTAGTTAAGGAACGCGCACGTTAAACATTTCCCATAAAGAAAACACTTAAAGTGGTTTGTTGCCTCAGTGAAAATAAATGATTAACTTCAGCATCTAATTAATAAAATATATTACTGTATATTATGTAAATTTAAGCAGATGAGCCCAGAATATGAGCCCACAACCAACAAGTTTCACCAAAGCATTTTTTCTCCCATAGAAAACCAAGCACTATAGTTTTAGGTTTGATATTCACCTAGGCTGCTTTAGGGACTGTCTGCAAATTTACCTCACAGTACAAAACGAAGTAATAATTTATTAAATTACTTAAATTTAATTATTAAATTCCAATAATTTATTCAAATAATGTTTACAGTAAATGAATAATTTACTCAAACTGACTAAATATACTGCCAATAACTCGCCTTAGACAATAATTTCCCTAAGTATGTACACTAGAGGTCATCCGATTCATCGGGTTTGCTGATTAATCGGCACTGATAGTTTATTTCCGTAACTATCGGTTATCGGCAAAAATCCATGCCGATAGTTTTCCGGTTTGCAACCGTTGCTGGAGTGGCTGAGAAGGGTCCGCTGGCATTATACAGTACGAGAGCGGCCTCTAGAGGCGGAAATCACTGACCGCACGTGTTGTTTATTTTGACACGTGACACTGCGCGCTGCACAGAGCGGGAAACTCCAGACTCGCATTTAAATACAGCCGACAGAAAAGCCTGCCACGGAACAGAGCGTCATTCACAGTTTTCTATTAAATAACATTATATTTGTCCCAAATAGGGTTGTAACGATATACCAGTATGACGTCTATCGCGGTTTGAACGTGCACGGTTATCATACCGTAAACAATTGCATATCTACGGTTTAAAAAAAAAATAAAATCTCACCCGCGCATATACAATTTATTTCTGCTGCTTCACTCTGCATTCACGTGGCAGCTTACACGCAGTTGCAGCGGAGGAAATGGCAGAGACAGAGATTATATCTAATCTCCATCCCCCACCGAAAAAAGTTTAAATCTGCAGTATGGGAATACTTCGGATATAAAAAAAAAAAATTAACACGGGGTTGTCCTTGAGGACGGATCCAATTGGCAAAAAATGTGGACGCAAAGTGGCTGCAAAAGTAGGCAATACATCCAACATTTTCACTCATAATACTCATCAACGAGGTTGTCACGTAAAACGCGCAATCTGATGGATGGATAAATCAAAAGATATTAGTGGCGCCGTTTTATCTACTAAATACTGAAGTATGCATGCATGACACTAATGGTGTTTTCAGCATCTACATAAACATGAACATCAGCAGAGCTGCTCTGAGAGAAAACCTAAATAAACATTTCCCAGTTTTATTTGAGACAAACCATTGTCAAAAAATATACTCAAACTCAAAGGTCCGCTACAACCCGTCAAAATAAAAGTTCAATTTAAATTGAAGTCATAACAGAAATATATTAGCATTGTACTTAAAATTTATAACAACAACAATAATATTAATCTTTATAATAATGAATTTATTTAAACATTATTTTTAAGGAATATCATGTTTGTCCATGTTTTAACTTAGTATACCTCTGTTGTGCAGCACTTGTTAAATTTTAATCTGATAACATTTTAAAACATTAATTAAAATGTTAAAGTGTGATATACATAAGGCTTATAGCTTTATTTTTTAATTTAAAAAAAAAAATCACAAGGGAGACTTACTTTCATTAAAATGGTTTCAAGTTTGTTGCAATAAAGGATTTGTTCACTCAAATAACTTATTCTTATTCTTTTAAGAGTCATTGTTACTGATAAGAATTATTGTGTAATATATACCGTGATATTTTCTGAGACGATTATCATACCGTGAAAATCTCATACCGTTACAACCCTAGTCCCAAATCGTTGAGAATGTACATAATGACTTCACTCTAGGCTACAAATCATGTATTATGCATTTTTCAGCAACATGTTTGTCTTTCTGTGGCTCTAATAAAGTCCAAATTGTTCATTCTTGAAGCAAACTTATGTCCGTTTGGTGATTAAATAGTTTTAGACCGCCACTTGATTTGAATGCAAAGCGTCTGGTGTGTGTGTGTGTGTGTGTGTGTGTGTGTGATACCTCTGAGTTCTCCTAGATGCAGCGCTGCGCTTTTGCCCGGTGTGTGACTAACTTTTTTTATTATTATTAGATAATTATCAAGTGTTAAAAAATAGAAGCATATAAAGTGTGTGAGTACACATACAATATCCATATGTATGTTATTTTAATGCTATGGCCTTGTGCAGATATTTAAAGATGGCCATCTTTAAGCATGATTGTTGAAATTAAATGGTAACACTTAACAATAAGAGTAGCATTAATGAAAACTGTAGAAGTATTGTTCCTTGTTAGTGTGTTCATTTCAACATTCACAATTAGCAACTAATAGGCTACATTTTTTAAATTTTAAAGTTTCTTCTTTTAACATTAGCAAACTATGAAATAACTTTAAATGATCAATATAGTAAATAATATTTTTATCATTTACAGTGTATGGTCCAATACTATTATTGCTTTTTTTTTTTTTAATAGTAAAGCACTAGCTTTCTTTCAGTATCCATTTTGAAAACTATCGGTTGATTAATCAGTATCGGCCAGCGCGGTCCAACCTAGCTATCGGTATCGGTAAAATCCACTATCGGTCGAACTCTAATGTACACTACACAAATATTTTTAAGAAAAAAAAATTATAGTAATTCACCAAAATGTTACTAGTGACCAGACTGACTTACTACAGTTGAAATTTTGCCAACATCTTTCTCACTGTACATACAATATATAATTATTCTTAAGAAATTACTGTAATTCACAAAGTTTTTTAATTTATTTAATTTTTTCAAATAAATGAAGACAAAAACGTTCATTTTCTGGTTGTCATACTCATTAAGTTACAATTTTCATCTGCTCAAGCAGAACGTTAATGTTATCTTGTGCTTTAGCAAGGTATCTCTGGCTAAAACTAGCTAAGGTAAACACTCCTTCGAGTTACCCACCGTATTTATTTTTAAATGTTTTATAAATCCCTCCATTGAATATTTAATTCCCATTTGGTGGCCTTTTGTGTCCAAAATTGTGCAAAAACATGGTGGGACATGGTTTTCACATTGTAGCTGTCATCGTAAGAAGTGAGCAACTCCGTTTGTTTGTCTGAGGGAGCAACAGTAACTAAGGGGGGCGGGGCTTACCGTTAGCTCAGTTGTGAATTGTACATACAGTAAGGGAGATACTGGCAAAATTTCACAACTTACTACAACCTGTGGAACATGAAAAACCCTTTTGGTGAATTACTGTAGTTTAAAAAAAAAAATTGTGCACTGTACATACCGTAAGGGAGATATTGGCAAAATCTAACCCGTAGTAAATCAGTTTTGTATCTAGCAATGTACAACCGTTGGAACATGAAAAAAAAACCTTTCCAGGGATTTTTTATAAGTAACTGATTGTGTACTGCACATATACATAAAGGGAGGTATTGTCAAAATCTCATCTGTAGTAAATCACTATGAGCAATACAAGCTTTACAATTTAACAGTGTGTTATTTTAAATGTTAAAAGTCATTTTAATTTAAATACATTGGACGGTTTAACCCAGTCGGTGGAATTGTCAGACGGCCCCTTGGGTGTGATGGCGCTTCAATGCTTTCTCAGGTTTACATTTGCAGTAACAATACACCTAGGCGGTTTTGAACTCATTTTTATGTCGATATAAAGTGGTTGCTTACTGTTGAAACTAATCGTGGTATTGATATCTTTGTAGGTGTGTCGACTCAATGGATCAGTGGTAAGGGAAAGCAATGAAAATGCAGCGCGTTGTGTTCATCTGACCTCATTTGCATGCCTGTATATAGTTCGTATAATCATCAATAAAGTGTATTCTGAGATCTGAGGTCTCATATCACTGTATTAGTTCACTGAGGCGCTCGTCGGGGAATCCTGGAGTGTGACGTATGAGGGGAAGTTACAGAAAGTAAACAACCGAAAGCAATATATGTCTTCCTCAGATGTAATGTTAGTTCTGTACTTCAGCGTTGGGTAAAAGAGCATTATAATCTCCTTTGTGGTAGAGAAAGCTGCTTACATGTAGGCTACGGGAAACAGCGAAGATGTTGAATTAAACATACACACAATCCGCGTTTCCACACGTTTATACTGCCCCCGATGATCTAAACTTCTACTTAGCACTTGCTACATTTCTGCAAATCAGTTTTTGTAAATGAATGACTTGATCCACATAGCTGACAGCAGCTGGAGATCATGCATCGGCGCTCTATTGCTATTCCAGCGGTTCCCGGATGTGCACCGCTGAATTTTCTGCCGAATTTTAACCACTGAATTTGTGGCAGCGAATTTGGAAAGTGAAATAAAGTGACAGAAATTTGGCTGTCAAATATTATACATCGTATTTTTAAACAGATTGAACACTTTGGAAGTGAATTCTGGAAGGTGAATATGAATTATTGAATTTTTAATTATGAAAATGTGTGTGAAATATTTTGAATTGAAATATTCACAGCTTAAATAAACAATTGTGTTAAATTTCAGGACCTAAAAGTGCAAGTCCTGGAAATACAAGGCATTAAAATGCAAGCACTGTTAATTGCAATGCATCTTTTTTTTCCATTTGTGGAATTCAACATGCTTTATGTTTCAAAAACTACTGTCATTATTCTGCTTCCATATGTGTGCGTCTCAATCAGCTCTAGTTCAGCAGCACACTAGTAAGGGAGTCAGAGTTAATGACCTGATTACACTAAAACACTCAAAACTAGCACTGCAAAATAATAGAAGAATGCAAATTATGCAAAATCTTACCAACTTGAAATAATTTTTTTTTGTTTTAAGCTCTATTTGTTTATCATGACCGGTCAGTGAGCAAACAGTGTGTTTGTAATGAACAGAGACTGAAAGGTTTCTGTTCCTCATGTTTACTCACAAAAACCATTCATTATTGTTGTTAGAAGTGTTACAGTGTTGCATTCATTATTAACTCATTTCACAGTTCTCTATTTAATTGTCAGGGAGAGTTATTTTGATATAAAGACCTTAAATGATTAAAAACAAACCTTTCTCCAGCAGAAACACGGATGCAGGAGCTGACGCAGCCTTATGACGTCACTTCACCACACCAAAATAAAAGTCCCGTTCACACGCTAAAAATAATAATAGAAATTCACATACAGAAAACACATTCAAACAATCAGATAATGGATTCATTTGAAGGATAAATCAAAGGGTAACACTTTTTCCACAATAAATTCCTAATTTGCTGCTCATTAATAGTTAACAAGGTAGTTTAGGTATTGGGTAAGGATTAGGGATGTAGAATAAGGTCATGCAGAATTAATATGTGCGTAATTGCTACTAATAAATGGCTAATATTCTAGTAATATGCATGCTAATAAGCAACTATTTAAGAGACCCTAAAATAAAGTGTTATCAATCAAAGCTATAAATACCACTGATATTGTTAAAAAGCTTCTGGTTAATATCTAAAAGTGATCAGAATATAACACCAACTACTGAGCAATTGTGATATTCATGAATAAAGTCAAGTATCTTGAATTTCATATTATAAAGGATTAGAAAGAACTGTTAAATATTTCAAACGCATTAATGTGTAGTTTATTATTTAATTTGTGGTTGTAAAGAGATCTACACTTTAATTTGTTAAAGGGGTCATGTGATGCTATTTTAAAGATCATTATTTTGTGTGTTTGGTGTAACAGAATATGTTGACATGCTTTAATGTTCAAAAACACATTATTGTTCAAATACTGTACATTATTGTAGCTCCTCTAAGCCCCGCCTCTCTCAAAGGAGTCGTTTTCTACAAAGCCCCTCCTTCCGACAAGCACAGTCTGCTCTGATTGGCCAGCTGACACAGTGCATTGTGATTGGCAGAACACCACAAGCACGCTGCATGATGCTCGTATGTATTTGCAGAACACAAGCCGGGGTTAATATATAAATTCAGTTAAATCATCAAACATTTGTATGACTTGACAGTGACTTGCTTGACCCAAGCTACGACTTGGCTTGCTTGATTCTCACAAAAATTGACTTAAAGGTTAAGACTTGGCGTGTCTTACTGACACCTCTGATAGAATGTAATGTTGTCAGATTCATAATTTACTATGATTTGAAATTATATTCTAAGACATTTCAAATGTATATTAGCTAAACTTTAGTGTGATTAATGTTATTTTATAATAATTTAGTGTATTTGAAAATAATAGTGTACAATAGAATTTATTGAAATTTCACTTAAAATTGAATATAATTTATTGCCGTAATAAACCGAAATTCAATGACTCAGAAGGTAAAAGTCCACACTTAAACTTGAATTGAAAAATAAACTGAATCAGCATTAGAGTTTTTTTTTAAGTGTAAATGAAAGGCAGGTAATATGCAGCTCGTTGTGTGTTTTGAAAACAGTGAAAATTGCAGGATAGTAAAACATGGATTCACACAAGCTCACATCACACACTTACTGCGCTTCTGTGAACGGACAAAACAGAATAAAATATATACATAAAAATACATTTAAAAGCCTACACACTAACAGATTCACAAAACACAAGAAAAAAAATGTGCATTGTTTCAGTTAATTGTGACACATTTACATTTATTCATTTGGTAGATGCTTTTATCCAAAGCGACTTACAGTCAAGTGATATACCATAAGATGGCAATAAACACGAGAAGTGCCGTTATACAAGGAGAAAGTCTAGTCAACGTCACCTAATCGCTGATGACGTCATTAATGAGCAAACAATCCTGAACCTGGAGCTGAGACTCGAACACAGCGCTGCCCATATTACTCCTGTAACAGCTCATTTTTATCAGTTCTTTTATCTTTGGGCTGTTATATTTCTCACAGATTTCTGCTCGTTCTAAATAAGATACAGATACAGCTGTTTGGAAGTGGAGCGTAAATGTGGACTTCAAAGATTTCTTGTCCTGTTGCGCCCTCTACAGGACCAGCGACTAGTCGACATCTAGAATTGTTCAATAAAGTTATTTTTGTTTTCTTTGTGCACAAAATTAATTCTCGTAGCTTCCTAAAATTACGGTTGAACCCCTGCTGTCACATGGACTGTTTTACCGATGTCCTTGCTATGCTTCTGGACCTGGGAACATTACAGTTGTGTTGCTGTCTGTGGACGGTCAGAGAGCTCTCTGATTTCATCAAAAATATCTTAATTGTGTTCCGAAGATGAACGAAGGTCTCACAGGGTTTGGAACGACCTGAGGGCGAGTAATTAATGACTAGATTTTCATTTTTGGGTGAACTATCCCCTTAAGATTTGAATGAAACTAAATTGTACACTCCCTGTGGACTACACGGAAATTCAGATATTCAGAAAATATCTTTTCTTAACAAAATAATTTCAAACAAATCTATTGCATGCAGGTTTGTAAGACAGTATGTAAAATTGCATGAAAATGTTATTGTAGGCCTTCCGGTTGACTTGGCGGCGTGAAGTTCAAATTCTTAACTCGCATTCTGATTTAAAGTGAGCGGGGTGCCAAAACAAAGAGTTGTAAAACATAATAATCAGACAAAGGGGAATGAGCAAAGTACGATCGATGACGCAGGTGCTTGGCCTGAAAGGGATGGCGATGGTCAAGCGGAGGAAGCTAAGCTAACGTGAACAGGCAAAGGCCATGACTGGAAACTATAAGCAGACAAATCAACGACTTGAGAAAAGAAATGAAGACCCAATTGAGATCATTTACAGAGGAATTCAAGAATAGCATGAAACAGGAACTCATTCAGTTCAAACAAGAAATATCTGGAAAAAGTGTCAATGAATACTAAGATCTGTAAAATCTAGTATATTATCATCTACTAGTGATTGTGTTGTTCCTCTTCGTCACTTTGCCTTTAGATTATCGTCTCTCTCAGTGAAAGCTCATTGGAACACTTTACCAGAAGACATAAGGATATGCACATCAATTGACCTTTTTAAGTTAAAACTAAAATCTTATTTAAAATCAACTCGACATGGTTGTGGTTTAACTAGACATTATTTTTACTGTTTTATTCCAGCTGTGACTGGATGTGTATGTAGTTTTATGTTTTTATGTTTGTGATTACCTGCCAAATGACTGCAGATGAAAACTAACCACTGACTAAATTCGGTACAATAAATGAAATAGAAACATTTATGTTAAAATTGTACATGGTCCCTTTTCAAATAAACTTTAATAATAATAGTGAAATTCAAAGACAAGGAAGGCTTACCGAGGCAGAAAAACACATTGAACAGCTGGAGATATGGTCTATCGAGACAAACGCTGCTCAGATGAAAACACTCTGAAAGAACCGAGAAACTGACCAACAATGAACTGAGATCATGCAGAAACAATATTTGAATCTACAGAATACAGAAGTTCAGTCGCTCAGTACGTGGATTCGCTCCTCAAGATTAGACTAGGACTTGACATTGATCTCCAAATCCAACGTGCACATATAGCCTTTCTCCCAAAGCCGAATCCAAATTTGCCTCCACAATCTATCATTGTTCATTTCTAGAGCCCGACCGATATATAGTTTTGTTGATTTTATCGGACGATATGAGCCTGTCACAGATATACCGGTATCAGTGAATATGCTGCCAATATATGCCACCGATATGAAACTTTTTTTACAGAAAATAAAACGCAGATGAAATGCTTGTATATGGTGTAATTACATAGCTTGTCCAGCAGAGCGTGCTCCATTGTTTGCTACTGGCGACCTGGATGAAACGCTTTAAAGCTTAAGTGTGTGGAATACCATTGAAACTTTTAACGGCCATATCTCTGTAACAGCATGGCGGATCCCTTCAGCTCGAGGACCCCTCTCGAATGCCGAATTGAGTGTATGTCTCGAGGCTCCCTTTCGATTGAGACCACCCCCGCGTCGATAGCCCCCAGGGTCCAGGAGTTACGAGCGGTTAAATTCACGGTCGGATGGCGACCAATCTGGCGATCCTGGGGGGCGGCATTCAAGAAGGCTCCTCTATGGAGTGAATATTGTGAATAAATATATTGTGAATATTTTAATAAATAGCGAGGACTCTTCTAGGAGTGACTCAGATGACAAATGTTTGCATTTTAAAGAGCCACTAATATAATTCCTGACAGTAGCCTTTTATTCTTAACTTCATGAGTTAAAATGTTGCTCGGCCTTATATAAAAAGCTCCATATTTTTAGCTGGACTTTTCCAAACAGGCTATTGTCAGACAAAATCTGCCGGTATATTGGTTGAAATATGAAATATCTCCTTACAGGCCACTTTTAGTTTTAAATGTTGTACAAGGCATGTATATAAACTATGCTATATATAAACTAGGGTGTAACGCGTTAACGCATGCGATTAATAAATTTTTTTTAACACTTTAATATTTTTTTAACGCAAATTAATCGCTTGACCCCAACTTCTTCCCGTCATCGCAGCACAGAAGGTTATCTATCATTGTGTGATGAGGGTACAGTGAACCAGTGTTGCCAGGGTAACGGCACAAGTGGGCTATTTTGAAAATACAGTCGCGGGAAAAATTACAGAGCAGTTTTGGGCTACTTTTTTAATGTAGCTTCAGCAGCAGAAATAAACATGACAACAGCCACTATAGATTATATAAGATAATAAACACACGATTAGGATAGGATAGGATAGGATATGGTCTGTATGTGATTTTTTTTTTCGATTAATGTGTACATCTGAAATGCTAATTTGTGCAGCGATATAAAAGGCTGAATAAAAACAAAAGAATAATGATAAAAGAATAATAATGATTATGTCTCATACCTGGTGGAAGTGTGAAAGGTTCTGTTTCCTTAAACTAGTTTGTCATGCATTTCTTTTTCAACACATTTACAGGTAAATCCTAGTATTTTAAATTTGCGATTAATCATGATTAATCACAGTCCACGTTAAATTTTTTAACCGATTGACAGCACTAATATAAACATAAATATGATAATAAACTATGATATCCCTTATGAAAATTAAAGTTGGTCTTACTAATAGTAAAAGTGTGATAACCATGTTTTTTTTTTTTTTTTTTTTTTTTTTTGCAGGTTACCATTTCAATATAGGCAGCTTTACTACAAATACCATGGTATTTATTTAGTAAAACCATGGTTAATTTTCATAAGGGATGTTAATGTTTAGATTATATTTTGGTACATTTATATAGTTGAATCACAATAAAGCTCACCTGAACTTAAACTAGTTTGATTATAGTAGCCTATTTGTATAATTCAATTAGCGTACTACTTTCAGTACGTTGTCTATTTGTAGTTTTATACTTGTTTAAACTTTTACTGCAGAGGTAGACTACATTTCTCTCCACTGTAGGCTATTTCTCAACATATATAGCAGAATGACAATAAATCTTACTTGACCTAATGTAAAAATAATATTCAAAATGCTTTCATTTTTGGTATACAATATTGTCGCTATCCATAACACATTTGCATTTTAGTATTACAATATATTGTGACACGATATATTGTTATACCCCTGCATTGTTTTGAATGTTGAACAATTGTATCAATATATATACTGTATATTCTATATCCCGCGATCCAACAGAGGATAAGAGGCACGGAGAATGGATCAGTTTTTTTTGAGAAAGCCTGCCCAGTTAAATGTTTAGCAATGTCACTCCTGATTTTTGAAATAATCAATCATGTTAACAGTTTTACAGCTCTTGTTGTGAATTGTCTCGGGAGACTAGCGTAAATTGACCGACAGCATCATCTGCTGTTTTTGGAAAAGAAAGTTGCTCAGTTGCACGTGAGAGAAAATCTGCTCACACGCGTGAGAGAAAATCAAGCCAAGTTTCCTCATAAAAAGGCAAGTGAGTCTCACAGTTGTAACACAATACATATATTTGTCCATACTTCTGCATTTTCTCTCAAATAGAGTTTTGTATTTGCAAATCACTTTGTGTTTGTTTGAAAGTCGAGTTTTTCTTTGCAAAGCAGATTGTGTTGATTTGCAAAACGCTGGATTTGTTTGTCTAATTTTGGCACAATATGTTGGCACCATACTCCTCGAGCTGAAGGGAATATCGGCTGATATATCGATATCAGACTTTTTTACACTCTAATGTCGGCCCCCAAAAAACCCATATCGGTCGGGATCTATTAATTTCCTTCAGTTCGCTGTTAAAGAGACTGTTCTGAAACTGGCTTGGCAAAAGCGGATAAAGGTGCAGAGCCATAAACGCAACAGAAATAATGCAAAAACGTAAAGGATATCATGGCAAGTACTGAAAGAAGAGAAGATACGGTTTTAGACCCCCTTCACAAAAATACGTATCCATTGGAGCGATGGGACACTGACTTAACATACCCCTGACGAAGCAGAGAAAGACACGATGGGCCGTGGGATCATCAGGACGTCAGCGACTAATAAAGATGGTGGAAGCACAATGGATCCCAAAGTCGATCCTCAAGAAGAACGGTTACAAAGCTGCATGATCTGGCAAAGCGCTGGCAACAAAGACTCTGAAAGGAACCTGCAAGTTCATCAAAAATGTAAAGAATCCCGAAATAACAGAGGAAAAGCGAATTGCTGAGCATCTGTTGTGGTGAGATGTAGAAACATTCATAAGACTTAAAGGGCACCTATTATGCCCCTTTTTACTAGATGTAATAATGGTCTTGGGTGTCCCCGGAATGTGTCTGTGAAGTTTCAACTCAAAATACCCCACAGATCATTTATTATAAAATGTATAAAATGTCATTTTTGGGGCCTGTCTGAAAATGAAGCAGTCTTATTATGAGTCTGGTCCCAAAAGTACAAAGATATTAACTCAGTGATTAAAGAAACAACAGGCATTAAATACAGTCTACAAAATTCAGGATCCTCAACCCCCAGCTGTAAATATAGAAAAGATGAAAACATTTTTGGACACCTTAGATCTACCCACAATTGGCACAATACAAAACAAATTCACAATGGAGGAAGTAGATAAAAGCAATAAGTGGACTAAAAAAAACAATAAATCTCCAGGCAGTGACGGCCTCCCATCTGAATGGTACAAGATCTTTAGAGAGGAACTGAAACTCGTTTCTCATTTAATGAGACTCTTAAAGAAGGCACCATGTAGGGAAACTACTGTCATAACAGTAATCCCAAAAATAAAAAAACTTTGTGATTCACATAGACCAATTACAGTTTTAAATGTGGACTATAAACTATGTACTGCGATTCACTGTAAAAGGATTGAAACTTTTTTACCCGACTTAATTGATGAGGACCAAACTGGTTTTATAACATTAGGAGAACATTACATATTATAAAAAAAATTATAGAGAACCATGAATATACAGCTATTTTGAGCCTCGATGCAGAAAAGGCATTTGATAGTGTCAACTGGGCCTTTCTGTACCAGGTGCCTGAACAATTTAGTCTTAGTGAAAATTCAATACTGTGTGTTAGAACGATTTATTCAGAATCAACAGCCAGAATTAAGGTAAATGGAAATGTGACTGCCACTTTTAACCTATATCGGGGTACGAGACAGGGTTGTTGTTTGAGCCCCTCTCCCTATATACTTATGAACCTACTGACAGAGTATGGTAAGTTATCTGGATATTAATAAATGTTTCAAAAACTCAGATTCTAACATTTAATTTCTCTCCTTCACAATCAATCAGGCAAACCTATTACCTAAAATGGGATGCTAAATATATTAAATATCTTGGGGTAATTCTGACTAAAAACATTCAAAATTGTAATACCATTAATAAAAACATCCAAAGAGATATTGAGAGATGGTCAACTCTACCAGTGGAATTTAGCTCAAGAATAGAGGTTGTGAAAATTAATATTGTTCCAAGATTACTGTATGTTTTCCAGGCTTTGCCTGTGATGATTCCTAAGATTCAGTCCAGTGCTTGGGACAGGACGATTTTAAGATTTGTCTGGGAAAGGGAAAAAACTCAAATAAAATATACAACATGGCAGCTTGCAAAAGACAAAGGAGGACTAGCCTCGCCAAATCTACTGGAATATTTTTATACAGTGCCTTTTAGGTGACAAAGAAAAATACTTGGCCCAAAAAAATAACCTAGATCAAATAACATTTACCACACTTGAGGTGTGGTTTAGATTAGTCGAGCAGTATAGCCTGCAAAATCAGATTATATTGTTGAGATAGGCGGCTTTAGATCATAATTTGATCATGATGCAGGTTTCAGGAGATGGCTGAATAAAGGTTTAACTGCACAAGCACGTTTCCACATCAAAGACAGTTCTGACAAATATGAGCGTTGGCGTGGATTTAAGCATACGCACACACTCTACGATCAAATCTGTGCATACGCACGCTTTATAAACGAGGTCCCTGGAGTATATTTGGGCCTTAACCGTTATAAAAGGTGAAAATATGAACTAATGTTCAAAAATGAAACCGTGCTTTAAGACTCAAGAGGGTGTAAACTTTTCAGATGATAATAAGTACACATTAATCTATTTAAATAAATGTTTGAAACTGTTTTGGATATGGATAATGATATTGCTATTTACCTGTTTCAAAGTTATGTTACTTGCTTGTTTTAAGTTAATGCCACATATGCTTCACTACACTACCGAAAGACCCACAATGGCACATGTATTCCTATGTGGACCAAAGTTATTCATATATTTTCTTGCTTACCTTGTATAGGGTACCCGTAACTTTAACCCAAACCCATATAATGCAGAATACATGGGACACAAGCTACACATGGACCAAAATGAAAAATTGGTCATGTTTGGAGTGACTCGCGTAATCGCTGTGGAGGGATACAGCAAGAAAATTGTTGCAAATGCAATTATGTCTGCAAAAAACAATCTAGCCATCTATGATGCTGTGTACAGGTCAGTATTGCATATCAAGTTTAAAATAAAATATTTTAATTGTCATAGAAAATATCATATATGTTTATGTAGACCTGCAGTAACACATTATGGAATGTGGGATCAGCTTCGTGTGGATCATGGCAGAGTTTACCTCAAGAGAGGCTGTCAGGATATAGACACGACCAGCAGAGAGCGCCGTACCTACAAACTCACTCAACAGGGGTAAGGTTATTAGTCAGCAAGCCATCACTCCAAGGGGATAGGGACGATCACTTCTGTGTACGTGTACCGTTACACCCCTACCCCCGACCTATGCAGTGCCCTGACATCAACCACAAAATCAACCCTGGTGCCCGTTGCCCAGTACATGCAGGTTCCTGGCAGACTATGCACAGACATATGGTCATAGGCCACATTTAGTGGCTTGTTGATGTTGTATTGGGTAGCATAGATGTTGCTTTGCTCTACAGTCTCTTTAACGGATGAAGAAACAATTACTCAGCCGAGGGAGATTGCAGATGGGTTATTTGATTAGGTAAAAAAAAAAACTGCTAACACAATAAAAACATGGAGTTATCTGTTTTTGCAAATAAACTCTTCAAATATATATGTGTGTGTGTGTGTGTGTGTGTGTGACCCTGCAGCACAAAACCAGTCTTAAGTCGCTGGGGTATATTTGTAGCAATAGCCAAAAATACATTGTATGGGTCAAAATTATTAATTTTTCTTTTATGCCAAAAATCATTAGGATATTAAGTAAAGATCATGTTCCATGAAGATATTTTGTAAATTTCCTACCGTAAATATATCAAAACTTCATTTTTGATTAGTAATATGCATTGCTAAGAACTTCATTTGAACAACTTTAAAGGTGATTTTCTCAATATTTCGATTTTTTTGCTCCCTCAGATTCCAGATTTTCAAAATAGTTGTATCTCAGACAAATATTGTCTGATCATAACAAACCATACATCAATGGAAAGATTATTTATTCAGCTTTCAGATGATGTATAAATCTCAATTTTGAAAAATTGACACTTAAGACTGGTTTTGTGCTCCAGGGTCACACACACATATTGAGATTTATACATATACATAATCATACATATATTATATATATATACCCTGGAGCACACATACATATATATATATGTGTGTGTGTGTGTGTGTTTTATAACTTTTGTACACTTTCATCCTGGCGGTAGTGTAAGGTCTCAGACACCCCCAAAAAACATATAACTGGATGGATCAAAAAAAAACAAAAAAAGTAATCAAACAAAAGTGCTCGTTAATATACTTTTCAGGTTTCCACAGTTAAGTGTTCACTTTAACTCACCACCAACATTTTTTAATCATTTTCACAAAAGCTGAAAAAGCTCTGCTTTTAAACATAAAATTGTTTTATTCTAGCTTCATCCTGTCACGAATCCTGTCCCTGCACTTCTGTTCATTCAGCACCAGAGGTCACTCGCTGAATTCCCGGTCAGCCTTATTAAATTTAAGAACATTAGCTTATTTAAAGACTAAGTATTTCTCTGGCAGCTGGTGTCAAATCTTGCTTGAATCGCAGCTCATTAGACTTCAAATACTCACTGTTTTTGGCCACCTTCCAGAGCACATCTCTCTGAACGTGAAGTGAACCGAATAATCGCAGGCCTGGCTTGCTGGTCATCACTGTTCACTTCAGCTGTGCTTGTGTTGAATGACGGTATAACACACACCTCCATGACTCTGGTCTGGATATCTTCTGTTCTCCAGCAGCCCATAAAGCTGCAAACCTCACCTTCTTCCATAACGCTCCGCATCAGACAACCTCTCTTCTAGATTTGCTATCTTTTGTTCACAAACCTAGTATTTGTCTGAGAACATCTATTTCAACGTGAAAACCTCCTAATTCATTGTATGTGTAGTCCACTTACTCCCTCAGATTTTCCAGGAGAACTGCATTCTCACACACCCTGGATTTGATTCTGTCAGACCATCAGAGAAAACTCCTTTTCTCCTTTTTCTTGTTATTTTCTGGTCTACTTGTTCCACCTTTCTTACTCTAATCTTGATTTGCATCTTTAGCATAACAGAATGTTGGTTATTCTTGACTTCTACTGTATAAAAAACACACTTCTCAAATGATCTGCTTTTATGTTCCACAGAAAAAAGGTCATACAGGTTTGGAGTGATATTAGTTTGAATAAATGATGACATTTTGAGTTAGCTGTCCTTTTAACAACAGTAACATATGTAAAAAAAAATAAAAATAAAATTGAATTAAAATTTATTACAACTATTAAAAAGTTAATAGAAATGTATCTAGAATAGATATGGAGAAAATTCCTGGAATATTTTCCTCAAAAACCCAAATTTCTTTTTGACTGAAGAAAGAAAGATATGAAATTTTCATTCTGGGAGTGAACTAATCATTTAACTGTAGTACGCCTATTAGTAAGATCAAAACAATACTCCTCATTATGGTATATAGTGTAAACGCAAGAAACTATGAAAAAAGTTATTTATATTCTGCAGTATTTAATGTACATAATATAAAAGCAACATTTGAATAAATATCTTTCTGCCAAAACACTATATTTCTACAGTGTTAGTAGCTGCAAGGAAATGACTTTACAGACAGTTATAATAGTTTAGAAATGGGATAGAAGTTAACATGTGGACAGTGTAGACCTGTTTGAAATTCAAGCTGATCAAAAGGAATTGGAAAATCCTATAAGCATGCAGAGCTGTTTGCATATATGTTCTTTAAATACACTAGCGTATGTAAAGTAGACATACATTGTTCACATATATGACCTTAACATAGATTACCATAAAAAATCCAGTACTGTTCTGGACTGTCCAAGTGTTATTTCAGTAACACTTTACATAAAGCCTTTATATATAATGCATTATAAAGGGTTATTAAAAGGTATAATGCGTTATAATTATTAATAATGTGCATTGTAATACATTACATTTTGTTGTAAAGAATTATAAATGAATTTAAAATGCATAGTGTAACAATGAACTGATAAGTGTTATAGTGTATTAACTGTGGTTACAGTTATTCATGAGATTGTGCAATGCATTATAAGTGCATTACAAAGCATAATTAATGCATTAAAACTAATTCTATAATGCATTATACACAAAAAGGCTCTAAGAAAAGTGTTGCCAATATTTCTAATATGTACGAAATTTACTATGATTATTTCATATATGGTATAAACATAACTTCAAATATCCTGGGGATGTAAATATGCATCTATTGTACGACAGCAGCACTCATTATAGGAACATACATGTCATAGATTAAATTTCTGTATGGGTGTGTATGTGTGTGTTGACGTCTGACTGTCTGACTGTCATTCTTCACATTCTCACGTCTCTGCCTGAAAACTGTTGATTGCTCTGAGAGAGAAATGTAAGAGAAATTTCAGAGCTGCTGTTCAACACCACAGTTCAGAGGAAGAAAAAGACACATGTACAAATACTGAGGTGAGTGTTGTGTTATTATGATGGTCATTGGTCACTTTGAGCTTCTCAGACTTTAATGCTGTGCGTAAGCATGTTAATGATTTTATTTGAACCTCTTTCATGTCGTGGTGAAACAGATGATCAGGTGTGTCTTTGTAAATGAATCACAGAAAGCTGCTCAATCTGATACTGTTGTCATGTGGTATGAAATTATACTATTTAATGCATCTGCAGACTGTTTCGATCTAATACTGTCTATAACAGACTCATTCAATGCAACATTTCGAATTCATTAACACTCTTTTACTCAAATTCAACAATTCTCAAATATAGAAATTTCCCATTACAGAAACAAAGTGTCCAGAAATACATTTAATTTATTTAATGAAATGTGAGATTGCAAAAGTAAGGCTTCATGAGTTCACACATAATCAGTGCTTCATGCATGTGCTGAAAACATCTGAAGTTTAGAGATTTTTAATCTGAAGTGAAGTAATCTTGAAATGTGACGTAAAGCTGTAAATAGAATTTCAGCACAGAGTCAAACCGGTTTCATTTGTTTTCCTTAAATCATCCTGGTTTAACTGGTTCTGAAGATGAACATTTTTCTGCAGTGGTTTCAAAACCACCAAATAATAATTATTACAGCAAACCGTTTTTCTTTCTAATGCTGTTAAACTGCAGTACATCAGTGAGTGTACACTGTAGTACAGCTACATTTGAGTGAACTTATCAAAGTATACTTGAGTGTGACTGAGCACAGATGGACAAGTTCGATACACGCAGAGTACTCTTCTGTCTAAACAACAGATACTTTGTGTCTGCGCTGTTGTACACGGACAGTCTGCACAGGCACACAAATTGGGCTACACGCAGGCCGTGCGTGGACATCATCGGACACTTCTGATGATAAAATGATAATCTGATTAGGGTTGGAGCTAAACTCTGCAGAAAAGAGAATCTCGAGGTCCAATTATTTTAACACGTTTATGTAATGTAAAGCCAAATTACAATTGATATTAGAAATGTGTCAGGGTAAATGAGGTCAAGTCACCCCTGTATGCTAACAACATGGGAGTACTGCAAGGTTCTGTATTTGGTCCACTGTCATTTACAATGTACATAAACAACCTACTAAATTGCTATCCGGGAGCCAGCTGTCAGATGTATGCTGATATGCTGATGACACTGTTTTCCATATGTCAAGCCGTCGGCAAGCGTCTGTCGGTTGTGTTTGTTTGATGTGTTCCACTTGTCGGTTATCATCAGGCTCACGTCGGCGGTAGTTTGCATGTTGAATCAGTGTCGGGGCAGTTTTGGTCGTCAGCAAGAGAACTCTGATTAGATGTTTAGTTTAGCTAACGAGTCAGTGCTCGAGAATTAAAGCAAAAGTGATGAAAACGAGCACGCAAATGAAGGTGGCACACATAGAGGGCTGTTCTAATGTTAAGTGATCTTACCCAAGCTTTCCAATATGTGAAAATGTTCATAACAACATGAGCCGCTTAAAATGAAGAAAGTTATCAATATAACTGATATTCAAAATGGTAAGAAAGCATTGGTTTGTTTACGTTTTGTATATCTGCGTATATCTTGTATATCCCTGTTTCGGTTTCTCCTTTTAAATGACGAATGTATACTGTTGATAGCTGCTGCTATAGACAGCTAATTCCTCTCACGCAGGCGCAGAATGCACATGTTAGTTTGCAGTCAGCTGTAGTCTGTGCAGTGTTTTCAAGTGCAGATTTTGGTCCAGAAGATGCTGATGCAAGGCGACAACACCATCAGTTTTGTTGCTGCTAGTTCTTTGAAGACAGCTTGGTGTGTCCCGGCCTTAGAACACCTAGCTTGGCAGGTGAGCACCTGACACAGGCATTACAGAATATTTCAAAATGGCTTGAGTTGTCTCATTTAACTCTTAATGTTAAGAAAAAAGTTTCCATGTGCTTCTCCATATGAAATAGGCCATCAAGGGTGTTTGAGGTGCAGATCAAGAATGAAGTTATTGAAGCAATGAATGGCGTTAAGTATCTTGACATCATTCTGGATAAGAATTTAAAATTTTATAGTCAGGACAAGTACATCTGCAAGAAGGTCAAACCAAACCTAAATTGTTTTAGGTTGGGAGAAGCGATCAGTCAGTGGAGAAGGCGGTAGCGCATAAGTGGCTGATTAACATTTAGTTTCCATTTCTATTGTTTCGATTTTACTTGCTGCTAGGAAGAATTTTTCATTTACTATCTATTACAATTTTCTTCTTTGGCTTAAATTGTATTTTGATTGCACTTATTTGTAATAATAGCCAGTGGCTTAGAAGAAACTTTTGCTATTTCTATTGCTCGCTTCCTGCACTTAAGTGCGAACTGTCCCGCATTAGTTTCTGTTTGAGCCATTTCACCTGGTATAGGCTTTTGGGTGTGTTAATTGGGAAGGAGTGCACAGCTGTTTTCACTCTAGTGTTGATTAGCTGTGTATTTATTTGATATCTGTACGCTGACGTTTGTGTTCAGCCTCCTCATGTAAAGACCTACGAATGTAACGACCTGTGATTTTTACCTGCGTGACTTTAACTGAGCAACGAAACTGGCATTTTTCTTTTCTTTTGATTTTTTATTTCTTTTACTTTTTGTTCAATAATCTTGCTCAATAATCTTGCTCTGAGAACGATGGAATTCTAGTTCCCCATTTAAAGGATACATATTATGCCCCTTTTTACAATATGTAATATATGTCTCAGGAGTCCCCAGAACGTGTCTGTGAAGATTCAGCTCAAAATACCCCACAGATCATTTTGAAAATGCCTATTTTGAGTGGAAGCAGAAACACGCTGTTTTTCGTGTTTGTGTCTTTAAATGCAAATGAGCTGCTGCTCCCCCCCCCTTTTCCAGAATAGAGCTGTGCCATTAGCTCGTACCTGCTAAAAAGTTGTGTATAGGTTTATATTGTTTACTTCATTGCTGTATGCCTGTATTTATTAGCACCGTGGTCCTGTGAGGCACAACATTTCGTTCCACTGTATGCCCCCGCATGTGGCAGAATGACAATAAAGCTCAACTTGACTTGACTTGAAAACGTCTGTTTTGGTTCAGATTATCATGTTTATCGAGCTGAAATCATGCGTTTTAAACCATATTAGTTTAAACTTCTGATATACGATTTTCTGAGTGCATGCACACAGACAGAAAGCGTCTGAAAGCATGCAAGTACTAAACTAAGTTCTCGTTCACACACAAGTTTACTTTAAAAACACACGAGTTACAAAAACATGTCTGTGAAGGTAAACAGCTGGGAAATAAATCGCATGTTTATTTTTAGATCTGTGTGGCAGCAGTAATAGACAGTAAATAAATCAAGAAATCCTCTGCTCTGTTGTCTCCTCTGAGGCTGGGACTCTAAATGGTGTTCAGTGCTCGTCTGTGCAGCCAAAGACAGAACAGTTAGCATGTTTTGCTCAAACTTTCGCCATGACATTAGAACAGGTAACGTTACGCCGTTGTCACTTGTGAAATCAAAATGACGTCGCCGTGGGTGGAAATTTACAGATTAAGGGGTGGTAAAATTATAATGAGATCTCTTTGCAACGTCACTAGGGGAGCAATATAAGACACGCTCAATTTTTCAGAGGCTTGCAGAAAAAGGCTTACTAAAACAAAGTTACTGGGTTAATCTTTTTCACGTTTCATGATATTTCACCATTAATTCCAGTTCATGTTTTTGTCTATCTTTGTTTTTTCCAGGAAAACTGACTCTGCAGAAAGGGCTGTAGGAACTCACTGAGACATGGCAGCCTCCTAGAGAATGTGTGGATGTGTGCCTCAGTGCACATAGCTTCGACCTTCATTCCCTAAACTACCCGACAGTCAGAACGCCCCATTGTGCAGGTACAAGTTCAAGGCAAGTTCAGCTGAAGTGTGACACCTTATATTTCAGTGCTGTCTGTCTCTGTTTTCTGTCTTTTGATCTGATTTAACTCTATTGAGATTTTTAAATAGCGAAAATTCATCTTTGACAGTCTAAAAAACACATCTATGAAAAAATTCTATGCATCCACACCTGCATACATGCATGTAATCAATAAAAACACATGAGTTAAGAATTAGGTTTAAATTTAGGTTACGGAGCCGAGGAGACATGAAGCGTACGGATCCATGTGCAAGCTTTTATTTAGAAACATAGTCAAACACAGGCAAGACACAGAGTAATCCTAGGACAAGCATGGGTCAATGATCAGCGAACAATATCCAACAGGTGAGGCAGAGAGATAATCCAGGTACAAGGGCAATAGTCCAAGCGAGGTGCAAACAGAGTCCGAAACGGCAAGGCAAAGGGTAAATCCATGAAACACAGGCAGGAATCAAAACACGAGAAAACAGGCAAGGCAAGACTATGACAACTAAGTGAGCTCCGTAGAGTAGCTATCGCTAGGAGAGTGATAAATGCTACACAATACTCGGCGATCTGTAAGTCCATCGCTTAAGTAAGCTGTGTGATCAGTGTAATCAGCTGTTTGTGTGTGTGTCGTCAGTGCAATGGATGATGGGTATTGTAGTCTGTGGGTGACGTGCAACAGTAGTGTAGTGCAAGAGTCAATTTGATGGAATTGCGACCTCTGGTGGCTATTGGGTGGAAGGCCACAGACCGGATTCGTGACAGGAACAAACAATCTTATTTAAAATGTTCCTTTTAGCCCTGGGCATATGCAGCAATGGAGGGGATGAGTCTGATCTGAACATATGAAAACATTTACAAAAAAATTCCTTTTCCATTAATTATGTTTCTGGTTGGTGATCTTGTTTGCTTTATTAATTACTTCATATGTTAAAATGCTCTAAATCATTAGAATATGTTAGTTTCCTGAGTGGACCCAAGCATTTTCAGTGTTTTTGTCTTTTTACCTGGAATTTCAGATATGTTGCATGTGGGACTTGCTACTGTTATGTCTAGAGTCCCTGAAAAACTGGTTTTATTAGTTCTTCCCACAGTCCTTTATTAAAATACAGAAACAAAAGGAGTTTCATAACTTCTGTTTGAGATGCAGTCCAGTGGAGGAACAAGAAACGTACATTGGTATTATTTGTGTTTAGTAAATACTACTCAATAAAATGCTTACATATTTTACATGATATGATTCTACACATACAGTATTAGACAGCATTACAACATTGTGTACATCTGTAGTTCTTTTGGCTACTAACAAATTCAAAGCAATTATGTTATCTTTTAAAGTATAGCTTATTAGCACACAACTTTCTGATGCTTCAAATGTCTCTCAATTCAGATGCAATTCAGATTCTCTACATAAATACACACACTCATTTTTGGAAAATGTGTACTTTTAAAAATATATTTAAAGAGGTCTGCATTTTTTTTTAAATATATAATTGTGTTTCCTGAGGTGCACTCATAATCTTAGTATGGTACTTCCATGAAAGAACCCACCCTGATTTTAGCCTCTGATTTGAACACTGTAGGAAGTGCTGTGAGCTGCTGTGAGACTCTATGGAAATGTCCACTGCTATGATTGGCTAACATATTTGCATAGGAAAGGAGTGTTACATGTGGAACTCTCTCGAAAAAAACTTTTAACTGCATTTTTACTATAACAGCTGTCAAGATGAACTAATGGTGAAAAGTGTTTATTATAGCATTATATTTAGATTTTGTTGCATCAAAGGTTGCAGTGCCACACTGTAGCTGAACAAAGTGAGCATATGAGCAATGATCTCCTTATTACAATGCAATTTCTGCAATATTTCTCACAGATACTTTCATCACTAACACAATTTACACACAATGGGCCTCATTCATGAAACACGAGCAGAACTAATTTTTGTGGAAATCATATTCTGACATAAACTTTCGAATTCACGAAAATGTTCGCATTTTCAAAATGTTAGTTGGCACGAAAGAAATGTACACCTGCTCCCTACCAGGTGTAAATGGTGTGTAAAATGTTCCGTGTTCTTTTTGGCAAACTGATGACACTGAATTTGATGAACTTCCATCGTAATACTTTACAAGTTCGTTTGCTTGTTTTTTTTGTTTTTTGTAGCTGAGAGTTGATAACTGTTTAGCTATGGGTAAAATGCAGCGCTTGTCACTGTCACTATTTAACCAGCCGTCCAATTAATGGAAGAGGGGCGGGACAAATACCACACCAACCAATCATCGTACTTGTACAACAACTTAACAACAATAGAGAAGTTAATATTACTGATTACTGCATTTTTATATTCAGTAATATTCTTCAAAATGAGATACTAGTAATACGTTACTGTCATGAATATTCCTAATCATAGCAACCAAAGCGTCTCAGCTGGAAAAACGCTGTGCCACCAAACAAAGCATTCTCAAGCGCCACCAGCTGGTCGTTTTAAGAAGAGCACTTGACATTTTTCAGGTGACTAAAACGCTTTGGTGGACACACGTTATTGAATATTTATTGTTAGGCATATGGCCTATTAGTCTTTTTTGCATTTTTGCAATATACTGGAGCCAAACCGGAGAAATTAGACCAGAATATTCCACCGCGTTCCTGGACACGCAATTTGCGTAGCTGTAATTCATAGGCGGGGATTATGCTAATTGTGTAAGAGCGTGCACGAGCGCTCTATTTACGAATGATTGGAATTCATTAACATACACGTTTAACTAGCAAATTGGAAGTTTACGAAGCGTTTGTGAATCCGGAGGAGAGTTTTCGGGAAGGTCCGTTTTACGCGCAATTTATTTAGAATTTACTCCTATATTTACTAATGTTTCATGAATGAGGCCCAACGCATATTAAAGCTGCAAGCAGCGATGACAGGGCCCTCGCACCTGTGCCGCCACCACCCTGTGAATTTAGGAAAACAGAGCACGGTGGACAGTACATGTGTGTACCGAATTTCGTAATGGCTCTTGGGTTCCTTTGTCTGTGAGTTAGCTCAGTGGAGAACATGCCACATTTAAAACACCAGGGACCCAGGTTCCAGTCCCATCTAAGGTGACCTAATTACAGCTACCCTGGGCAACATTCCTCTTATTGCTTTATTTCAATGTAATACATGTCAAGAAATGCATAATTTATTCCAAGTGTGCTGTCTCTTTTTTTTTCTGGGGCATGAGTGATGCCCCGTTTGTGAATGAATCGCTCTTTTGAGACGATTGTGTCCAAAGACTTGGTCGAACAATTTACCAAAACAGTCTGAATTGGCTTGCAAATCAGTTTGAATCATTTGTTCACTTACCTGAATGCACTGAATCATCTAAAGTGGTTTCTCATTTGGAGTCCTAAAATGCACTTACAGTTATTTTAATCCAAACTAATTTTTTGAGCACATGTTAAGAGTGAAACTGCTTCAGATTTGTTTTGTCCTGCAGCTGTGAACTGGTGAAGGAGATGGCGTATGTTAAAGATCTACTCGTGGACTCACTGAAGGAACTGGAAGAAGCTGATCTGAAGGAGTTTCAGTGGAAGTTAAAGAATGATCATGAGTGTATACCAAAGTCTGAAATGGAGAATGCAGATCGGTTAAAAACAGTGGATAAGTTGGTGGACTGTTTTGGACCAGAAGAAGCTGTGAAGATCACTGTGGACATCCTGAGGAAGATGAAACAGAATGATCTGGCTGAGCAGCTGAAGAAAAAACACGATCCAGGTATCATTTTATTCACAGTAACTGTGTCTTTGAGTAACTGTTAAAAAAGTATGATGGTTTAACTTAAACTCTTTGGAAACTAGGAACGTTTTTTTCTCCCGGTGAGTTTTTCCCTGTGTAACATCTTCCCCTGCGGAGCTCATTTAGAAGAGATATTGGGTAAATATCAATCATTGCCTATACATGGAAATGAGAAAATATGACAGCAAGCAAAAACTTCAGGCCCAAGCAGCAAAAGCTCTTCAAGTACATTTGATCAAACACTGCATCTAGTTGTGGTTTTACAAACCCTTAATTAAATATTCTTAATTAAAAAAGCAACTTCTACATGCAACAGCTAATTTCAATAACCCTAACCTAAACAGTCTCATGTTTTGTTTGGTGTGCTAAACAAAATGTCAAGTGTTTGTTAAAGGGTTAGAAATGTTGAAAATGTTAAAATGAGGCTCACGGATCGTCTCGTTTTAATACACAAGGTGTAGACATTGTGGAAGATTCATTGTGCATATGTTCATTGTGTTATAACAGCTTTATGAGATCACGATGAACTGAGATGTCAGCTTTTAGCGATAATAAAGGAAGCGCTGCTCACATTTTGCCATGCCAAACCATGCTGGCAGCAGCCCATCCTTGCTTTTCTGTTAAAAATAACAGTGGTTTGTGAATGTTGTGGCTTAGCCTAAATAACAAATATTTTATCGGGAGCGTTTATGCTGGGATGTTGTGGAGCTTAAGAGATGTTACAGAACCATTTCAAGTGATGTACAGGAAAAAAATTATTATAGAAAGGTACCAAGAACATCGACAAAATAATCCATGTTACATGAGTGGTTCAACCGTAATTTTATGAAGCTACAAGAATACTTTTTGAGTACAAAGAAAACAAAAGTAATGACTTTATTCAACAATTCTTCTCCCCCATAGAACACGCAGGCGGTGCGCTTTGTTCATGAGCAAAGGAAAGCATGCGCATGCGTCATGATAGATAAAATATAGAGTAGCTGTTTCAGTAGAATGATTAAATTTCCCGATTTAAAAATAGTTCCAGTGGGAAAAACACTATATTTAAATGACAAATTGATTAGATGAGTAATAACAGGAGTTAGCATATCTTTATCAGTTTTAATAAACTTTGCATCAAATTGATGAGCATCTCTTCACTTTGAATTTCCCAATGAAGTATTAATTTTGTTAACTTTTTTTTAGTTTTATTAGTCATGGTCAGATACCTTCACCCACAACTTCAGTCAAAATGATATGTAGTTTCCTTTCTGTAAATCTTCCCCATCTTATTAACAGAATCAGTACAGATGCTATTCAGGATAAAAAAGAAAAAAGAGTTGTGGAGGCTTTGACAATTAGCACACCAAAAGCCAATAGCATGCTAATGGCTCAAACTGAAACTACTGCAAGCCACTTAAGTGCAGTAAATGAGAAATACAAATACCAAAAGCTTCTTCTTAGCGGACGACTATTATTCTAATTACAAATAAGTGCAATCAAAATACAAATTATAAGAAGAAAAATATAAATAGGAGGTAAACAGTAAACAGTCCTTCCTAGCAGTAAATAAAAATAACAGATATAGAAAAGAGGTATTAAACAAACACTTACACACTACTTTCATCTCTGCTGATTAATTGTTCTTTTATAAGTCCAATTATCACTATTAAGTAGTTGCTATTAACTAGCATACTGACTGTTTAATAGTACTTATAATGCACATATTAATGTGCATATTTTAGATCCCTTAATCCAACCCTATACCTAAACTATTAATAAGCAGCAAATTAGGAGTTTATTGAGGTAAAAATCATAGTTAACAGTTAGTTAATAGTGAGAATTGGATCTTAAAATAAAGTGTGATCATTAATATTACGTTTTTGGTCACACATCACTTGATGTCAGTGTGAGAGTGTCACATAACTCTTTCCTATATTACGGGGAACCAGCCAAGGAATTTCACCTTGATAATAAAGAAAAATCATTGGATACTGTTGCATAAATAAGTCCCCAAAAGCCTGATTAAACTGACATTTTCCACATGTGGTGGGGAAAGTGGGTTGCTATCTTGCCTGCTGTCCACTACAGTTTTAATCATACAAGTGCTATATTTTTTTTGTAATCGGAAGTACAGGCCAGGATAGAGTATACTGTACATACAGGTTTTATTATAACATTTTTGTAAAAATATGATCACTTCAACGTTTTTTCCCTCT
Organism: Acrossocheilus wenchowensis; assembly: GCA_029620275.1. NCBI lineage: Eukaryota > Metazoa > Chordata > Actinopteri > Cypriniformes > Cyprinidae > Acrossocheilus > Acrossocheilus wenchowensis. The sequence continues at coordinate 112,016 of JAJUBA010000502.1, read as the reverse complement.
TTCTTAAATGCTCAGCTCCAGTTGACAGTGCAGCTGCTCCTCATGATTACACAGGGATCAGCCTCAGACTGAAGAAAAAATTAAAACTGGACTACGATCGGATATTGGTTGGTAATTCTCAAACAGGTCACCGAGAATACCTGAAAGATATATACTGATGTATATGTGGTGGAGAATGAGACCGGAGGAAGAGTGAATGATCATGAGGTGATACAGATCAAATCACAACCGACGTACTTCCAAGGAGACGCCAATCAAGTGTAATGACATGTTTAAAGTTCAGTGTATCACGGGTCGACAAAACAGAAGAGTGCTGACAGTGGGGATTGCAGGAGTGGGAAAAACTGTCTCTGTCAATAAATTCATCCTTGACTGGGCTGAAGGAACAGAAAATCAGGATATAATCTTCATATTTCCACTTCCATTTCGTAGGCTGAATTTGATTAAAGAAGAGTTCAGTCTCATAGGACTGCTTAACAAATACTTCTTTAGTAGTCCTGAAGAACTGTCCTCTCTTCCTAAAGGTGACGGTAAGGTCATGTTCATCTTTGATGGGCTGGATGAATGTCGCTTCCCTTTGAGCTTTAAAGAGTATGACAGCTTTACAGATGTTCGTCAAAAAACAACAGCGAGTGTCATTATAACAAACCTTATCAAGATGCATCTGGTTCCCTCTGCTCTCATCTGGATCACATCCAGACCAGCAGCAGCCGGTCTGATACCCCGAGACTACATTGATCAGGTAACAGAGGTGCGAGGATTCAACAATGACCAGAAAGAGCAATACTTCAACAACCACAGCAGTGCTGGAAACATCATCCATCACATCAGAAAATCCAGGAGTCTGTACATCATGTGCCACATCCCCGTCTTCTGCTGGATCTCTCTCACTGTTATTCAGGATTTGCTGGCTGAAGGGAACAATGACAAAATACCCACAACTCTCACAGGGATGTACATAAACTTCTTACTTACTCAGCAACAACAAATGGAAAGAAAATACTGGGATTATTCTGAACCTAAAGGCAATGTCAGGTCTTTTGAACTGATTATTCTGAAGCTTGGGAAACTAGCGTTTCAACAGCTACAGAAAGGAAATCAGATTTTCTACAAAGAAGATCTTGAGGAGTGTGGACTAGATGTCAGTGAAGCATCAGTGTACACTGGGTTATGCACTCAGATGTTTCAGGAGGAAAAAGTTCCTAAAAGAAATGTTTACAGCTTTGTACATCTCAGCATCCAGGAATTCCTTGCTGCTCTCTATGTGTTTTTGGTTAACAAAGACAGGAAAGCAAACCCATTCCTTGAATCCTGGAAAAAGAAACTGTCATGGAAAGTGTCCAAAAAGCCACTGTTTAAACTTCATAAGACTGCAGTCAAGAAGGCTTTACAAAGCGAGAACGGACACCTGGACCTTTTCCTTCGGTTCCTCCTGGGTCTCTCACTGGAGTCCAATCAGAGTTACCTGATAGTACCAGGATTGGAGCTCAAAACAGAGAATGTCAAAGACACTGCTGACTATATCAAACAGACAATACAGAAGCAGGAATCAGTAGAGAGAACCATCAATCTCTTCCACTGTCTGAGTGAACTGAAAGATGACTTTGTGGAGGAAATCCAGAAGAATCTGAGCTCAGGAAATCTTTCAGCACAGAATCTCTCCTCTGCTCAGTGGTCTGCTCTGGTGTTTGTGCTACAGATGTCAGAAGAGACTCAAGAGAAGTTTGAACTTCAGAAATACAGAAGCTCTGATGAAGCAGTGATACGACTGCTGCCAGTGATCAAAAACACCAGCAGAGCACTGTAAGAGTTTAAATTTATTTATAAACATTATGTAACATTTTAGTATAGGGACCTCTCTCTCACTATTAACTAGTTGCTTATTAGCAAGCCTATTATTAACACACTGGCTGTTTATTAGTACTTATAATGCATTTATTCTACATGACCATATTCTACACCCCTAATCCTACCCAATACCTTACTAAATATTAATAAGCAGCAAATTAGGAGATTACTGGGGCAAAAGTCGTAGTTAATGGTCTCTTAATAGTGAGAACTGGGCCTTAAAATAAAGTGTGACCAAACATTATTAGTCATTTTAATTGGGCCTTAATTGTACACAGGCAACTTGTTGGCCAACACACATGAAAAATGAACACATGTATCATTATGTGTGATGACATTTAATCCAGTGTATTTCCATCAGGCAAGTGGTATTCAAGTTTTAGCCATTTTATTATTCGTAATAGTATCATAAATTAAGGAAATTGAAAATGCTTGTTTGATGTTTATATAACGTGTTAAATTATTGTAACAAATTTAAAATATACTCTCAAGGAAGCTGTTTAAATTTACTTGAATTCTCTGGATAATTTAGTAATCACTGAGTATATCTGATGTTTTTACATTTGCTTTAACTACATCACTACAATCCAAGTTTTTCCGAGTCATCTGTGGTCCAGATTATAAATCCTATCGGATATCACATTAATATAGTTGTTTGTTTTGTTCTCCACACAGGCTACAGTTTTGTAATCTCACATTTCAGTGTTGTGAGAGTTTGTCTTCAGTTCTACAATCCTTAAACTCAGTCCTGAGAGAGCTGGATCTGAGTAATAATGACCTGCAGGATACAGGGGTAAAGCTTCTTTCTGATGGACTGAAGAGTCCCAACTGCATGCTGGAGATACTAAGGTTTGGTTTCAGAAATTTTCATTTGATTTTGTACGTAAATATTTAAAGATCACGCTGCTTAGATTTATTCTAATTGCATTGTGTTTTTCCTTTACAGATTTTCCTTATGTAATCTCACTGCTCAGTCTTGTGAGATTTTGTCATCAGTTTTACAATCATCAAACTCAGTCCTGAGAGAACTGGACCTGAGTAACAATGACCTGAAGGATTCTGGAGTGAAGCTTCTCTCTGATGGACTGAAGAGTCCAAACTGTCAGCTGAAGATACTGAGGTAAATGTTTTTGTAAATCACAAAAAATTACTAAATGACATTTTGTCAAAATGTTAGAACAAGAGAAAAACATTTTCTGGTATGTGATTTTTCTGTAGTTACAGAGATGTATGTATTTTCTTCCCTGAGAAGGATGACTCATGTAAACTGTGGAAATCATCAACAGCACTGACTGAGCTAGCAGTGCCATCTAGTGGCTGTGTGTGCACAAGACACCCTTAGCATCCCAGAAAGGGTCCAAATTTAAAGGTGCCATATGTAATATTGACATCTAGCAGTTTAAATGGGTAATGCTGTCCAAATTTAAAATATTGGAGAGAGCTGTTTCCTCCACCCCCTCCGACTTAGACTTGTATGGTTGAAATAAAGAGACTTTTCCTTTCCTGCCCCAAACCTATCTTCTACAACAAAACACTGGTGACAGAAGAGTGGAGGTTTCTGTTGAGCGATCCAGGAAGAAAATGGCAGTGAGAGAAATTAAAAATTACACTAGATTTTTGAACCCTCGTGTCCAGTGACAATATAGAAATACTTTGTTTCTGTTATTAAGTAGATTTCTACTTTACTGGAGTATATATATGTGTCTGTTGACTTCAGTGCCTTTAAAGAAAGAATGAACACTTCTACTCTCAATTTCCACAGACATTTTTGTTACTAACAAAAATACCAGCAGAAAATAGCAAACTGCACAGATTATTGTGTGACAGTGATGTCTGATTGCCAAACTAATGTGATGTTAACTGTTGCTGTGTGTTTGTGTAGATTGTCTGGCTGTATGGTGACAGAGGAAGGCTGTGGTTATTTGTCTTCAGCTCTGAGTTCAAACCCCTCACACCTGAGAGAGCTGGATCTGAGCTACAATCACCCAGGAGATTCAGGAGTCAAGCTGCTCTCTGAAAAACTGGACCCAAAATGCACACTGGACAAACTCAAGTATGTTGAGCAGCAAGAGTTTTCATATTTTATTATTTCAACTCCTCAGTGTCTCTGTGCCAGATTGAAAAAACACACACACACACACACACACACACACACACACACACACACACACAAACATACACATTTATCTACATATATACACTCCTCAAAAAAAAAAAAAAAAGTGAAAAAAAAAATGTGTCTGTCCATGACTGATGACAGACACTAGCATATTAAGATGACAGAGACTGAGACTAACCTTGTTTATTTTCTGTATTTTACAACCCGAATTCTGGAAATATTGGGACGTGTTTTAAATTTGAATAAAATGAAAACTAAAAGACTTCCAAATCACATAAGCCAATATTTTATTCACAATAGAACATAGTTTAAATATTTGTTATGTTATCTGAAAATATTTACAATTTTAGGCACAAAATGAGCTTATTTACTGCAGATGGCATGGCGGATTGTGTTTACTGACAGTGGTTTCTGGAAGTATTCCTGGGCCCATTTAGTAATGTCAGTGACAGAATCGTGCCAATGAGTGATGCAGTGTCGTCTGAGGCCCGAAGACCACGGGCATCCAACAAAGGTCTTTGGCCTTGTCCCTTACGCACAGATATTTCTCCAGTTTCTCTGAATCTTTTGATGATGTTATGCACTGTAGATGATGAAATGAGCCTTTGCAATTAGACGTTGAGGAACATTGTTTTTAAAGTATTCCACAATCTTTTTACACATTCTTTCACAGATTGGAGAGCCTCTGCCCATCTTTACTTATGAGAGACTCTGCCTCTCTAAGACATCACTTTTATAGCTAATCATGTTACAGACCTGGGCCCGTATTCATCAAGCTTCTCAAAGTGCCATTTTAGTCTTAAGTGCTGAGAATTCATGAAATTTACTCCTACTTTCAAACTTAAGTATAAAAGCAAGTTATCAAATTTCTTAAAGCTAAGAATCACTCTTACTCTCCCAGTTATTTAAGACAGCTCGAGAGGTCTCTCAAGTGGTTAGGAGTTGCCAGGGGCTTGTGATGGCGCTGAGGAGACAGAGACGAGCGCGAATCTTTCAGGAGAGGAAGAATGTTCTTGAAATGTTTGGCGACAAGTGTAGCACTCCTGGAAAGAAGTGTAAAAGAATTAAAGAAAGGATGCTGGTGTGATGGCTTCACGTGTCTGCATTTACTGAGAATGAAGCGCATCACGGGCGCACCCCGACCCAGCATACGATGACGTCATGCAAGTATGCCAAATGGAAATAATTAATTTACTAAATGCACAAAATATTTTCCTTCTCATAAACACAACAAATTAAATACTATTTTGCAATATTAGAAAAATAACATTAACCAGTTTTATATTAACTCTGGGAACTTAATCACACGAGCACTTTATCAAACGGTTACATTTCCTCAGTTATTCAACACGAGCAAACACATTTACATTACCAAAGAACATCATTACTGACTTCAGTCTAGCGCGAGTATTGTGCGATCTACACTGTGATGAATAAATCTCTTACCCCTTATTTACACTGCACGCGTCTGCTGCTCCAAGGCCACCGGAGCTGATCAGCCACGCCGTGGCAAGTTTCTGAAGCGGCTCACCGCGCTGCATCACTAAAGATAGGCACCTAGTCTATTTTTGATGGATAATAATAATAATCGTCGTCTCGCTGTCGTCAAAGGCATCAGCAACAGGCAATATCTCTGACTATCATCAATACACGTTACTATCTCTATCGGCACAACCCTAAATTGAAGGTTGTGATGACGCTTCGTTTCCTTGCCATAATGTATTCTCTTGAAAATTCTTTATTGTCAAATATGTGTTGAATGTAAACTGCCATTAGGAATTTAACCATTCAATGTGAATTTATCTGAGAATATTCTTAATTAAGGAAATCTATTCAGTGATTGGTCCATGAGTATTTCGTCATCCAAAATCCCGCTTGTGGCACAACAAAGTGTTGTGAATCATCTCTAAAGCCCGGTACACACCAAGCCGATGGTTGGCCGTCGGGCAGTTTTTGTTCGTTGGCCGACTAAGTTTTCTCAGTGTGTTCTGCGCCGTCGGCTGAAGTTGGTCGTCGGCTTTTTTTCGGCCGATTCGACATGTTGAATTGGCGTTGGAGCTCGTCGGTCAGTCGGGCCATTTGATCATTCTGTCGTCAGCAAACTTGATGATGTGGTTGGAGCTGGACTTGGCAGTGCAGTCGTGAGTCAGCAGCGTGAAAAGCAGCGTTCTTTTCTGTTGTGTAAACAAAGTCCAGTGTGTTATTTCCCCTTGTTGCAAAGTTCACATGTTGGTAGAACTTTGGCAAAACTGTCTTTAAGTTTGCGTGGTTGAAGTCACCGGCTATGATGAAAAAGCCGTCGGGGTTTTGTGTTTGTTGTTCGCTGATGACGCTGTACAGCTCGCGAAGCGCGTCCTTAGTGTTTGCACACGGGGGGATGTAAACCGCAACAATAACAATGGCCGTGAACTCCTGCGGCAGATAGAACGGTCGACACTTCACAAACATAAACTCCACCAGCGACAAACAGTGTTTTGATACTAACGCAGCATTGTTACACCATTCTTTGTTGATATACACACACAAGCCACCGCCGCGAGTCTTACCAGACAGTGATGAATCTCTGTCCGCTCGGTAGCAGTTTAGCCCGTGCAGCTGAATGGCGGAGTCCGGGATGTTGTCGTTTAGCCATGTTTCAGTGAAAACAGACACACAACAATCCCTTGCCTCATGCTGTGTAGATCGACTGAGTTGAATTAAGTCCAGTTTGTTTTCCAGAGAACGAACGTTTGAGAGAATGAGTGTTGGAAGAGCCGGTCTTGTGGGGTTAGCTCTTAGCCTGGCTCGTATACCTCCGCGCTTACGTCCTCTCTCACACCGCTTGCGACGCCGCCTTGTGCGGGTAGCGTCAGTAGGCGAGGCCGCGGTCTCGAGGTCCGGCTCCAGCAGTAAACAAAGGCCTCGTAGCTTCTCAGTAGCCGCCTGCGAGAGTTTGTGTTTGTATGTGTTGTTGATATCCAAAAGGATTTGGCGATCATAGATGTATCCTGGAGTGATCTCCCGATGAATTTGCGGTAAATTGACATTGTTTGGAGACGAACAGACGACATTAAAAGACATAAAAGCACCGTTTTTGGGACCCGGAGACGTCGCTGCGTCTAAGCGCGCCGCCATCTTGGATTTTTTTTTTTTTTTTTTTTATAGTTACATATAGTTAAGTGAGTTACAAAACATATAGTTAAGTAAGACTTGAACCAATGAAGGGCACCCCTCAAAGATGTAATGATCTGCAGTATCAAACGCCACACTACTATTGTTATTGAGACATTATTTTCATGTTTAACACTGTAAAGCTGCTTTGACACAATCTTGTATTGTATAAAGTGCTATATAAATAAAGGTGACTTGACTAAGATCTAATAAAACTAAATTTGCCAGAAGTCCAGAATCAACACTTATATAATTGTAAAGTTTTAAATTGCTATGTTGTGCTCTAAAACCTGACTGACCGATTTCAAACTCAAGTTTGTGATTGAAAAAATGTGACCTTCTCTAGAACTTTAGAGAGGAAAGGCTGTTTTGAAATCGGTATAAAATTAGGTAAATCTGTAGTATCCAAATTTAGTCTCTTAATTAAAGTCTGCACAATAGAATGTTTAAAATAGGCTGATAAAATAGGCACAGAGCCTGTATCCAGGCAGCAATTTATTAAAGTCAAAATACTAGGACCAATAACATTAAAAACCTGGGGCCGTATGTATAAAGCCAGTCAGAGTAAAATTTAAGTCTTAAATATGTTTTGTTGTATGTTTGAACGCTGTTCTGTGAGTGAGCACGTATGGGGAGAGTAGGAGAGAGCTCATGCTAAGATGTTTGCTCTACCACTGTGCATTGTGTTCCAGTCTGTTCCAGTCTGTTTTGTAGCATCCACCAGTGTGTTTTCCCCTTGTGGATTCACATTAGTGATGTGGCTTACTGGAAAAGTAAGTTCTTAAAAGTAACTCTACATTCCCGGCTGTTGGTGATTACACACGCGCCATTGTGTTAGCAACCCTGTTTGTTTAGCATGCTGCTCTTTTATGCTGTCCATAATCAATCACACGACAGGAAGAATCCAAGAATATTCAAAGAAATACACATAAAATAGATAAAAGGAATAAAATGGCGTGACATGTACACCTATTAAAACTCCAGTACAAACAAAGTGTGTGTATGTGTGCATCTGTGCTTGTGTGTATGAGTGTGTCTGTTTACTGATTGAATGTGACACTGTGTGTGTTTTCTAGTGTGGATCATGGAGAACAGATCAGGATTTTTGCGGGATTACGCAAATGTATGTCTACAAACACAATCACACACACTCAAACAAGCACACACAAACTCAGATATACACATAGCTGTAGCGATTGTTGTGTTATAAATGTCTCTGTTCTTGTGTTCAGATGCCTGTTTTCACAAACTGGATCCAAACACAGCAAACACTCAACTCATTCTGTCTGAGGAGGAAGGAAAGGTGACATGGGTGAGACATTATCAGCCGTATCCTGATCATCCAGACAGATTTGATAGATATAATCCTCAGCTGTTGTGCAAAGAGAGTGTGTGTGGACGCTGTTACTGGGAGATCGAGTGGAGTGGAGATAATGTGTTAATATCAGTGTCATATAAGAGCATCAGCAGGAAGGGATCGAGTGATGAGTGTGTGTTTGGAAATAATGATCAGTCGTGGAGTTTGATCTGCTCTCCCTCCAAATACTCATTCAGACACAATAAGATAGAGACTGACCTCCCTGTAGAGCCCATCAGCAGGAGAATAGGAGTGTTTGTGGATCACAGTTCAGGAACTCTGTCCTTCTACAGCGTCTCTGACACAATGAGACACATCCACACAGTCCAGACCACATTCACTCAGCCGCTCTATCCTGGACTTACTGTTGGTTATCAATCATCAGTGAAACTGTGTTGATAGACCTGAGTTCTTCTCATAAGGCTTAGAGCTACATGATAAATCAGTAAGAGTGAGATATTGTAGTCTCCTGTTTTCTCTTAATGCCATGAATACTGTTTTAGTGAAATAACATCAGAATAAAAGTGTGTAATAAATCCTCATATAGACAGTAAGTTTTGTGTGTAAGAGTCCTGCTGAGTGACAATGTGTTTCTGTGTAGTGCCACATCAGTCCTTTGTATTATTATGACCAAAATAACCTTTTAACTAAAAAGTACCCTTGACAAACATGACTCTCCAAGAAGATGTAATTCTTATATTTTTTTACTCATTTGATCTGTACACAAATAAAAAAATGCAATGTCAAATTAAATTCAGTTTTATTTCATGATGAATATTTATATGTATGTTTTATCACCTGCACTGTGAAATATAAACGATTCCTCACAAGACCAAAATGAACCTCATAAGAGCAAAAGACATTAACAAATGTCAAAATGGACACTAAATGCTACTTTAGTTCACGTCTTGGGTTTCAGCAGGTTTTTATCTTCTTATATAGGGCTCAACGGATCTAAAGGGAATCATCCACACTTCACAAATTTATCTGATCATTAAGATGATTTCGGGCAGCAACACAAAGTCGATTCTCTGTTAATTTAATCTAATATTTAATGATTATTTTTAATGTTATCAATTTATGTAGCAAATGAGAAGCGATAAAGCTACAGAATGTATTTTGAGACAAAGGTCTTTGTAACAGCTCAGAATTGAGCTGGTTAGGAGAAATGAAATATAAATTGTTATAATTTTTTTTTTCGCTAAAATGTTAAAATGATTTAAATGTGTAATCAAAGTCATCCTGTGCTTTGAACATTGAAATAATTGAATTAATGTAACAAAATAGGCGTGATGTTTTGTCATAAGATGGGTGCTATTTTTGACGTCACTGAGATGAGACACTATCAGAGAGAGAACATACACTTTGTAGATTGCAAGTATCATCAAAGAGAATTAAAAGGCAAATATATTAATTATTTCATTTAATATTTACATTCATTTCAATTTCACTGCAAAGTAAAAACAAACATCTTGATGAAAGTCATTTTCCTGGTCTGTCTGGTTATTGTGTTAATGTGCTTTACCTCATTCTTGCCCTCTGTAGCGAATCTGGTGATCTGGCCTATTACTGTGTATCCTGTGTATATTGATAAACATAAGAAAAAGAATGCACACTTCTAGCACCACTGGATACAGTTAGTGGCGAGCCAGCCAGGAGGCCACTGTAGTCTAGTATGGTCATATTAGCAGACACTTTTGCATAAATGATCCCAAATCACCTTAACATAGGGATGTCATTATAGAGTATGGACATTGTTCTGCTCTAGTTACTCTCAAACCTTTACTGCCTTGCACTTTCAAGAGTCCATAAAAGTCTACCACTGATTCACAGCAAAGCTCGGTGGTAGAAATTTTGATGATCTCCTAATAGAACAGCTTCTCTCCACTGACAAGAGAAAGCAGTTGAAAGAATCCCAAGCACGATGGGATAGTCAGAATGGTCAGTATAGTGCCCCAGGAACTTTAAACGCTGTCCAGCCATTGTAGGGAGACGTACAAGGGCTGTCATTTTCTCAAACAAGTTTTAATAAGTCAGAGATAATGAGCAATTTAATGTTCCATGGAAAATGTTGTCCAGCTGGCTTACCCAAAAGATTACGATCGGCACAAAGTGCACTGCCCAAGTGAACATTGAGGGAGTTCCTTACCCTTGTCTACTTGAGATCTCAAGTGAAAACCATTTTCCAGTCTTACTATGAGCTAAATGTTCCCAATTTACCCATAACATTCCTGGAAAACCTGGTAGAGATATAAGGAGCAAATGGTCAAGCCGTACATTACCTGGGTTATGTTGAGGTGAAAATCAGGTTCCCCAGGGATTTCCTTTTGTCAGACAGTGAAGTGTCAACACTTATTTTAGCAATCCCAGAAACTGCTGTCACTGCCCAACCTAAGGTGCTAATAGGAACAAACTCCTTCGATCTTGTATACGAAAAACACCTTGAAGCCAATAGTTTGTTATGCCATCCCATTTGACTATAGGGCAGTTAAGCCATCAAACAAAGATAACAATATAAAGTAAACAGTAGCATCGGAATTGTTCGAACTTCCAGATGTTCACCCTATTGTTGTTCCTGCAGGTCGAAATGTTCTCCTTGAAAGAGTGCTGAGTGTCAAGGACAAGTAGCAGAAAAATAGGCTGTGACAGCCTCCTTTGTGTTCACCCTTTCCAGGAGGACTGCTAGTTGCCAGCTGCTTACTAAACTTACCTTAGCATGTATCACGGAAGGTTCCAGTCATGTTAAAGAATGAAACGGAGCATGACATTATCAATTGCAGACATTCACGCTTTGCAGAAATTGATGTAATGCAAGGTCTTGCAGTCTGATAGCTTGGAGTCAAATGTCAGTGTGAAATCTTCTGAAAATCTCTGCTTTTATTTCAGCGATTCCTGTCTGGCCAGAAGAGTGGAAAAGAAGAAATCACTGAGAAACTGTGTGCTATGCCTGAAATATTTTTGCTATGCGACATGGATATTATGCTGCATTCACACCATATCGTAATTACCGTAATTCCGAGATGACAACATGTGATGTTCAACTTGGTGCTGTTCACGTCCTTGGACTGGGGATTATCCATTTCTATAGCGACAGTCAACAAAATGAACCCGCATGAAAGATTGTTGCTGGTAGCTCTAAAAATGCAATTACAACATTGCATTACATTTGTATGCTACTGCTAAATATTGCAGATCATAGAAAGTATGTCAGGTAAAAAAATAATTACCATTTGTTTGATAGTTGTTTGTTATTATTAAGGACTGTGATAAATGTGTTACTGCTAACCTAACCAAACAACAACAAAATAATAACAGTATAAAAACTTACATAATATGTTTCACATTATAGTATACATGTATCTATTTTCCCCTTTTTAGAGCAGCAATAGCTTTCTATGAAAATGAAAGGGTATTACCAGCAGTACTGAAATCAGGCATTGCCTGGATGCGAATTCTTGACATGACCCCAAGCATGTTCCAAAAACACCTGCGATTTACAAGAACACAGTTTGAGCACTATGTGGAGCTTTTTTGAAGCAGCAAGGGCTGGATGAGGAACTTGGCACTGGTTGTGGCCCTGAAAGAATCCCTTTAATCCAAAACGTTATGCTTTTTCTTTGGTAAATGGCAAATCAGAATTCGGTCAGAGAAAGCCTTTCGCAAGGGGTAGCCCACAAAACACTTTTACAAGTGTTAAAAGCAACATCTGAACTGGCAAAAACTTGCATTCAGTGGCCAAATTCTGTGAGAAAGCAGAACAGCTCAGAGCACTTTTTAAGTATATGCGGCATATGACCATTTGATTCACTGTTATAGGGTTATATACTGTTATATGTCCAATAGCACATATTTCTAATATTTCGCTACATTTCATACACTGCATCTCCAAAGAAAACTAAGTTGTGCCTATAAACGCCCCTCCTTATCTTTCCTTCTGTATATGTTCACATATTTTATTCAAAATGGTTTGCTAATGTTGCAAATAAGTCCATTTGTCTACAATTTAATAGATCAATAAATGGACATTCTGTGCTATGTAAAATGAGTGCTATGAGGGAAATATATTACAATTTAAACTAAACTGAATCTGAATTCTGTTACAACTAGCCCCGTCCACGGGGTAACTAGTAACATTTAACTCCTGGCGCTTTTGGCGATACTGCACAGGAACAGTTGGTCCGATGAACATACAAACAGTGCTCATTTGTAGGTGAGGCTTTTATGTGGCTTGTTTAAAAATATGGTTTGTCTAACTCCATTACTTTGTTCATTATTTGGTCAAAACCAAAAAGTGTTGCTTTGTGTTCCGCTCTCCCCTACATACATACATGCACTGATAGATCACTATCAGTGTATGTGTGTAGGAGAGAGGGGAGCACAAAGTAACTAGCGGTGGGACAGATGCACAAGCTTGTCAAGTGAATATCGCTTTCTCACACACATCACGGGGAAGTGTATAGTTCAGTCAGAAAAGTAAGCAAATAAGTTAATGCACAAGTTACTCAAGTTGCTTGATGGTAAGAAGAGAGTGTGCGTACAGTGCACAACCCATTTTTTATCACCAAAATAGTATGCGCATACTTGTTACTGTATAATGAGTGGTTCCCTGCATTATTCCAAGAAAACTTCTTGTGATTACAGTTCTGAGCTGCTGCAATGGAGCAGCTCTAATATGCTGTCAAATTCAAATTGAAATAACATAGAGCAATAAAATGAACAGTGAAATTAACAAAAGCTTGTACATGTAATGTGGGGTTTTGGGGTTCTGTGTTTTATTCTTTTTTTCATGTCTTTTAGTTTGAAGTTAGTCATGGTTCCCATTTGTGTCATGCTTCCCTTGCCCTCATGTCTCTTTGCTATTGGGTCCCTTGTTCTTTGTGTCATGTTCTGATTGGTTGTCTTAGTCATGTGTCTTGTTTCCCATTGGTTTGTTCATGTCATGTGACCCTCTCTGTTTGCTATAAGTAGCCATGTCGTTACCTTGTCTCTTGTCGTGTATTGATGTTGTAACTTGCTGTCGGTGAGTCACATTTTATTATTGGGTGATTCAACACATATATGTTTTTCCAGCGCAGAAGTTCAGCACTTTTAGAGCTTCATCCCTCGATCTGATGTGAGCATAAGTATTGGAACAGTTTCCTCGCAGGTCTTTCTGAGTGATCAGCTGCGTCCTGTTGCATTAATTCTTCAGATATTAAAAGCAGGGAATGTGTCCTATCAGTTATATCCATTACTTCTGCATTCTGAATTGTGCATTCGATGATGACGCACACAAACCAGGATGAAGATGAGGGAGCTGACTTTGAGAGAAAAGCAAGCAATTTGGATGCTAAAAGAAAAGAGGAAGTCATTTAGAGCTCCAGAAAAAACAGGACATGGAGAAATCAAGAGTTTGGAAACCACCAGCGACACCAGCAACCAACAACGACCTGGGGTGCGTTTCCCGAACAACGACGTAACTCGCTGATTAACCACCATAGTACGATGCATTGTTTTGGAAACGAACAAACTAGTCACGACTGTTTCCCAAACACGGTTGCATCTCCGTCGTTTGAACCACGTTGGTTCAGCTACATAGGACCATTGTTAATGACGTCACACACGTGGTGGAGGAATAACTTCTGCTATATTTAACTGATTAAAGATCTCTAAGATGCTGCTGTATTGAACATGGCACCTACTGACTAATTTACTATTTTTTTTTCCCTGTCATTTTGCTTTATTTGATGTTTGATTCACCGCGAGTTCCATCTTACGTCACACTCCGGGTTCCCTTAGGCATTTATGCACATGCGCACTTCTCAAAAATGGCACTTACAAAAATACATAATTAAAATGCATTTTATATTTAGATAGAATGGAAGATACAGATAGCACTGCATGTTAGCTTGCTTGTTGTGCCCAAGAGCATATTTATTTAAGACCATATATCTTGTTAACAAGAAACTATGCTTCTAACCACAGGTCGAGAGCTGCAGTTCCAACCACGTAAATTTGTGACGCTGATTGCGAACGTTCGTTTGAACTATGGTTTCGGGAAACACCGAATCGTTGAACTATGCTGGTAACGACGGAACTTGCGACCATAGTTGGCTAACGATGCTTTTGGGAAACGCACCCCTGATCGGCTGAGAAAACAACAGTAGTTGATGACAGACAAATCATAAAAGCTGTGAAAATGAAAAGACGTATCTGTAAAATCACCAACAACTTCCAGAAAGCTGGGGTGATGCTCTGACAATCTACTGTCCTCAGGAGACTTTGACACAGAATTACAGATGCTACACAGCAAGATACAAACCTCTGACCAGCTCCAGAAATAGAAAGGCAAGATTAGAGTTTGCAAAAAAGCACAAAGGTGAGCCAGAAGAGTTTTGGAACTGTGTTTATGGACCGATGAGACAAAGATGAACCTTTATCTAAGTGATGGGAAAGCAAGAATGTGGAGAAAAAAGGGAACTGCGTTGATTCCAAGCCTACAGCCTCATCTGTAAAGCATGGTGGAGGTGGTGTCATGGCATGAGCATGCATGGCTGCCTCTGCAACACACCCTCTCAACTTTACTGATGACTCAATGTATGATGACCGTAGCAGAATGAATTGGGAAGGGTACAAAACCATCTTGCCTACCGATATTCAAGAAAATGCCACCAGATTCATTGGGAAGTGCTTCATATTGCATCAGAACAATGACCCAAAACATGAATTTCAGCAGCTGAAGAGGAGAGTGAAGGCAGAAACTCCCCAAAACCAGCAACAATTGGAATTGGCTGCATTAAAGGCTGGAAAAAGTATTTCAAAGGATGAGAGCAAGAGTCTGGTGATGTCTATGGGTCACAGACTCACTGCTGTGATTGTGTGCAAGGGATCTGGAACTAAATAATAGCTTTTATATCTGCCTTCTGTTCAACTGTCCCAATACTTATGCTCGCATCAATGAGTGGGATGAACTCTAAAAGTGCTGTTCTTTTTATTTGGTAAAACGTGTGTTGAAACGGGTAATAATAAAATGTGACATTCTATAATTTTGTCTTCTATTCATTTTTAAGTGTCTTGACTCCACAACCAACAGAGCAATTTTGTCTTTACTGTTCCAATACTTATGGAGGGCACTGTATATGAGAAGCATTTGGTTTCAGACGCTGTTGATGAAAGGAAAATTCAGAATAGTTCACCCAGAAATTTAAAAAATTGCCATCATTTACTTAGCCTCATGCCATTCCAAACCTGCAAGACTTTCATTCATCTTAGAAACAACACAAATAAAGATATTTTAATGAAATCTGAGAGATTTATGTCTCTCCATTGACAGTCTACGCAACTACAACATTGACGCGTCAAAAAGTTCATAAAGAGATTGTAAAACTAATTCATATTAATCAAGCTAAGTCACAATTTTCAGAAGAGACTCAATTTCTTTATATGATGAGCAGATTTAATTTAGGCTTTTATCTACACAAACTCTGATCAGCAAACACAAACAGAAGCTCAACCATAAGTGCTTGATGTGCAAGATCAAACTTCACTGGTTTTTGCAGAAGCTCAAACGTGATGCATAACATCTAAGAATGAATCCCACTGGTTCCTATACGTCAAACAAACATGCTTGAGCTACTATTTGCCATTACTGATGTGTGGGCGGATTAATGTGTATATGTTGTGTGGTGAATCACCCCTTTAAAATACGATGTTTTGTACATCAAATGAAGATTTTCTTGGATTGAAATAAATGGAGGGCATAATATTTATTTAAATGCTTTTAAAATATATTTTAAAAAATATACAAAAAAATTTAAATATATATTTTTTGGCCCTTTTTTTGTTGTTGTAAATTTTGAAATGCATTTCAAAATATTTATTTCAAATATATTTTGAAATATACATATGGTTGAGCTTCTGTTTATGTTTGCTGATAATATATATACACACATACTGTGTGCACAATTATTAGGCAAGTTGTATTTTTGAGGATCAATTTTGGTTTTGTACAACTACAGTGCTCTTGGTCAATACAAAATGTTAACAAACCCTCAAACCTGAACATTTAAGTAGTGAAACTGAAGTTTTGGCTTTCTTAAGAGAATATCTACAAAATTATTATGCAACTAAATGAAAACCAAAGATTTTCCCCATCTCACTTGTTTATTTTCACCTGTTAAAGTGAGAATAATAAACAAATTCAATTTACAAATAAACATTTCTGAAATTTCAAAAAGAAAACCTCAGTGACCAATATAGCCACCCTTCTTCTCGATTACAGTCACAAGCCTTCAATTCACGGAGTCAGTCAGTTTCTTGATCTGGTCAGAATCAACTTTTTGTGCAGCCGCAACCACAGCCTCCCAGACACTGTTCAGAGAAGTGTACTGGTCACCTTCACTGTAAATTTCCTGCTTAAGAAGGGCCCAAAAGTTCTCAATAGGGTTTAAGTCAGGTGAAGAAGGGGGCCATGTCATTAGTTTTTCCATTTTTAAGGCCTTTACTGGCCAGTGGAGTACTTTGATGCATGTGATGGAGCGTTGTCTTGCATAAAAATCGAAGTCTTCTTGAAAGATGCAGACTTCTTCCTGTACCACTGCTTGAAGAAAGTGTCTTCTAAAAATTGGCAGTAGGTCTGAGAGTTGATTTTGAGTCTGTTTTCAAACCGAAAAGGTCCAACTAGCTCATCTTTAATAATACCTGCCCATACCAGTACCCCACCTCCACCTTGCTGGCGTCTGAGTCGAGGTGATCCAATCACGGGCCCATCCATCTGGTCCGTCAAGAGTCACTCATCTCATCAGTCTACAAAACCTTTGAAAAATCTGTCTTCAGATATTTCTTGGCCCATTCTTGACGTTTCAACTTATGTGTCTTGTTCAGAGGTGGTCGGGTTTCAGTCTTTCTTACCTCGGCCATGTCTCTGAGAACTGAACACCTCATACTTCTTCACACTCCAGGTAGGTTGCAGTTGTGGAATATGGCAGCACTGGAGGATAATGAGTTCCTGGTCGCTTCATGTTTGATTCTTCTCAAATCTTTGGCGGTTAATTTGCGTCTTCTCGACACGTTTCTTGCGACCCTGCTGACTATTTGCTACAAAACGTTTGATGGTTCTGTGATCACTCCCCAATATCTTAGATATTTCAAGAGTGCTGCATCCCTGTGAAAGACTTTTGACAATTTTTTACTTTTCAGAGTCAGTTAAATCTCTTTTTTGGCCCATTTTTTCTGAGGAGAAGAATCTGCCTAATAATTATGCACACCTTGATATAGGGTGATCTTCTTAGGCCACACCCTCCCTCGTTACACAAATACACATCACCTGATATGCATTAAATCCAATAAGCATTCAAGTTTATACAGCTTACAATATTGCTTTACTCCCTAAAAAAGTAACTAATTACGGTACGTAGCTACTTTTTATGGAAAGTAATGCGTTACATTACTTTTGCGTTACTTTTTAAATATGAGCAGGGCTTGATTGTTTTTAATACAAGAAGTTCTATTTATAGCAAATGTAAAAGCCATTTCACACCAAAAAGTTTAATGCATAAATGTGAGCCCTTCCCCAGATATTTTCTTAAGTGCATTTCCCACAATTCACAATTTTCATATATTTATAAAGATTTGCTCATCTAGAACATAGTTTTGAGGAATACATTGACCATTTGAATTAACATTGAAATTTCTGACATAGCAGCAAATTTCAGGGTATCATGCTAGCTACCTAGCTATAATACTGACCCAGGTGAAAAGGAAATATATTGAAATTGCACTTTTTGAACATACTTAATATATTTAAATGACACTGTATTAAGTGCATATTAAATGTATTATTTTGCAACAACTTTAAGTATATTAAGTGTATTTCAAGATATGTTTAAGATCAATTTTAAGCTATTTGCAATATATTTAATGTATTGAAATTGTGTTAAATTGGAACCACTTTAAGTATATTTAGTGTAGTTCAACTACATTTCTTGAAATTGTATTTATAGTACACTTTAATGTTGTACTAAAAGTATAATATAAATTTATTTTAAGCTAATCTTTAATGTATTCCCAGCATATTTTAAATATAACATCAGCTCATTAATAATATATTTTCGGGAACACTAAAAGAGCCACTATTAGTATATTAAAAATATATTTTACAAAACCATTTAGCATGACAATAATTCATTTTTAATATATTAACATTATACTTTACAAAGCCATTTAATATGACAATAAAACATTTTTAATATATTACAAATATAATGAAAAATAGTCTTTCTGTAAAGAAGCATTACTATAAAATACACACACATTTCCAAAACTACAAAACTTTATTTTAATTTTGTAAATTTTTTACATAGTCTTTAGCCAAAATATGTTCACATAACATAAAGATCAGTGATCTGTAGAGCTACATTTAACACAAAATAATAATAATAATGAAAACAAATCAATAACGTGGATTTTTAGCAAAATAGCAATGGTATCAAACAGTTGAACCAAATATGGAACCACAGAAGACAATAAAATGCATTTTTAACAAACTAGCAATAGCCACAAACAGTTAACCAAGAACTGTAACAATTCGAACATCTCTATCTTCATCCTTCCAGTGCAGAGTGACTGTTCTTTGAGTTTGACTCATTGTTGCATTTCCTCCGAATGAGGGCCCGCACCTCAGACACTGTTGTATTCGGGAACTCTTTGATCACAATGTCTGTGAAAAGGGAAAAAGTAACTTAGAAAAAAATCAAAGCAAAATAAACCCCTGTTAAAAAACAAAACAAAAAAAAAAACAAAAAACAAGAAAAAAAAGTGTTGCAACAATATTTTTTGACATTTAGTCATTTTATAATGCCTCGTTTCCACATAGTGGTATGGTTACAGTACAGTACGATTTGGGCCAAAAATCATTAGGATATTAAGTAAAGATCATAGTCCATGAAGATATTTTGTAAATTTACTACTGTAAATATATCAAAACTTCATTTTTGATTAGTAATATGCATTGCTAAGAACTTCATTTGAACAACTTTAAAGGTGATTTTCTCAATATTTAGATTTTTTTGCACCCTCAGATTCCAGATTTTCAGATAGTTGTATCTCAGACAAATATTGTTCGATCCTAACAAACCATACATCAATGGAAAGATTATTTATTCAGCTTTTAGATGATGTATAAATCTCAATTTTGAAAAATTGACACTTCAGACTGATTTTGTGCTCCAGGGTCACAAATATGCTGATGGATTTTCTAAATGGTTATCCATACACAAAAAAAGACAGCGAAAATAATTATTGCAATCATGAATTTATTATCATAACTTTTTTTCTAACCATTTCTGAGGATTCAGCATGAGACAGCTCACTGGAACTTGAGCTCGAGCTGTGTGAGCCTCTTTTCATGGACTCTAGGAAATCTCTGAGAGATGATACTATGCCAGGAAGCTCTACAAGACAAAAAGAAGTTGCAAGTATGTTATACAAAGTTAGGACAGTACAAACACCCATTTGGGTTCTTCATTTGTACTTGGTCTATCGGTTAAATAATAAAATTAATTTTCTAAAGAAGCATTGATGTAACTTCAAAACTATTTTCTTGTGCAAAGACAGGACATTCTAGGTTCTAAGTTGCAAGTTGGTTGCGGCTGGTAAAGGTTTTGCTAAATTTATAAAAGATGAATACAACACAAACAACCACACATCGTATATGTATGGTCATGTGGATAAAAAGGTAATATTGCCTTAAAACAATACTTTGACATAGCATCTGCAGTTGAGTTGACCGTAGAGAGTGAGGTTTGTGGATGTAGCTTATGAAGTGATCGACCAGATTTTGAATCCACCTTTTGCCAAACTTGCTCTCCTTCCTCTTCTCATCACAGTTTTCAAATCGGAAATACTTATTCAATAAAAATGAAGAAAAATGAATGGAAATAAATTGCTTAACAAGTGTTTAATAATAATGAATCAATTGGGTAGGTTTAGGGAAGACTTTGTTGTCCCAAAAAGGCAACATCCATTTAATAATTTTAATAAATAATTAGTGTAAACAGCATATTGCTATTTTCACATATATCCGCAGCCCTAAACTACAATCATACGACATTGTCATTAATGGTTGTATAGATGGTCACAGTCGTTTCTTATGGATGGAAGTGTACATAACCAACATCGACCCTAAAATAGCCAGTTAGTTTGTCAAAAGGAGGATTCAAACTTGGGTAGATTGTATCATGAGCTACATTAACAGGTTTTACTCTCCTACACAGATTCTTCTGCACGCTCACCAACAAGCTGACATGAACATGACAAGTGTGGTTATTATTGCTTGGCCTTAATCCTCTTCTGTAGACAACTTTTGCTTTTATAACATTAAAGGTAACCTATTAAGCCCCTTTTTGTAATATAAATCTCAGGTGTCTCCAAAATATGTCTGTGAAGTTTCGGATCAAAATACCCCACGGATCATTTGTCATATGATGTTTTAACTGCCTCTGTTTGGGTGGGAGATAAAATGTGCTGATTTCGTGTGTTCGTGATTCACTTTACACTGACAAACAATACCGGAGAAGCTCACACAGCTTATATAACTCTCGAAATGGATCATTACAAACTGCTAACGATGCAAAATTTCCAGACATCAACATAGGGAGAAATCTGGAATCGCAGGTTCAAAGAGATTGTTTATGATTTAAGGGGATTATAAATATATATATGAGAATACCATAAATATATTTAAGAATTCAGGGGGATTACATATGGGCGATTTTTACCATTACAGGCTTGTTTATTACACACACTGTAGATACACAATTGTGTTCAAACACCTTTTTGCATAATATGTCTCCTTTAGTTAAACCTAACGTAACTAAATTGGACAGACTGACTATAAAAACTAGGCTAAACGGCCCCATACACACACATATACATATAATTTTGTAACCTAAAAGAGAGAAGCAGATCAAGAATTGAATCCTTAATTAAAGGTTTCATATTTACATTTTAATTCCTAAGATTTTACCTTTCAAAGCTTTGACCACATCATCATCAAGCGCGAGAGGAGTGTTCAGGGGAGATGTCCTCTGAAAAAGACTGTTCTCAGATTCCTTACTTGCATTATCTTCTCGTTCGTTGTCACTGTCCAGTGCAGCCTGTGTGTTACATTTGACACACGTTTACAAGAGGCTCAGAAACCACTTACAATAAGTTAGTCATGTTGTATGTTTAACCAGTGAAGATTACAGCAAATGTCATGTTGATCATTTTGGTTTAATTTCAAATTCACGATTTCTAATTATTGTGATGCTGTGGTTCATGCTAAATCTGCACTATTCACCTCTTACAGAGATTTATGGACATTAGAAGTCTCACAAAAGACCATGCAAATAGCAAACATAAGGGCAACTAGCCCATGCTCCCTGCAGCTCCCATAAATAAAAGAAACTAACTAAAAATATATTTTTATATATTTAAACATTTCTTTACTGAAGGAACCAATTGGACACCTGAAAGAGAACATGCTTTATGAATCTTCCTCTGAGAGTAAGTGGCGGCTAACCTTGCTCCATTAGTCAGATTTGAAAAAACAAACAACTGTTAAAATTATTTTATATGAAATTAAAACACAGCTTACCCTTTTCCTTGATGGTCTCTGCTCTGCATTTTCAAACAAGTCAATGACTACGTTTACATGGACATCAGTAATCTAATTATTTACTTTATTCTGAATAAGACAATATTATGATTAAGGTGTTTATTTGGGTTGCTTTTAGAATAATCCTTTCATGTTCCCGTTTTACATGTTAGAGTACATAGATCGATTAATGGCACGCGTCATTAGGTCACCACCCGACGCAAACATATAGCTCGTCTTCGTGATGATGCCAAATACAGTTTTGCGTGTTTCATTTTTAATTTTATGAAAGCTTCAAGTGCAGTTAATTATTTGTATGCGCGTACAGACGACGGCGAAGCTGAAGCTCTTTTATTTGCCAAATCGGTTCTGAATGTCCATGTAAACGTAGTGAAGGTCAGTGTTATCTGAATCGACAGACATCGGAGTAGAGGTTACAGGTGCTGCTTCTTCCTTTGCAAGTTCTGGAGGTCTCTTTTGAGTTTGTCTCCCATCGCAACATCAGCTGCACTTTGAGATGTACTTGCACTCTAAAAGCAACACATGACCATTAACATTTAAAAAAATAAAATAAAAAAAAGGTTAAGAAAATAAAAAACCTTTACGGCTGTGCATTGGCCTTCCAGATGTCTTCTCCTCTCTTAAAAGCACCTCTTTAGAATTAAGTCTTTGTAAACGTCTGTAATCACACACACACAAATTATTTACACACATATATATATATATATATATATATATATATATATATATATGGTATCAATGGCAACAACATAAATAAACGGTACTGCCAGGCCCAAACTTAACTTTCGTTAGACTTCCACAAAGAATCGATAACAAGAGTCTCTCTAGGTATTTGTTCCAGAGGTCAAGTTGCATCCCAGAGCACAACAACCTCAGCCCAACTTCAGTCTACTCATCACCTTTAACTGCGTTAGTAGTCTGCGCCATATTATTAGCCAATCATCGGTAACAGGCTTATAGTGAATGATGATCTCTCCCTATTGTAAGTTAACTCTTTTTATGAGTAAAGGCAGTGACAATTCTTTTATAGCTATTTCATCAAACAGAAGAAGTCACTTTCTAGAATAAGCATCATAAGTGCTTGTAGGTAGCAAATAATTATTGCTGTTAACGTCGGTAGTCCACGTTCTAACTGAGAAATGCACACTATCCACGTGGAAAAATAGTTCATACACCCAAAGTGATCTTAAAGCTAGTTATACTAATCGCTAGCAATAATAAACTTACCACTAAGAAGTAGCATTTTTGCTGGCAGTATCTTGGTCTGTCCATGAGAAGAATTTTCAATTACTGATGATATAATTATTACTATTATTTCTGTCACCTGACCTTCGGCTGAAATGCGGCACTGAAGTGACAAAGTAATGAAGAAATACAAATCTTACCTGCACTTACAAGATAATGAGATTACAAAAACTTCACATGTATATATGTATATTAATATAATTTATATTATATATAAATACATTTAATATATAAACATAACATATTTATTAAATATATACATGCATGGATGTGTATTTACAGTATAAATATTCACATAACAAATATACACAGTACATACACATATACTATGTAAACAAAAACTTTTATTTTGGATGTGATTAATTGTGATTAATCATTAGACATCACTAATATATATTATATATATATATATTTTTTTTATTATTGTTTATTTATTTATTTTTTCAGAACTTTACTTTTAAGATGAAAAACTGTCGTCCATCATTTGGACTTAACATTTAGTAATATGTATGTTGTATAGAGTGTTAATGATGGAAGAGGGCAGCCTCCCCAGACCAACTCATGCCAGTCTCTCGTGAGTCCTCATCAAGAACCAAACATACATTCTCAGGTACATATACTATTTGTTATTATCAACATCAACATTTCACATGTGGTTAGATGGATTCTGTCAAATATTATGTTTCCTGTTACAAATTCTTCAAGCAACAGCTGAAAACTCATCTCTTTCGACACTTCTTGACTTAAAAAAAAAAATCTTTCTCCTTATTTATTCCTTCCCCTGCTAGCTTGTACTTATTTAAACAACGCCTGAGACTTGGTGTCACAAGCACTTAGTTTGTCGGACTGCCTCTTCAAGATGAATCGCTGTATGTATTCCCCAATTGTAAGTCGCTTTGGATAAAAGCGCCTGCAAAATGACTAAATGTAAATGTAAAATTAGGTTTTGGAATTGTGAAAGGGTCACCTGGGTTATTTTTGTATTTATTTATTCATTTATCTATCTGTTTATTTATTGGAAGTTCACTTTACAAATAGTATGTCACAAATATTTAGACCGTTGTGGACTGCCTCAGAATACAGACATAATTGTAATAGCCAAGTAATTACAAAACTATTATTTAACTATGTCATTTAAAAAAGTTAATTTGAAAAGATTTAACACTTCTCTAAATTCATTCATATAAAAGTTGTTGTTTGAAGAACTCCAATTTACCACTCGGACATACAAATCTATATTCAACAGACAATCCAGGACACCATGACCACACCAATGATTTGTTTCCTGAGATACCTCACCTGAAACAAGGACCAAACTCAAATCCATCACAGGTATTGTCATACAGTATTCATGGTGTGGCTTTATGATTTGCAGCCTTATAATAAATTCATCTGAAATTAAAATCCTGCATAAAAGGAACCTATTTATTATGATGTTTCATAGGGAGGACAAGATGCAAAAACTGTTAGTCCCACACTTTTGGATAATAATTTATAAGATAAATAGCATTGTTGCATATTACATTGTGGCTCTAATTTTCGCCACCAAGGCCCATTGGGGCAGTGGTTTCAGAGCAGTTTGTTTGTCTCTCAGCAAGATTCACAATTAAATCATGCAGGTGGATGCTGCACACTGGTGGTGGATGAGGAGATCCCCCTCACAATGTAAAGCGCTTTATAAATGTAAAGAATTATTAATATAATTATTAAAAACACAAGGTATAATTTAATGAAACTTGGTACAGAAGTGTTGCAGAAGTGTTTTTGTTGTTGATTAAGATAATTTTCTTTAAAACTGAGATAGGTAACTGACCCAGGCATATGCTTTCTGCAAGCACCCCTCTAATTGTTAATCTGTTCGTTTGTTTATTAATGTTTTTTCTTCTTCTTCTTGTAGGGATCAGAGGAGGATGAGCTCCTTTACCCAGGAGCACCTATCTCCAGAGGACAGAGTCTGCTGCTTTTGATGTCTTTCATTTTGAGACACAACCTCACAGGGACAGCTCTTGAAGACCTCCTCAAATTGTTTAACGAACATTTCCCAGGATCAGTGCCAGCTACTTCTTACCTATTTCATAAAGCTTATGGGCAGTATGGACAATACAAATCACATTTTTACTGTTCTGGATGCACAAACTATATAGGTAAGGTTAATGGTCAGACACAGTGTCACACGATGCAGACACAAATGTGAAAAATGGGGCATATTTTCTGGTTTTGAATTTATCAAGCCAAATTAAGGACATTCTGGAAAATCCCAAGAATACTTTAGACAGAAAAAGATCCACTATTAGTGACATACATTCAGGAATGGTGTATGAAAAACTAATCAGGAGTGGTAAAAGTGAAGATGTGTGCTTACTATGGAACTGTGATGGTATCCCGGTTTTCAAGAGCTCAAATTGTCAGCTGTGGCCCATTCAGTGCCAGATCATTGAGCTGGATCCAAAAGAACGAAAAAATAATATCTGCATACCATGTATTTGGATTGGAGATAAGAAACCCAGCATGACAACTCTGTTAACTCCATTTGTTGATGAGCTTCAAGAACTGGAGCAAAATGGAATACAATGGACAGATACGCAGAACCAGTGACATTTATCTAAGCTGCATGCGCTGGTCTGTAGCTCCGATTCAGTGGCTCGTCCCCAGATTCGAAACACAAAACAGTTTAATGCCACATATGGCTGTGACTTTTGCTATCATAAAGGTGGAGGTTCATACTCTTACATAAATCCTGAAGCTTCTCTCAGATGTGAATCTGAGCATTTTCAACATGCTATGGCTGCAACTCCTCAGCAGCCAGTAATGGGAGGGAAAGGTCCCTCTCCTTTAACGAAGCTAGCAAACTTTCAGATGGTAATCGGGTTTGTGCCTGAATATCAGCAGTGTTTGCTTAGGAGTAACACGGCAGCTAATGACATTATGGCTGGATTCCTCTAACCATGACAAACCATGGTACATTGGCACAAAATCCGACGTCATTGATAAGCAGTTACTAGCAATCCAGCCTCCAGTAGAGTTAACTAGAGTTCCCCGTTCTGTAGAAGAACGGAAATATTGGAAGGCCTCTGAATGGAGATCTTTTCTTCTGTTCTATGCTCTACCAGTGCTTTCTGGTGTCCTTTCCAAGAAATACTGGAACCATCTTTTCCTTCTTGTTTTTGGTATTTATTCTCTGCTTCAGGAAAAGATACAAATGGTTGATATTGATGTTGCAGAGAAAGCACTGATAAATTTGTAATGGAATTTGAGAAGTTGCACGGCAAGGACAAGATGATATTTAACGTGCACTTGATGACACACATTTCTGCAAGTGTGAGAAACTGGGGACCACTGTGGGCTACATCCACTTTTTCTTTTGAGTCCTTTAATGGCACACTCTTGAGGTTCTTTAATGTGTTGTGAACTTTTATCTTCTACGAAGCAGAGACCAGGAGACGTTGGGTTATCTTTCATACAGAAGTTCAGTGTTGGGCAAGCTACTTGGAAAATGTAGTGAGCTAAGCTACGGCAACATGGCAAAAGTAGTTTACTACATCCAAGCTATTTAAAAAAAAATAAAAAAAAATTCTATTGAACCAACATCATACCAAGCCAGTGCTCTCTCAGTGATCAATAAAACTGTCAGTCAAGCAGATAGACAGGCACAATAGTTCAGTTTAATTGTTTATTCAACAGCTGTTCCAAACCAATTTGGCAACATAATCAGTATCACATACAGGCCGGATTGACCTCAAATTGTGACACAGGCAAAATACATTTGTGCTGTCGGCCGGAAACCTCCTATTGGTTGTTGGTATTGTGGCTTTATTGTATACAGATACATTTATATAAATGGTAATACTTCACAATAAGGTTCAGTAGTTAACATTGGTTAACTAGTGTTAACATGAACTAAGAATGAACAATACTTCTGCAGCATTTATCTTAATGTAAATTTAAACATTTACTAATGCATTATTAAAATCAAAAGTTGTTTGTTAACATTAGTTAATGCACTGAACTAACATGAACTAATGAACGACTGTATTTTAATGAAATCGTATTGTATAGTGTTACCATATAGATGATTAGGCCTACAGATAGGCTGTGTTTATTTGCATCGTTGCATGTGTCATTAGATATTAATATAAACATTTGACCAAAATCAAGTTCAAATACGAAGCTTTTGACCAGCGAATGTTTTTTTTTTTTTTTTAATGACTCGTGTCCCGTTTTCCTCAGTTTTCTGTCATTATGCGGGCGTTCAGTTTTTTTCTGTTATTTGGCCAAAGTATCATATTATGAAAGATTCAGCGCTTCGCACGAGCTATTTGGCTGTGACTCGACAACAAATGCTACAGAAACTCTTCTCCGCTCCTCAAATACAAAAAACAAACAAACAATCAAACAAACAAAAAAACATTAGCCTTCATAAATAGTGTTTTTTTTTTTTTTGAGTAAAGAAACCGCTGTACTTATTCAATCAACAGTTCTTTATTTACCTTCAGACTGCAAACAAGCTGAGATGCTCTAAACTGCGCGCCACACTTCATTGACGAGAGAGGCGGGAGGAATAATGAGGTTTGACTGACAGTTTGAGGAGCCAATGGCGTTACGAGCTTTAGTGGCGGAGGCGTCACGTACTGATCCAGGATCAGTGGTCCTTAGCTGTTATATTTCTGATTTGAGCTTGAGTTTCAGACTGCTTTCTTTGGAAAATGTAACGTTAGCTTTTGTTGACGCTACCGCGCTACTTGATCAAAAAAAGAGCTTAACTACCGAAAAGCTATTTGATTCAGAAAGCAGCGACGCTACCGCCACGCTACTGAGAAATGTAGTTAAACTAGTAATCACTACTTGTAGCGACGCTACTGCCCATCACTGCAGAAGTTACTCTTTATTTGAGAACTTGCTGCGCGTCGCTGTAGTCATCCAAGTCTAACTAAAGCAGTGATACATTGTAGTTTTAATACATTTAGGGGGCAGTGCTTAGGAATGGAGACAAAGAACCTGGGTGACGACTTTAAACAAAGCATGCAAATGAGAGAGGATTTGATTCTATCAAGAGAAAACCGGTTTGGCAGGTTATCTGGCTTGCTCAAAAGAGAAAGACAGACCCAAATAACACTCGATTGCATTGATAATCCAATCAGTCTAACGATTCAACGTCTGGGCCAGGGGTCCGAAAGCCATTTGCAGAACAAAAGATTCGAGTCTCAGTGATCTGACTCGTTTAACTTACAATGGAGTGAACAGGAACTGGCAGGGACCTCGTTACCGACTTTGTTAAACAGAATCGTTCATCTGATGTCATCATCTTCACCATAAATGCTAAATACAATGTATATAACTTCTTCAGTTTGTATACTATTACATTGGAATCTAAATTAAACATTTAAATAAATTTGTAATCCCACAAATGGAACCACACATGTCCAACAACAGATCGTCAAGAGATTCCTCAAATGGAGAGACCTCACAATCAAGGCTGACAAGTACATGAACGATGCCAAAGACACAGTCAAAGAACTGTTCTGTGATCTGCAGAACAGCAAGCAAGAGACAGCTAAATCAGCACAACTGTCAGAGAATGTTAGGGGTTTGGTAATCCTCATCCAGTGGCCATTCCAGTACGCCACGTGCCTGCTATTGAGGATCTTGTTGGTGTCAGGGCACAGCAAGGCCTGTATTATGATCGTTTTCTTGTCGACAGTGTACTTTATCACACAGAAACTAACACAAGGCTTCAAAAAAACAACAACTCTGTTGCAGAATTAGCTGATGGCACATTATGCAAGATTCTGAGCATTGTGGCATTTAACCCTGAAGGTTGTAATGCTCAAATGAGTTTTGGTTAAGGAGCTTTGCAGGTCTGGAAGACAGCTTTGTAGGGATTCTGACCTTAACATTTTTCCAAGTTTATTCATGAGGTGAAAGAGTCGTACACCATTTATGCAGTGCATACAGTTTTTGAAACGAAAATGTGTGATGGTTGAAGTGAAAGACAAAATGTATGTCATAGCTCTGCCAAATAATATTGAAAGATCTTTTATGCTGATGTCTGCAAGTACTGGTACTGAGGCAAGTTCAGTTTTAAGTGGATTGTTCAAACTGAGTCATTAATGCACTACAGAATATTGAAATACATAATGTTAAATGAAATGCCATGAGTGAGTATTTAATTCACTTAAAGAATGTACATCAATACTGCTATAAACAATACTTGAACTTCAAGTACTATGTTTTGAAATGTTTATAGCATTGTGAGAATGCACTTGCATTCATATAATGTATTTATTACTGTGATTTATAAAATATATTAAAATGTTATAAATGTATACCCAAAAATCTTTGAAAAGAAGGCTGAAGCATGTTCATTACATAACAATTTAACATTAATTGCAGTAGGCCTACACATGGTTATAAGTTACATATACTCAACACAAAATACACATAAAATATACTTTAAATGAGAGTAAAATAAGTATGTGTTCTGTAAATGCACTAAAACTTCACTAAATGTATGCTTGTGTTTTAGCATATTTCTTAAAAGTGTAATAGCATATATTTACTACCAAAGTAATTCTAGTATAATTATTATAAATACATTTAAATTATACTTTTGTTTAGCATATTTCTTAAGTGTAATTAAGCATATATTTATTACCAAAGTAATTCTATTATAATTTTTAGAAATATATTTACAGAGTACTTGTGTTTAGTATATTTCTTAAAAGTATAATTAAGCATATATTTATTACCAAAGTACTAAAAATGTCCTTTTTAGAATTATTTTAAAATACAATTAAGTATATTTTTAATATACTGTTCGTCCTGCTTCTTTCCTTTAGCTCCTACCTTCATTTCGTTTAAGCACCAGTGACAGTCGGACTGAGCGGTTTTCTCAAACGATGCCGCAAGCCGGCGTTTACGGGCTCAACCAAGTGTACAATTGAGGGAGAGTGGTCACACAGTTTTGGTTCCCTTGCTTTTCCTAAATTGAAAGTAAATTGGAAATAACAACAGATCCACTAGGCTACAACCAGGGTTCATAAAAGGAGGGCATATCATGTTACAATATAATAGGCCTATTATTGGGGGGGACAGATTGGTATTTTTATATGGTTTTTATAAGTATATGGTGGTTACGCCCATGGTACGGAGTATTAAAAAGTTCCATTGTGTTATTTGCTCGCTTTTTCTATATAATTTATTTGTTTTTTGAATAACTGTGGAAATGAAATCATTACAATTAATAGGTCTAACGTATGCCTACAATGTTTTTATTAAACTGTGATCACATTAAATACAGTTTTTGTCATATTAAAAACATTTCATAAAAATTTTAAAAATCATTCCCCCCTCTGTTTTTTTCACAAATCGCACCCTGTATGTGTGTGTGGGTGTGTGTGTGTGTATATATATATATATATATATATCATGGTACGGATTCAGTTTCAGTTTTAAAAGGTAATTCCCTCTGCAACCACAAATATATTTATTTATTTTATTTTTAATGAGTTTGAATCCAGTCCTTTGTAATATGAAGATCACAATAATAGACTTTTTTCATAATTGAGAATATCAGAAATGCTCTGTGGTTGGTATTAAAATTGTGATCACTTCACACTTGCTTACATTCAGATATAAACCAGATGCTTTTAATCTCAGTGGTATTGACAGCTTTGGGAATCTGTGATTTATCCTTTAAATTAATCCTGATCATTCGAATGATTTGTCTGTTTGCAAATGACTGTTATTTTGAAGCATGAACAGGACTTTTATTTTGGTGGGGCGACCTGACGTCACAAGTCTGCGCCACACTCCTGCATCTGAGACTCTGCTGAAGAAAGGTTTGTGTGTTTCTTTTAATCGTTTAAATAAATGCAACCTGTTCAAATAATTTTATGGAGAACTGTGCAGTGAGTTAATGATTAATGAATGTAACCGTATAATGTTTCTAATAACAGTAATGAACAGTTTTTGTGAGTAAACATGAGTAACAGAAAAGGTGCAAAGTAACAGTAAAATCAAACACACTGGTCATTGGCGATTCGTGATGGACTAACTGTTTTTTGTTGTTTTCCTGCAGAGATCCACGTGACACTGTTATAAAGATGGCTTTTATTAAAGAGGAGACTGAAGACCTGAAGATTGAAGAAGTTTTTACTCTCAAACAAGAAGATACCGAGGAACAAACAGGTTGGTTACATACTCAAAGCTGAAGTCACTCATTTGATCCTTACATTTCCAGCTCTGCAGAAATAAATGAGATTTTTGAAGAATATCATATGAGTGTCTTAAACTGAAGCCCTTCCAGACAGGATTAGTTTCATAAGAGTAGATGAAGTAGTGTAATTCAAACAATCCAGCAAGCTTGGCCACAACTGCTTTCAGTGTGTTTCCTGACGCGTTTGCTTTCCTCGCTAACATTTAACCCTTCTCTTATCGTTTTCCCCTCCTACTTTGTGAGCAAGTTGTAAAAGCTGGTACAGAATAACATAAATATTAGTAAATACTCAATGAATCAAGCACTAAATCATATGTTAAAACAGCAGCCGACTTGCAACATAATAAAAGATGGGTTCAAGTGTACTACAAGTGGTAACTAAATACATTTTTTAAAACAGAGAAAGTATGTTAAAAGCCCATTTAACCCAAAATAACACAGCTGAGTACACTTAGATGCTCTTAAGAAGTACTAAAGAATATTTTGTCAAAATTAGTGCGTGAAAATTATGGAAGTGCACTTGTACGGGACATCATGCTTAGCGTCACTTTCACCCTGATGCACTTCACCAAGCAAAGACCGCGTAACACAATACATTAGCTCATGTTAACATATCATGCCGTGTATTACTAAATGCTGAAATAAACATTAACAAAATGCAATATAGAGTCTCAATATTTTTCCCATTTAAAACTCGACTCTTCTGTAGTTATATCGTGTACTAAGACCGGCGGAAAATGAAAAGTTGCGATTTTCTAGTCCTATTTGGCTAGGAACCGGCGTAATAATCAAGGAACTTTGATTCAGATATGAATCCCGCATGTTCTGCGAGTCTCTGTGTGAATGAATGAATGAATGAATGGCAGAGACGCGCGTCTTTTTTACACACACTGAAGCGCGCGTGACGCTCGCGCTGATTTCAGCTTCTGCCAACATTATGAAGCTGCAGACTCGGAGCCTGCTGCATCCACAGTCCCGCACCCAGAGTCCCGCATTCTCAGACCCCTCGTTTTTCGAGACAGCGCCTCCTGCTGTTCGGAAGATTGTATAACACCCTTATCCAACCGCACCCAGATGCCATTGAAAACATTAGAATGCAGTATTACGGTCTCTTTTTATTTAAAGTTATCCAAATAAATATTTGCGTTCCCTGCTTAATGCATGTGGCAAAAAAAAAAAAAAAAAAAATCATTGTGTTCTCAAACTAACTAATTACCCAGTATTTATTTTTTGAGCGTGGGTGTAATTGAAAGGAAATTATTGATGTAACGGATACACATACAGATTGAACTATCTTCTGAAAAATATTATGTGATATTATATTGCTACAATGTTTGTTTTTGTACAATGTTTCAAATTCCATTTTTTCTTTCAGTTCAACATATAATGGTCTAATTAACATTATACCATGCTAACATTACAAAACCTGTTTTTTGATATTTTGAATGTGAAGCAAAACTCAAATAACAGACAAAACACCAATAATAAACAATTCTGTACTTTATTTAACGATCGCCTTAATCACTGTCATCTTGCTGTAAACAGGAGAAAGCAAAGAAAAAAGGAAGAAAGAATTGTGTTAGTGACTTTATTTTCGTCTTCAATTGCATTCAAAAAAACCTCCTCATTTATAAGTCGCTTTGGATAAAAGCGTCTGCTAAATGAATAAATGTAAAATGTAATGTAAATGCATAAGGTAAAATAATTACCTTCATGTTGCACTGCTCTGTTGAAGTGTCCTTTAACATGTTTCTGAACTTTGGACAACTTTGTCGGTTTGAAATATATCGGGGCACAGAATGGGCAGTGAAAATCACTGCAGCATTTATTACATTTCTGTAATTCTGGAAGTGATTTTCCCGTTTGAATTGTTATATCCATCTTCAAAAAAAAAAAAGAGAGAGTCAAACTCAAATTCAAAATTTAAGACCACCCCACAGAGCCCATAGTCAAATTTCAGTCAATACAAATTAAAACAAGGAACCCCCAAAAAAGGCCAAATGACACATTCTAGCTCACATGTTAATACCATAGACTGGTTAATACATAGTGAAGGCATAGCAAATTTGATTATTAGGCAACTGTAGCCTATGAGTTGTAAATGGCTGGCAACAACTTCATATCACAGTTAAATTAATATTGATCCATTTTAATACTTACGTTTTATAAGAACTAATTTAAGTAGTCTACATAAATTATATAAAGTAAAATAATTACTTCGGCATTAATTTGTTCAATTTATAGTTTTAGGAGAAAGGGTCCGGAAATTAAAAAAAGGTAAATCTGATGATGAAATTCTTTGATATTAACACACTTAATGTATTTAATTGGTCTACTTTAATGTCAACTAATTTTAATATTTTTTTTACAATGGCTTGTCTACAAAAAGTCCAAGGTTAACGTTAGCTATCAAAATATTTTCGGGGGAAAAAGGCGAAAAAACATACATTAACGGCTCAAATTTTGTTACAAACTATCATTACAAATATTAAATAGACTGTTCATATGTTGGTGTATCGATGAGCTTTAAAGTAGTTTGATTAAAAAAGAAATAATTTTGACGAAATCATTTTAAGATTGACGATACTCACGTTTCGGTTATTCACGTGTTTATCCATGTGTTTTTCCGATCCAATTTGATAGGAGGCGCTGTCTCGAAAAACGAGGGGTCTGAAAATGCGGGACTCTAGGTGCGGGACTGTGGATGCAGCAGGCTCCGAGTCTGCAGCTTCATAATGCTCGCTTCTGCCGTCTCAGTGAGGACATAAACACATAAACAACATCTCCAGAACTGCTCTGAGAGTCACTTCACGAGCATTTTACCGTTTCATTTGAGTAAACCAGCATCGTATCATATAGCTACACACAGAAATTGAAAGGTATTCACGGCAACCCGTCAAAATAAAAGTTTATCTTAAAGACATTGTGCCAGAAATATATTACTATTATTTAGTAGAATGTATGTGATACTATTACTACTGTTGAAAAAAATTAATAAATATTTATTTTTAAAGAAATAATCACGCTATTTCTTCCATATTTTAATTTTAATAGTAAATCCCCTTTTCTTTACCAAAAAAAATAACATGTTTAAATTTCATTATTTAAAAGACAAATTATAATTGGGTGAAACTTGTTTACTGTTTTTCATAATTTTATTACTTGCAGAAAAACTTGAAACACAATTTAAATCAGTATAAAGAATGGCATTGATTTTTGTACATTTTATTTTTGTTTGATTTTATTATTAAAAATGTTTTTTTAGTTAGCATGTGGTACCGAAATTGGTACCGAGAACCGTGGATTTTCACTGGTATCGGTACCGAATACTGAAATTTTGGTACCGTGACAACACTACAGCTAGGTATTGATTATTATTATTAATCGCACAGCCATAGTTTAGTCAGGTATGGCAAATTTTGGATGTGTCTATAACAGGGTTCCTCAAATCTAGCCCTGGAGGGCCACTGTCCTGAAGAGTTTAGCTCAGATTTTGATCAAATGCACTTACCTGCAATCTTCGAGGACCTTTAGGACCCGTTTTGAGGAACCCTGGTCTAAGGGATAAGGGATTTGACAACGCCTAGCTTTCACGGACTACAGTATCTTAATGTGTTCAGAAAAGAGAACCTCTGGGAAAATATGACTGAGGTTACAGATTTTGAGATGAGAAATCTTTCAGTTGCTTAGTGTGTATAAGATGTTGTTGGTTTGGATGTTTGCTGCCTTGTGTCATAAACTGCGGTTAATTTGTATTTGTCTTTTTTTTTATTTAGACCTATTGGTGCTGAAAGTTGAGAGTCAACAACTGAATGAAATTAAAGAGGAACATTGTGATTTCGAGACTGGGGAAAGGAGCAGAGAAAAGTCTTTCCCATGCCAACAGTGTGGAAAGTGTTTCAGTCGAAAACAAAACCTTGCGGTCCACGTGAGAGTTCACACCGGAGAGAAGCCTTACACTTGCACACAGTGTGGGAAGAGCTTCACTCAGAAGGGAGGCCTTAAACTGCACATGGAAATTCACACCGGAGAAAAACCTTTCACTTGCCAGCAGTGTGGGAAGAGCTTCATTCACAAAGGAAGACTTAAAAAACACATGGCAATTCACATTAGAGAGAAGTATTTTAACTGCCAACAGTGTGGAAAGACATTTATAACAGAACATTACTTTCGGAGTCACGTGAGAATGCACGCTGGAGAGAGCCCTTTCACCTGCCAACAGTGTGGAAAAGTTTTCCCTCTAAAACAATGCCTAACACTCCACTTGAGAGTTCACACTGGAGAGAAGCCTTACACTTGCCTACAGTGTGGGAAGAGTTTTACACAGAAGTCCATGCTTGACATCCACATAAACATTCACACCCGAGAGAAATCGTTTCCCTGTCAACAGTGTGGGAAAAGTTTCACCCGAAAACAAAGTCTTAAAGTCCACATGAGACTTCACACGGGAGAGAAGCCTTACATGTGCACTCACTGCGGAAAGAGTTTCAGATATAAAAGCACCCTTGATTTCCACTTGACCAGTCACACTGGAGAGAAGCTGTTTGTGTGCGATCAGTGTGGAAAAAGCTTCACAACGGCGCTAAAGCTCAGGTGTCACAAGAGGAGACATACGGGGGTGAAACCGTTCACATGTCTTCAGTGTGGAAAGAGTTTCAGTCATGCAAATAGCCTCAGAGTTCACATGAGAATTCACACTGGGAAGAAGCCTTACACCTGCCAACAGTGTGGAAAGAGCTTCACGCAAAAAGGACACCTTAAGATTCACATGAGGAGAGAAGAAGAGAGAAAGAG
This sequence comes from Acrossocheilus wenchowensis, assembly GCA_029620275.1. Lineage (NCBI taxonomy): Eukaryota > Metazoa > Chordata > Actinopteri > Cypriniformes > Cyprinidae > Acrossocheilus > Acrossocheilus wenchowensis. Next base: position 75,652 of record JAJUBA010000502.1, on the reverse strand, counting down.
TCTTCACACAGGAGAGAAGACATCAAGAGTTCGCACCAAAAAATGTTAGCAATGTGAAATTAAGACCACTTTCACACTGCAGCTGAATATGGGCCAAATCTGATTGTCCACCTTTATGACCGCTATGTAAGAACTGAATACACACCTGAACTCTGATCATGGTTTCAAATACTGAGTGGTTGCGGTAGAGACACCCTGGCCTGGTTTCACAGACAGAGCTTAGAATAAGCCAGAATTAGGACATTTATGTAATTTTTATAAACGTGTCCATCTTGAGACAAAACAAAGGCATTGATATATTTTAAGATCAATCAGTGCAAGTTTCTTTCAGTTGAAACAGCTCAGACTTACACTTTAGTCTGAGGCTACTCTTAAAGGAACACTCCACTTTTTTTGGAAATAGGCTCATTCTCCAACTCCCCCAGAGTTAATAAGTTGAGTTTTACCGTTTTTGAATCATTCAGCCGATCTCCGGGTCTGGCGATAGCACTTTTAGCATAGCTTAGCATAGATCATTGAATCTGATTAGACCAGTAGCATCGCGTTCAAAAATTACCAAAGATTTTCGTATAGTTCCTAATCATATCAGCCTAGAAAATCACAACTTTTCATTTTCCGCCGATCTTAGTACACGATATAACTACAGAAGAGTCAAGTTTTAAATAGGACAAATATCGAAACTCTTTGATCGTTTTTGAATGCGATGCTACTGGTCTAATCGGATTCAATGATCTATGCTACGCTATGCTAAAAGTGCTATCGGCTGAATGGATTCAAAAACGGTAAAACTCTACTTATTAACTCTGGGGGAGTTGGAGAATGAGCCTATTTCCAAAAAAAGTGGAGTGTTCCTTTAAGAGTAGTCTGTGAAATCAGGGGCCTGTAATTTAAACTGAATGGAGGCTTTGTTTCTTTTCATATATTGATGCATCAGAATCAAAAATATTATTTAAACTTCTGTCTTGCTGTGAAATGCCACAATGTAGCTGAAAAGTAAAAAAAAAAAAAAAAATAATTCAAACTGAATGTTGCACTGAATAGTTTGATGAATCTCTTAGTAAGGGAATGCACATAGGCTTATGATCATTAGAGGCTTATGATCAGCAATGGTCCTGCAAAGAGTTTGTTTGAGTTTTGCATTTCAGTTAACTAATGCAGTTGAATTGCAGTTTAAATGGAGCAATTTCAACTTTTGTTCTGTATTTTTTGTATATATAAAATTTCAATTTCATACTATTCAGTTTATTAAATTCTGGGTGGTTGTGTTGTTTTTTTTCAGGGTCCTAATCTTTTCTTCTAATTTAAGTAGTTTTACTCGTTCCAGGGGCCTCATGTAGAAATGTGCGTACGTGGTTTTCCATGCACGTATCTGGATTTATCAAAAATAAACTTGGCGTAAATATGTATGGACGCTCTTGACTGTGCACTCTTTTTCCTGGAGTGAGAAAATTAATGAAGTAAACAAGGATTTTAAACTGTTTTCTTTTCAATATACACATTTACTCTCACTAATGGAGATAAGAACTGAAATTACATGAAGCCATTACACAGAGGTTAAACCAAAATGATATGTATTTAGACATTTATAGTGGATGCGCTTGATCACTTTTCCATGTTCAAATGACAGCGAGGAGTGCAATAGGTGCACAATAATACATCTTCAAACTAAACTGCAGATCTCATGTTATGAGAAAATATGTAGCGAGAACAATGATCATGTCACGTGTCTACCCGTCCAAAGTTCCTGTCTGTCCTTATTTGGTTTAGTTTCGTTTCTTGTTTGTTAATTATCTTTTCATTGTCCCCACCTGAGTTTCATTATCTTGTTTGCTCTTTTGTTCCTTTCTGTTTATAAGCCCTCTGTTTTCCTCATTTTTTGTCCAATCTTGAGTTAATAAATGGGAAAAGTGAGTTGATGCCGTTTCGTTCTCCTGTCCTTAATTTATATTTCTACTACAACCACACACCCGTGATAGATCAATGATGCACACTTACTTCGATATTATAGCGGACACTGCTGGATTTGGTGGTCGAACAGTCCATTGTCTGGTTTGTATAGGTCCAATGATAATAACTTACTGTACAACCGCAGCTGCACGGAGGTGTTAATGGCATGTGAAGGCATCTCCACAACATTATGAAAAATACCACTGTATTTGAAGGATAATACTGGAAGAAAACGGTAAGATTTACACATTTCATTTTTATTGTATTTACAGTGCAATAAATATAGGCCTATATGATTCCACCGAAAATAGCTAAAAGATGTTCACCTTATCAGCTAAACTGCATGAATTTAATTTGATTTGAATTGTTTAAAACAATCGAAAAAAGGTAACACTTTATAATAACGTTCAGTTGTAAGTTAGTCATAAGTGATTAGTTAATGATGAACTATTAGTGTCATTGTAATTGTGTACCGTTACATTCCAAAAAACATCTCCTTGCAGACGACGTTTCACCCACACTAGAGCCCTGCATTTCGGCCTGGGCCCGACGGGCCCCGACTTTTTTACGTCCCTAGGGCCGGGCTTCGGGCCAATTTTCATGTCATAGTTCAGACGAGGGCCGGGCCTCGGGCCTGTTTTAGTTTTCTCCTTATTTTTATATTTTAGACATCCATCAATGTCTAAGCCAAGTGCTTAGAAAAGCATTATATAAATATATAAATGTAAGGAATTATAATTATTATTATCAATTAGTGATGAAAAAAAATGCCGCGCTGGTGGAAACAACACGAGACCGTGCCGCGACTGTGAAGAGCGGCTCGACGGTGTTTAGTGTCCCGCAGCAGCAGAGAGCGCCGTCAGCGCAGCTGTTCTGCTTCAAATAGAGCTTGCCGTAAAGCCCCAGCAAAAGTAATTACCATGAATGTGTCCGAGGGAAATAGTAAGGAGATATTTGAATTACTTACTAATAAACTAGTGTTTTCTGTGTCAGTGTTGCATCAGTGTGGATTCATCTCCTCATTAGACGCGCCTTTAAAGAGAAGTGCATCTTCACGGATTATGATTATAATGAAAGAGTTTTTGTTTTCGATTTGATTTATTTCGTTAAGTAGTAATTTAAAGCTTTCTATAGATATATTTATCATGCCTGTGAGGCATGTATTCGCTGACTTTCGGTTCTTCTTGTGAAGCGCTCCTGTTCAAGACGAGACGGCAGAAAGCGCATCGTTTTCTTAAAAGCACGATGTTTTGTTGATATTGTGAGTGCACACAGATAGAAGTAGACCCTTTACAGTTCCGAATGATGTATTACTCTTACCTTTATGAGCAAAAATTACGGCCTATTTTAAGTTGTTTCCATTGAAAAAAAAAAAATGCAATTGATTGCGCTGGTGCCTCCATGTCCTGCGCTTTAGCTCCCGCTCTCCGCACAAACTACTGATGCAGCGCACTTTTATCTAGGTTTAACCTTTAAACATTGTTATATGTTTGAACTGTTTGAGTAGGCTATATTTATAGATTTTATTTTAGGCAAGTCGTGATGATTTGAGAAGGATAAATTGATCAAACATGCTATGATCAGCCTGCCGGTCTGCCGCTGGCCGCTTGGTCGTTACTTTAAGAAAGAAATAACTTGTTTAAGGAACAAAAAATGCTCCAAACATTTTTCAAAATTAACTTAATAAAAAAATAAATTAATTAAAAAAAGGAAAAAAAACCCCGAAATATAATCACTTTGCCATTACATACAAAACTGAACTATTTTAATAGCTGAAACATGAGCCGTTTTGGGAGAAGGGAAAAAAAAGACGGGCTCGGGTCGGACTCGGGCCGGTAATTCTGTTAAGCTGTCGGACACGGGTCGGGCTAGGGCCTGAGCATCTTGGGCCAGGGCCAGGCTAGGGCCTAAATTTGAGGCCCGTGCAGGGCTCTAACCCACACACGACGGTCTGGCGACATCCGCCGTCTCCTCTGGAAAGCTAACGCTAGTATCAGTTTTAGTTTATGGTGTCTGCACCTGAGTGACGTCCTGGCTCTTTCAAACTAATTTCGGCCTCTTTTAATCATGCGGCGATGTTCCCGATGCAGTAATTCATCAATTCTTTTAAGTGTTTTTTCCGGTTGGAACAATTTTGTTAAGAAAAAGCAAAAGAAAATAACAGTCAATACCACAGAAGCTAACATTGTGGCAAACCGTCCGGCGCACGAGACACTGTAGCACGTGCAGGAAATATCAATTTAATCTCGTTACATTTTAAAATGTGAAAATTGTTGTTATTTTAAAAGGTATATTTCCCACAATTTTAATTCCTGTATAAATGCATTTATGCTGCTTCAGAACAGCATTAAGCGCTGTGTAAATGCACATTTTGGTGGTTTTATGCCGCTTCAGATTTGGTTTCTGCGCCTCCTTTGCTGTGTAAAGATGCCTTCAGTTAGAGTAATTAATGAAGTGGAAAAGGCTCATTTAATATGAAAGAGCTTGGTGGTAATAATATGTTTTGACACTGAAGAAGCTTATTATTCTATGTGGAGAAAAGACTTACTTAAATTACATTAAAATGTTTTTTAAATTAAGTAAAATGTTATTGAAGGACGATTATTTAATTAGGTAGTGAATTTTCAGAGTTAAAGCTGGAGAAGTACCTGAAGGATCTGAAATGTATAATTGTATTCCTCAGAAGAGTGCAATTAGCCCTGATGGATAATCAAATGATAAATGGCATCTTTACACATCTAAAAGGAGGTATAAAATCAGTATTATATGCAGTGAGGTCATATCAAGACTCAGGCTATATCATACAGGATTAAACACTATATGTTCGTCCTGGGGAAAGTAACAGTGATGAGAGGCATTAAAGAAAATGCTGAGTATATAATAATGAACTGTAATTAGGTGCGAAGAGGAAAGAAGCAGATTAAGAGACGAACTTGAAGAACGGGACTTTTATTTTGGTCTGGTGATGTGACGTCATCAGGCTGCGCCGCGCTCCTGCGTCTGTTGTGGCTCTGCTGAAGAAAGGTTTGTGTTTCAAAACATTTCAGCTGTTTAAATAAGTGCACAATTCAGTTTTATAACGTTTGCAAGCTATGTGAAAAGCTACATTATTATTGGAGGTAACAGTGCAATGCTGTATCTAGCAGCGAGGAATGTTATTGTTTGTGAGTCAGTGCGTCCTAACATCGATGATCACTTCATAGTGAAGTCAAAGTCTGTTTTATTGTCAATTCTGCCACATGTACCGTACATGCATACAGAGAACTGAAATTCCGTTACTCTCTTACTCCCTGGTGCATACAGATAACACTAAGTACTAACAGTAGAGCGCATAAATACAGATAAGTACAAATCAAATCGAATATATATATACACACATATACACATACACAAACACAGAATGCAATTATTACAAATATACAAATAAGGACATGTAGAATAAAAATAAAAATTAAAATAAATTAATATAAAATGGATAAAGTGGCATAAGGCACAGAGTGCAAACCAGTGAGATAGACAAACAGACAAACAGTGCAGACTATAAATGGTATAGTGCACAGAGCTTATTGAGACTATTTTATAAAGTGACGAAGAGCATTCTTTTCCAGACTGACAGAAGAGGTAGCTGAATGAGGTCAGTCCAATGCTGTATAAAGTGACTGGTGCTGATCACAGTGTGTGTGTGTGTGTGTGTGTGTGTGTGTGTGTGTGTGGATGTGGGTGGGGGTGTGGGGGGGTCAGAGTTCAGTAGTGCGTGGGGTAGGAGAGGGGAGGGGGGGCAAGGACGCGAGGGAGTTCAGCTTCCTGACAGCCTGATGGATGAAGCTGTCTTTCAGTCTGTTGGTCCTGGCCTGGAGACTCCGCAGTCTCCTCCCTGATGCTAACAGTCTGAAGAAGCTGTGTGTCGGGTGGGTGGGATCGCCTGCAATGCAGAGGGGTTTGCGGGTGAGACGGGTGAATGAGAATGGGACTGAGTGCTACTGGACGGTAGTCATTGAAGCAGGATGGAGATGACTTCTTCGGGACTGGAATGATGGTGGTAGCTTTGAAGCACGTGGGGACGACAGCCTGACTCAGCGAGATGTTGAACACGTTACGATGCAGAAACATGATTAAAAACGATTCGTTGATTGGAATAATTTACTGAATCTGATCCAGACTTTTGCAAAACAAATACAAAAAAACATTTTCTCAGCGTTTTGTTTAAAATATCTTTTATTTTTTAATGAAACATACCCATATTCAGATGCATGAAGCTAGAATAAAGCATCTCTTGCTTGTTTGTTTAAAAGCACATGCTCTGTTATTTCTTTAGACGTATCGCACGTTCATACACTGCTGTTCAAAAGTTTAGGACCTGTAATATTTTTTAGAGACATTTCTTATGCTCTTCAAGGCTGCATGTGTTTTTGATCAAATAAATTAAAAACAGTAACCTTGTGAAATATTATTACAGTTTAAAATAATGGTTTCTGTTCATTTTTACGTTTTATTAAACCTAAAAAGTATCACTGGTACCAAAAAAATATTAAGCAGCAAAAACGAGTGTTTATTAAACACTGATAATAAATGAGCGTATTAGAATGATTTCTGGAGTATCGCTGACGACTGATGCTGAGAATTCAGCTTGTTTTAAAGTATATTAACATAGTAAACCATTATTTTAATTTTCAATAATATTTCATAATATTAATGTTTTTTTTTTGTCTGTATTTTTCATCAAACAAATGCAACTTTGATAAGCATAAGAAACTTCTTTAAAAAACATTAAACACCTGTCTGATTCCAAACTTGTACGTTCATACAATAGTTTATTCTGGGGTCATGAAAACTTTGTGAATTTTGGCGGCAAAAATAAAATAAAAATCTGAGAAGGAAAAGAGTTAACTAGGGTTTTAGCTGAGCTGTGCAGGACAGTGATTCCTGTATGTTTTTATTTGACATTTTTGAAGTCTCTAGCTTTGTGCCTTTACACTCAGGTTAACTTTTATTTGTATTTTTCATCTTAGATCTGATGCTGCATGAAATGGATGAAACGGACGAGAAACATCTTGATTTCATAACTGAAGAAAAATCTTTGATCTGCTCACAGACTGAAAAGTCCAAAAAAACGTTTTCTTCTCACAAAAGAGCCCAAAAGACAAGAGCTAGAAGTCATTTCACCTGCCAACAGTGTGGAAAAAGCTTCAAACAAAAAGAAAACCTTAAAGTCCACACGAGAACTCACACCGGAGAGAAACCTTTCACCTGTCAACAGTGTGGGAGGAGTTTCACTCAAAAAGTAAGCCTTACGTTTCATATGAAAGTTCACACAGGAGAGACCCCTTACTCCTGCCAAGAGTGTGGAAATCGATTCACTGAGAAAAGAAGCCTTGAAATCCACACGAGGATTCACACCGGAGAGAAACCTTACTCCTGCAAAGTGTGTGGAAGACGCTTCATTCGAAGAGAGGACCTTAAAAGCCACGTGAGAGTTCACACCGGAGAGAAGCCCTTCACCTGCCCTCAGTGTGGAAAGAGCTTCACACAGAAAGGAAATCTCTCGACTCACGTGAGAATACACACCGGAGAAAAGCCATTCGTGTGTGTTCAGTGTGGCAGCAGTTTCAGAAGTAAAGCAAACTTTAATGTGCACATGATAAAACACTCGTGAAAGCTGTCATCAGTGTGGAAGGAGGCTCAGATACAGGTGACACCTCACACCGGAGAGAAACCTTTCACTTGACCTCAGTTTAGGATACTTTCACATTCTCTCCTCGTGGCTCCGCCCCCTCCACTGACTCCGCCTGGATTCTAGCTCTGTTGATTTCGCTCGGCTCCTCGGCTCTGACTACACTGCCTTTTCTCTGACTTGAGCCTCGGATCACATGCCTCCGCCAAAACACAAACTCTGTTTGCTAAGTCATGGCCAAAAATATTGGCACCCTTGGTAAATATGATCAAAGAAGGCTGTGAAAATTAATCTGCATTGTTAATCCTTTTGATCTTTTATTTAAAAAATTCACAAAAATCTAACCTTTCATTGGATAATAAGAATTTAAGCAATTCTCCAGCTGTGGTCCTCGGAGAGTCTTTATCCGCTCAAACTCTCCTCCTCACTGTGCATTAGGACGATATAAACACACGTCCTCTTCCAGGCAGTTTCCTAACATTTTATGTTGATTGTAAATTCTTAATTATTGCGCTGATGGTGGAAATGGGAATTTTCACTGCTCTAGCTCTTTTCTTAAAGCCGCTTCACTAATTTGTGAAGCTCAATTATCTTTTGCTGCACATCAGAAATATATTCTTTGGTTTTTCTCATTGTGATGATGATTAAGGGGGTTTGGGCTTTGTTTTCCCTCCTATTTATATTTCTGTGAAACAGGAAGCCATGGCTGGATAATTTCATGTTCATAATCACCCTGGAGTGCTCAAAATTGTGAATATGAATATACTTCAGAGATATTTTACTCATACGAATTTCTAGGGGTGCCAATAATTGTGTCCAATGTGTATTAGAGAAAAACATTTATTTCATAATGATATTTCGCCCCATTTTAAATTCTTATTATCCAATGAAAGGTTAGATTTTTGTGATTTTTTTTTTTTTTTTTTTTTTTTTTTTTTTAAATAAAAGATCAAAAGGATTAACAATGCAGATTAATTTTCACAGCCTTCTTTGATCATATTTACTAAGGGTGCCGATATTTTTGGCCATGGCTATATTGGGTTGCTACATGTTACATCATTCACTAAGCATGCGTACGCACCAATTTGTCTGTGAAACCTGTGTACGAATGTTTTCACGAACAAATCATAATTAACTAAAGCTTTCATACTAAAATTAATTCTAAATTTAAGAAAAAAAAATAGGAACAGTTAAAAGCACACATACACAAAAATCACACTTTGGCTGGGTTTTTTAATCTATATAATTTATATATAAGCTATATGTAATGTATGTTTCATTTTAGGATAATGGTTTATATATAATTACGATAAAATGCATATTTCATCTTAAAAAATATTTAATCAAATACAGTGAAGGAGTAAGAAAAGCTGTGTTAGGCTATAGGTTTCTCTGAATAACAGCGCATGTACAGCCGGCTAATGAGAGCTCTGTAAGCTGTGTATAAAAGGTGTTTTAATGTGTATGAATTAGGGTTTTTTAAAGTGGACATTTATGTGATGAAAGCTGCGCTGCTCATTTTTATCAGTTCTTTTGTCTTTGGGTCGTTATATTTCTCACAGATCTCTGCTCGTTCTAAATCAGATACAGATAAAGTAGCGCAGTAAAGATTGCGTTTATATGAATGCATTAGTGAGAGCGATTGTGTGTGAATGAATTCTACCTGGCAGCGACTCTCTACTTGTAGTGAAGCTGTGGGATTTAGTTACTAAGAAGATATGTTAGAACTTTTCAGTTTCTAAGCTGTATTATTGAGAAATCACAGAACAGTGTTGACAATACATTTCCATGCTACTAAATTATTCTGTGTGCGTTACAACGCCGCAGCACATTAGATTAGAACGGCGATTAATTTACCTGCTGGTTAAAACACTCATTTTTGAGTTTCCAGATGGTATAATCACACAAGTCTTGTGGAGCGCTTTCAGAGTATGCATTTATTTTTAGTTTAAGTGTTTGGAAATGGAACGAAAATGTGGACTTCTTGTCCTGATGCGCCCTCTATAGGACGACGTCAAGCTTAAAGCGTCATGGCAGAGCATTAAAGTCGACTAATTGACTGGTCGGTGCAACCCCCGAATGTGCATATTAATATGAATAATCTACGCAGTTATTAGTGAATGAGACCCATTGCTTTTCTCCTGTGCTCCTACGTGTTTGCATTTCTGTTTTGTTTGTGTCTTTGTTTGATTTCCTTACGCTTTCAAATACTGCTGCAGTTATCTCCTGCCTTAACTATACCTTGGTTCTGTAACCAACAAAACAAGAGATATTTATATTTTCAACATCATTTGTTCATCAGATATTCCTCATTAAAAGAGCATCAGCTGTATGCAAAAGTGACAGACTTGTTTTTTTTTTAACTACTGAAAAGTAGTTGTGAAACGGTTCGAGTTTCTCATGGATTCGTTGTGTGTTGCAGTTTTGGGATCAGTCTCAGTAATGTTCGGTTATCAGGGAGGCTATTTTTAATGTGGAATTAGAAGTTTACAGGAGAACACTACTATTTGTTTAACACTTGACCAATTTACCTTAAATAAAAAAAAAACAATTATTTTTTTGTTTGTCTTTTTAATTATTCAATATTAAAGGAATATGGTTTAAAAGCAGTAAGACATTAATCGACACATACAGTATTACAGTTAGTAGATCTGAAAGGGTGATTAACAGCTGTCAACCATGTACTAACAGCGCAGCGCAAACTGTCTTTTGACCTTAAAATACTCTTGGGTTTTACCAAAGAAGAATTACTGAAGAATTAGCGCTGAAAAGGCGTGGACACAGTTATTTTTGCACCTGACCTTATTGGATATGCATTTGTAGGAGTTTCCCTTTCAGACACAAAAGTTATGGGAGGAGAGTATTCAAATGAATCACACAAAGAGATTTACTAACGTTTACGCTCGTCAAATTACTAGTATTTGTGCCATTATTTAATGCCCAAAATAAGCATGTTGTAAACTATTTTGCGCTTGGTATTGTTGCAGTTATTGTTGCTAGGAGGATGCACCACAGAGAAGAGAGAGAAGGGTAGAAGGGAGAGGATTTTTATCCACATGTATTAATATGTTTGGAATGCCAGAAGAACACATTATCCGAACACATCGTTTGCCAAGCCATGCTATTTTAAATTTGCTTCAGGAAATAAAAGACAACATGGAACGTTTAACTAGGAGACACGCAACACCAGGTCTATCAAAACTTCTTGCACCCCTTCATTGGCCTCCGGTTCTTTTCAACATACTGTGGCTTCTTTAGATGCAATTTCACAGTCCACTTTTTCACCTGCGTTATCTGTGGTCCTGAAGTCACTGGTGAAAATAGTGCAGAGGCACATAACATTTCCAAATCACAACTTGCTCAATTTATTAACATTTTATACAGTTTTAAGTAATCAACAAATAACCAATACCTCAACACAATATATTCAAATAAATTGCCATTGTGCGGGTGCATGTACAGCTTCAAAACATTAAATAAAATGCCTATTTGTTATACTTTCTCTTACCGTCATCTTGGCCTTCTGTAGGGTTCCTTTTGTGACACTGCAATCCCGGTCTTCCAGGGCACGTTTTCCCTTTGGAGCTTGTGGGGTTTCTGCCATCCTGGCTCAGCCGGCCTAGAATACACATCAGGGGATCCATCTGTGTCCTGTGTGGCCTGGACTAGAGCACCCACAGACGGAGCGAGACCTGAAACTGCCGAGTGAATCTGTGTGTCCACAAATTTTCTGCATGGATGCAGACAGTTCCTCAAGCCCATTTCCCAAGCTTGGCAATGTCTCTCTTAATGCAGTTGTCTGCATATGCTTTTCCTGGAGCTCCAGCAAGTCAATGTCAGCGAGGGGCAGTTGTTGAGTTGAGGAATTATTAGATTCAGAACCAGATACTGGGTTTTGTGAAGCGGTGGAAGTCTCCACAGACTCTACATTCACTGTTATCATGTCTGGATCCATGTGGACAGCACAAGATGTTTTTCAGTCTTGCTAAATAGGCTGGAGAGATGGCTTGGTATTACTGGCACTGCTTAACTGGTTTAAATCTCACCTCACTGATCGTTCTCAGTTTGTTGTCTCGGGAAACAACAAATCTGAAATGGGATGGATCTGCCATGGTGTTCTTCAGGGATCTGTCCTGGGTCCCATATTGTTTAGTGTTTATATTCCTTTGGGGAAAATCATTAGGAAATAAGGTTTGGGGTATCAATTTTAGTTTCTTGGTATTGTATTATTTTTTTTGTACTTTTGTGTTTTATTTGTTTTTATTTGCTATTGTTTGTAACGTTTTGGATTTTAGAAAATTGCAGCATTATAAATAAAATGTATTATTATTATTATTATTATTACTGTTATTGTGACATAAACTTAAACACATTTACTAGTTGGACTTTTCCCAAACTATAATTTCAAACTAAAATGTTTGAAATCGAGTACAACATTTTTAAATATGATTTAAATATCAAATTTTATTGCATTTAACGGATGTTTTTATGCTCTATATAATATAAAACACAACAAGACATATAATGGAGGTCATAGATGCTTTTATCTTCGTTGAAACTTTCAGTTTGTCAGCCCATGCTAAATATAACCACAGTCCCATCAACTCAGACTATGATTATTATACTTCAACAAATAAATGGAAGAAACAAAACATAAACAAAATACATCAGGAAACAACACTACATCATAACATTTCACATAGAAGTAATGTTTCGTATTGTATATCCGAACACGTAGTTATTCATCTCTCTTAGTAAGTTGATTAGTTATTCTGTTTATCCATATACAGACTTGTTAGTTTTAGTTAACGCCCTAGACTTGCTATATAAACCCTAGCACAAGCATAATAAAGCTGACTTTGAGTGAACCTCACTTCCTGTGTCTGTCATTCTTCTGCTCTGCTCTTCATTGACCTTTGACCTCATTCTTCACATCCATTTTTATCCAACAATGATCATGAAACTTAAAAATAAGTCTTACAAAAGTTAAAAATAAGAACAAAGATGCAATAGAACAAATAGAAACAAATACTGCATTACATAATTGTACATCTAAGCAGGAAGAAAAATAATCAAATGTAAAAAGTAGTGTTCATTCCAAATAAACGGGTTATTAAAGCTACAAAAGCAGTTCAGTCAAGAGCAGCGAGTGATTCCCTCCTTTCTTTTATTGTTAGAGTAACATTAACGAGACAGATTATATTAAGACCTGCTGTGATGCATGGATGGATCTAATATAATGTTACACATCAGGCGTTTTCTCTGACAGCTAACAAACGTTTACTGAAGACATAATAGTGATGTTTTGAAATACTGTAATTCTGTGTAATTTGAGTCATCACAAATTATTTGAACCACTTACATTTTTTAATTTGAAGTTTTCCACTCATTCAAAATCAATATAATCCTTTACTGTCATCATGGCCCTTTAATATAATGCACTTTAACAAAACAAAGTTTTTATTTTAATTATTGCTCTTATATTTTCTGTGGAAAAGCTGAGATGAAATAAGGTTTATACATCACAGTTTTAGATCTTTCTGCAACCACAAACTTATTGAGTTTGAAATATTCAACAGTTCTTTCCAATCATTTGTAATATGAAGATCAAGATACTGGACTTTATTTAGAATTGAGAATATCACAAATATTTAATTTAATTTAACTTCCTGCCGTATTAGAGAGAAAAGAAGTAGCTCATTTCGGGTCTTTCATGTGGAGAACTCTGCTATTTTCTGCATAATGATGCATTTAAAAGTTTACGACCAAATGGATGTTTATAAAAGTTCACATTGCTGTTGCATATAATATAACACGGATAACAATAAATAAATATGTTTTACCAGGTTAAATGTTGATTATTAGTCACTCAAACCCCTGTTTGTAAACCTCTCTACATAAAGGTCGATCGCGCGCGTCCGCCACGTTTGTAGTTTTTCTAACGCTTTTTATTCGTGTTTGTAGTTCTGGACCGAATCCTTCGCCAAAGCCACGGATCCGCACTTCAAAAATCGACCTGAAATAGTAGACCATCCGGGGACTTTTGGCATACACTTTTCAACATACTATGCTTTGGGACACACTTATTGCAGTCTCACATACTATTCAGGATGGATAGTATGAACATTGGGGCGCAGGGTGTGAGTTTCTGTTTCGTCTGAACAGGACTTTTATTTTGGCGTGGCGGCATGACGTCATAAAGCTGCGCGATTCTGTTGGAGGAAAAAGGTTTGGGTTTTTAATTCTTTAAAGTGTATAAACCAATACAAGCCGTTCTTACAGTTTGATAGGGAACCTGCTGTTTGATCGCTGGCAAGAAATGATAGAGAAACCGAGCTTTTTAAAACCAACTCATTTAAATCAAATGATTCATTGTTGATAAGAACTCGAATTACAGCATCTAAATACAAGAAGAAGAACAACACAAACATGTAATAACGGTAACACTTTATTTTAGGGTCTCTTAACAAGTTGCTAATTAGCATGCATATTACTAGAATATTAGCCATTTATTAGTAGTAATTAAGCACATATTAATGCCTTATTCTACATCCCTAATCCTACCCAATACCTAAACTTATCAACTACCTTAGTAACTATTAATAAGCAGCAAATTAGGAGTTTATTGAGGGAAAAGTTGTAGTTAATAGTGAATAAGTGTTCTCTATTCTAAAGTGTTACCGTAATAACTAATACAGATCTGACAAGATTTTCATGAGAATCTAATCCCCTAAATATAATCTACAAATCATCACATACCAAATGTAAATCACCAGTGCATAAATATTAATTGTCGTTATCTGTGTTCTTTTATTATTTGCTAGTTTTGAGTGTTGTAGTGTAATCAGGTCATTAACTCTCTCTGACAGACTCTTACTAGTGTGCTGCTGAACTAGAGCTGATTCATCTTAAACAGGATGAAGTGTTCAAAGTCAAACACACAGAAAAACTGCTGAAGCAACGTACAGTTATAAAGATGGCATTTATTAAAGAGGAGAGAGAAGACGTGGAGATTGAAGATGCTTTCAGAGTCAAACGTGAAGATCCTGAGACACAACAAACAGAGATGATGTTTATTAAAGAGGAGAGAGAAGACGTGAAGATTGAAGTCAAACATGAAGATCCTGAGGAACAAACAGGTTGGTTTCTTCAGTCATTAATTTCTTTATCTCTGTTTTACCGAGTCATTATGGGACCATGGTGGTGGAGAAAAATATTAGATGGGCGGAAAAATGATAATTCGGTGCATTTGCATTCTCTCGTGACAAAATCAGTGACATCACCACTTAAATTGGGAAAAACAATCAATGTGTGTAACATTCAACACCATATCTACTTCCGAATGAAGAGGAGTCATTTCTGTTATTTAATTATGTAAGAGTATTTAACAAAAAAAAAAGCGAACCATGAGTAAAATAGGAGTGATTAACTATAATTGATTTTTTCTTTATTAAATCACTTTATCAAATTGGAGTCTATGACTTTCTTTCCATGGCATATTAATCAAAACATCTTTACTTCTTGAAATAATGACATTTAAAAGGAAATAAGACTGATAAAATGGTTCTCCTTTTAAGAAAGAAATGCAGTTTGTCACCTTTTTGTGTGATTTATTCAGTTTATTTGTATAGCACATTAGCACATTAATTTTTTGTAATGCGTCTTAAATGATAGCAACCAGCCTTCATCACTGAGTGTACTTGATTATCAGATGTAGATGACTCCCAGATTCTTGCTTATATACAGTACATTAGAGGCAAGAGAGCCTAAACAATCAAGTGTATGTGTGAGTGACATAATGGAGACCAACGCTAGACATGTGTTAGCTTCATTCAACTGTAAAATAAAAAGCTGTGCCATTCAGAGTTTAATTTTACCGAAGCAATTCATCGGTGCATTTATTTATTTTTTGGTAATAAAAATATACTTAAAAAAAGACCTAAGGTAAATGACTTTAAAATACACTTATAATAACAGTGAAGCAGTAATATTTGGTTCAAAAAGCAAACGATCCTGTGGTTTTATAGAACAACTTTATAACAATTGCCTGCAGAGGGCGCCAACGGCCTGGTGTTGTTACACTTCACAGCAGATCGACCCCATCTTTAATATTGGCCAAATTACATTTAATTCAAATGTTCACTTAACCTTTAGTATTTGGCCACTTCTTTATGACAGAAAATGCTACAGCCGCTGTAATATCTTGAACAATAACATGGACATTAAAACATGCAAACTAAGAGGGTTTGAGCATTTATTTTGAAATCATGATGAACAGTTTGCATATTTAGAAACGTATTAATTTTGTGTTGGCGTATATTTATAAATGATGTACATTATAAATCTGATGAAATGGTACACGTCGTGGTCCCGGATGAACATTATAAACAACCCAAACTCACAGCAATATGCAGAGATGGAGTTTGAATACCGTATTGTCCTGAATATAAGACGATGTTTTTTTCTTGGAAATACATCTGAAAAAACGCGGTCGTCTTATATTCAGGGTCTAGACTTTGACATGTCAGTAATACACCCACAACAATAGGTGGCGCCAAAAACGCATATAACGATTGTGCCATGAAATATGTAATGTGTGTGTGTTGTAAAGTCGTGACTGTCATGTTAGTCTGATGGGACCAAACTTCCTCTGTAAGTGATTTTAAAACATAAGACTATACCCAGATTTGAAGACTACAATAAGATTTCACTTCTTCTGATAATAACATTTTGGTAGGCTACTATGAGATGGATAGCCTAAATGTCATATAATTCAGATGGGCTTCCTGTTATTTTTATGGTATATCAAAAAGTGTATATTTTTCAATGTCATTGTTGGTACATTTTACCAGTATTTACCATACTTTCAAAACAAAAATTAAAATAGGAAAAATATGCAATTTGAAAATAATTTAAGAAAGATATGTGTTTTACAGAGAGAAAAACAAACAAACAAACAAAAAAAAACAAGATTTGGTTTTCAAAAAGCCTTTTTCCAAAAGGTACATCTGGAAAAAGGGGGGTCGTCTTATAATCAGGGTCGTCTTATATTCGGGACAATACGGTAATAACAGTTCATACACAGCCACATTTACTGTGAACGGAGCTGCTCTGAGATGCATGTAAATTAATAAAGCACATATATATTGAACCTGCAGTACATATATTTCTGTCAGGACCACTATCGTCAAATGATAGATACTTGGCATAAAGTTTTGGTTTGGCGGTATGGTTCTGTTCTGTGCAAAAACTCCCTGCCCATCCATGCAGCATGTCCTGAATGAGCAGAGAGCAGCAATAATAACCCCCCTAGGGTAAACAGAACAGAACAAGCAGATATTATTAATGTACTTAATGATATTTAAGTGTATTTAAGTCTGATTCAGCAAGGAATATCAGAAAGACAAGTCCTGACTGGAAGACCTGTCAAGAGAGCATTGCAATAGTCCAGCCTGGACAGAACAAGAGCTTGAACAAGGAGTTGTGAAGCATGTTCAGAAAGAAAGGGCCTGATGTTCTTGATGTTAAATAAAGCAAATCTGCAGGACCGGGCACTTTTAGCAGTGTGGTCTGAGAAATTCAGCTGATCATCAATCATAACTCCAAGGTTTCTGAGTTATGGTTGATGTGCCTAACTTTCTTTTTTATTTATTTATATAGCACTGTATACATATAACTAAGTTGCTCAAAGTGCTTTACAATGTGAACACAGAAAAAAAAATTCCATCAACATTATAATAATAATTGTTAAAACTAATACAATCATAAACCACCAACCATTTTTAAAATGCTGGAGAGATTCAATGAATTTTTAGCCAGAGTCGGTGCCGTTCTAATATCTAGTGGCTACTTGTTCCACAGACTTGGACCGACCACCGCAAACGTATGCTAAGATCTAGTTCTGGGCACTATTAACAGTGCAAGATCACTGGATCTAAGTGATCTAGAGGGAGCATGTCTTACGAGGAGGTCTGCAAGATGAGATAGTGCAGGGTTGTTGATGGACTTGAATACCGTTACCAGGATTTTTAACTCAATTTTGTATTTTATAGGTAGCCAGTTCAACGAGACAAGATGGGAGTAATATGTTCATATTTTCATGTCCGGGTCAGGAGTCTAGCAGCAGCAGCATTCTGGAGTAGTTGCAACTGATCCAGAGTTGACTTAATACCGTAGTAGAGCAAGTTGCAGTAGTTTAGGCGGGAAAATATCAACGAGCAAACCCAAGGGCTCTGTACAACAGTAGCAGTCCAAACTTTGGTTATGTTTTGGAGGTTGAGGAGCGTCAGGCGATCATATATTATTATGGGTGAACTGCCTTGAATTAGAATGTATAAAATAAAGACTAAAACAACTAAGTTCCATGGGACATGAAGACGGCAAGCCGCAAGCAGAGGCACCATCTTGAAAAATTTTTTTCTAGATTAATTGGATGGTGAAATTGTGATGAAACGATGGGCTTGATGCAACCACAAGCAGCTCTGTCTTGGCAAGGTTGAGTTGAAGGTGATGGTCCTTAATCCAGCAAGAAATGTCTGTTAGACAAGCTGAGATGCGAGCAGCTATCGTCGGATCATCAGGATGGAATGAGAGGCAGAGTTGAGTGTCATCAGCATAGCAGTGATATGAAAAGCCATGTTTCTGAATGGCAGAACCTAGTGATGCCATGTAGACAGAGAAGAGAAGTGGTCCAAGAACTGAGCCCTGAGGCACCCCAGTAGTTAGATGTTGCGACTGGGACCCCTCACCTCTCCAAGATACTTTGAAGGACCTATCTCAGGGGTAAGACTCAAACCACTGGAGTGCGGTTCCTGAGATGCCCTTTACCAATAGGGTTGAGAGGAGGATCAAAACCGGCGGACAGATCCAGCAAGATAAGTTCAACTTGGTTTTTTTTTTCTGTCCAAAAATCCTCTATTGTGTGGTGTCAGGAGAGTCAGCTGACATCGTTGATTGTCCTCTAATTGTTTTTCTTCTCTAGGCACGTTTGATCTCGCGAGTGTCATTGAGATCTCGTGTCACTGTGAAATCGTTCCTACAATCTTCAAGTGTGTGGTCTCGTGGTCTGGTCCAAAAATCTAGTGTGTTCGTTCAGAGGGTTATAAGGCTAAAAATCGGTTGAACTTTCTTCAAGTCTGTGGTCTCCCATGATTTTAAAATAGTTTAAGATTTGAAAAAGTGTCTAGTGTGCAGCCAGCTTTAATGATGTGAGTGACTGCAGGTACAACTGGAGGAGAAATGGGTTGAGGAGATGAGATGGAAAAGGATTAAGTAGTAGGATGATTAGAAAGAATGAGTTTGGAGACTTCTGCCTCAGAGAGTGAAGAGAAGGATGTGAATGAGTGTATGTTTGCTGGCAAGATGTGCTTGACAGATTGTGGTGTGGAAAACTGAGCACTGATGGTTTTAATTTTGTTAATGAAGAACGTGGCAAAGTGAAAGTGAAGTGACATGTGGCCAAGTATGTTGGAATACTTGGAATTTGGCCGCTGCATTTAACCCGTCCGAGTGCATATACACACACACACACACACACACCCGGAGCAGTGGGCGGTTCGGTGCCTTGCTCAAGGATCTCACCTCAGTCATGGTATTGATTGGTGGAAGAAAGCGCAGGTCATTCACTCCCACCACCAATTCTTGTCGGACCTGAGACTCAAACCTGCAACCTTCGGGTTACTCCCTATCCATTAGGCCACGACTGCCCCCAGTCGTCAGCTGTTAGAGATGAAGGAGGGGACAAAGGAGGGAGGAAAATGTTTAAAAGAGCATGCGAGCATTCAGTCAACAGAGCAAGTGCAATAAAAGATGTGTGACAAACAATTAAAAATGCCACCAACATTCGAGATATTATAACATTTATTACATATATTTACACTGAACAAAATTATAAATGCAACACTTTTGTTTTTGCCCCCATTTTTCATCATGCTGTCTAATCAGCATCTTGATATGCCACACCTGTGAGGTGGATGGATTATCTCGGCAAAGGAGAAGTGCTCACTAACACAGATTTAGACAGATTTGTTAGAAATAGGCCTTTTGTGTACATAGAAAAAGTAAACGTTTTTCTTCACCAAGGAAAGGATTCTGCGATCATCCACTTTAGTTGTCTTCCGTGGTCTTCCAGGCCTTTTGATGTTGTTGAGCTCACCAGTGCTTTCTTCTTAAGAATGTAGCCAACCATCGATCTGGCCACACCTAAGGTTTTTTTCACATAAATCTCTTATAGATTTATGGGGGGTGATTTTTCAGCTTAATGATGGCCTCCTTCACTTTCATTGAGATGTCCTTGGACTTCATATTGGTAGCACCAGTCAAACAGCTTTCGAAATGCCAATTTGTACCTCATATCAACTCCAGATCTTTTATCTGCTTAATTTGTCTCGAAGTAACCAAGGAATGGACCGCACCTGATCGATTAACCTCTTCTTAGTCAACTGTCCAAATACTATTGAGCCCCTGAAAATGGAGGTACTTGAATGTCATATTTTTTTGGAACTTCTTAAAATAAAGCTAAAACTGTGCACTTCAATCACATCTTGATTGTTTTTTCAAATCCATTGTTGTGGTGTATAAAGGCAGATGCACAAAAACTCAGTCAGTGTCAGAATACTTCCAAACCTGACTATTTATTCAAATATGTATATTTAAAAAATTAATCTTATAGCATCACATATTTTTTAACTGCATTAAACTATGATTAAAATTTGTAATTGCCATTTAATTGCACCCTGTTAGTAACATTAGTAAGTAAAACAGCAAAATCAACTCTTAATTAGTGACATCAATTCAAATGAATGCGGCAATAAGCAGGTCTCTAATAGAAATGACAAGTTTGGTGGTATGGGTAGGTTTAAATGGGTCATATGATGCTTTTTTTAAAGATCATTATTTTGTGTATTTGGTGTAACAGAATATGTTGACATGCTTTAATGTTCAAATGCTGTACATTATTGAAGGTCCTCTATGCCCCACCTCTCTTCAACGCTTCGTTTTCTGCAAAGTCCCTCCTTCCGACAAGTGCAGTCTGCTCTGATTGGCCAACTGACGCAGTGCATTGTGATTGGCCGAACACCACAAGCACGAGTCGGAAAGTAACGCCCCTTTCCATAATTGCGAGCTTTAGCTTGCAAAATAAATGTAAAGACAGTTAATAATGTCCTTAATTTTACCATCAGTTCAAGCCCGAGAGGGGAACAGAGTCGCGTGAGAGACGCAGTGATGATGTTCATATGCAATGTTCCCTCTAAGCTGAGCACACAGAGAAATAATGTGCCGTGTACATGCAAAAATGAGTTGAGAAAGCCATTTAATTGTATTCTAGTAAAAATGAAAGAATTGCAATGCTCGAGTAAACTGCTATAGAGCTGCTGCCGCTATAGAGTTAGAACCGGTGAATGCTGGTTACAGGTTTCAGAGAATGATGTGCGCCAAATGAGTCGCTGTAGAAACCGAATACTTCAATGGTTGCGGACGAAATAGCTCAAAACGAGAGCCAACGCAATGACGTGAAATAAAACGTCCTGGTGTATTAAAGAAGAGTGGCTTGGGCACAGAACGGTAACAAAAACTCTGAGACATCTACAGTCACACACAGGTGTATTGTGAAAACTGTACTTCATAGGGATGTTTAGATAGTAGTACCCCCCCCCCCCCCCCCCAGTAATATTGTGAACACTTAGGCTATTGCAATTTCTAATATTGGTTTTCTTTTTTAATATATTTCAGCATCATTACTCCGCTCTTCAGTGTCACATGATCCTTCAGAAATCATTCTAATATACTGATTTATTATCACTGTTGTGCTGCTTAGTATTTTTTGGAACCAATTTTTCTTTTGATTTATTTGATTAGGCTAATAAAAAGTTTAAAAGAACACCATTAATTAAAAATATAAATATTAAATATAAGTATTTAATATCACTTTTTATCCATTTAAAACATCCTTGCTGAATGAAAGTATTAATAAAAAATGAGAAAAAAAATTACTGACCCCAAACTTTTGAATAGTAGTGTATATTGTAACACAAAATGTATATTTTGAATAAACACTGTTCTTTTTAACTGTTTATTTCTCAAAGAATCCTGAAAAATATCACAGGTCACAAAAAATATTAAGCTGCACAACTTTTTACAACATTGATTATAAATGAGCATATTAGAATGATTTCTGAAGGATCACGTGACACTGAAAATTCAGCTTTGCTTCGCAGGAATAAATTCTATTTTAAAGTATATTAAAATAGAAAACTTTTATTTTAAATTGCAATAATATTTCACAAATAATAATATACACAGCGTCTCCCTGACATGACTGCCTGCATCAACACTACTGCGGTTACTGAAACCACACCTTTTTTTGCTGAACATTTGGCCGGCGTTACACAAATATTTCCACATCGTGACGTAGACATGTGGAGGCGTGTTTTAATGAGCCATTTTGTGACCAAAGATAGCCTACGATACAGCATGATCATCGCACAGCGTGTTTACTGGTATGATCCACATTTACTGACCAACCAATAAAAATGCAACATGAAATCAACGCGACATGGTGCTAAAACATAAAACTACTTACCTCAAGCTCTTATCCCTTCCTCTTCCGCCGCTTCCACTTTTTTTCAGCACGCATAAAAAATTCAACTGCTAAAGTGTGATTTATCATACTCATTTGTTTAGCACTAGCTCATACTGATGACGTTTTATTCTTCTATAGTAATGTGCGTCGTATCGTACGAGTTGTCGTACAGTCTATACACATGTCGTAGCCAAGTGTATTAAATCCATGTCGTACAGTGTGACATGCAGTGCTCTAATAGGATTTCTAAAATCGTGCATTGTGTTTTGGGCTTTAAAGGGAGTGCTCCTAATCTCAGCTTGTTACCTGTATAAAAGACGCCTGTCCACAGAAGCAATCAATCAATCAGATTCCAAACTCTCCACCATGGCCAAGACCAAAGAGCTGTCCAAGGATGTCAGAGACAAGATTGTAGACCTACACAGAGTGGAATGGGCTACAAGACCATCGTCAAGCAGCTTGGTGAGAAGGTGACAACAGTTGATGCGATTATTCGCAAATGGAAGAAACACAAAATAACTGTCAGTCTCCCTCGGACTGGGGCTCCATGCAAGATCTCACCTCGTGGAGTTTCAATGATCATGAGAACCAAGAGGAATCAGCCCAGAACTACACGGGAGGATCTTGTCAATGATCTCAAGGCAGCTGGGACTATAGTCACCAAGAAAACGACTGGTAACACACTACGCCATGAAGGACTGAAATCCTGCAGTGCTCACAAGGTCCCCTGCTCAAGAAAGCACATGTACAGCTCGTCTAAAGTTTGCCAATGATTCAGAGGAGAACTGGGTGAAAGTGTTGTGGTCAGATGAGACCAAAATCCAGCTCTTTGGCATCAACTCAACTTGCCATGTTTGGAGGAGGAGGAATGCTGCCAGTGACCACAAGAACACCATCCCCACCGTCACACATGGAGGTGGAAACATCATACTTTGGGTGTGTTTTTCTGCTAAGGGTACAGGACAACTGCAAGAAGAAGCACATTAATGTCCTGGAGTGACCTAGCCAGTCTCAAGACTTTAATCCCATAGAAAATCTGTGGAGAGAGCTGAAGGTTCAAGTTGCCAAACATCAGCCTCAAAACCTTAATGACATGGAGAGGATCTGCAAAGAGTGGGACAAAATCCCTCCTGAGATGTGTGCAAACCTGGTGGCCAACTACAAGAAATATCTGACCTCTGTGATTGCCAACAAGGGTTTTGCCCCCAAGTACTAAGTCGTTTTGCAAAGGGGTCAAATACTTATTTCACTCATTAAAATGCAGATCGATTCATAACTTTTTTGAAATGAGTTTTTCTGGATTTTTTTGTTGCTATTATCTCTCACTGCTCAAATAAACCTACCATTAAAATTATAGACTGATAATTTCTTTGTCAGTGGGCAAACGTACAAAATCAGCAGGGGATTTTTCTTTTCTTTTCCACTGTATGATGCTTTGTGACATTAAACTGGTGTTTAACTTGTTTTTGTTTCTTTTTACCCTAGACCTGATGACACTGAAAGAGGAGAGTCAAGAACTATATGAAATGGAAGAGAAAAACTTCACGACTGGTGAAGAATCATTTAGTTACTCACAGACTGATAAAAGAGAACCTATGAACCTTAATGCCCACATGAGAATTCACACGGGAGAGAAGCCGTTTATATGCTCTCAGTGTGGAAAGAGTTTTAAACGGAACAAAATCCTTACAGGCCACATGAGAATTCATACTAGAGAAAAACCTTACAACTGCAAACTGTGTGGGCAGAGTTTCACTCAAAAACAAGGCTTTGAAGACCACTTGAAAATCCATGCTGGAGAGAAGCTGTTCGTATGCTCTCAATGTGGAAAGACTTTTAGACAGAAAAGAGATCTTAATGCCCACATGATAAATCACATTGGAGAAAAGTCTTACTCCTGCAAACTGTGTGGGAAGACCTTCAGACGAAAAGAAAATCTTAAGAATCACATGAGAGTTCACACTGGAGAGAAACCGTTCATCTGCTCTCAGTGTGGCAAGAGTTTCAGTCAGAAAAGAGATCTTAATGACCACATGACAAATCACACTGGAGAAAAGCCTTACTCCTGCAAACTGTGTGGGAAGAGCTTCAGACGTAAAGAAAATCTTAAGAATCACATGAGAGTTCACACTGGAGAGAAGCCGTTCATCTGCTCTCAGTGTGGAAAGCGTTTCAGTCAGAAAAGAGATCTTAATGCCCACATGACATATCACACTGGTGAAAAGCCTTACTCCTGCAAACTGTGTGGGAAGGGCTTCAGACGAAAAGAAAATCTTAATAATCACATGAGAGTTCACACTGGAGAGAAGCCGTTTGTCTGCTCTCTGTGTGGAAAGAGTTTTAGTCAGAAAGGAAATCTTAATGTTCACATGACAAATCACACTTTAATCATCACATGAGGATTCACTCAGGAGAGGACTGTTTTATATGTCATCAGTGTGAAAGGAGTTTCACAGACAGGAGTCACCTTGAGAATCATGTAAAAATTCACATCGGGGAGAAGCCTTACATGTGCCATCAATGTGGAATGAATTTAACAAACAGCAAACCTGGAGGATCACATGAGAGTTCACACTGGAGAGAAGCCTTACAAGTGTGTTCAGTGTGATGTGACTTTCCCATATCACATAAGCCTGAAACAGCATTTGCAAACTCATTCTAAAAATAATTCATCGTTTTCCTTAGAAAAAGGAAAAAGGGGTAATATCAGCAATCATCTGCGCATTCACTCTGAAGAAATACAGTTTAATTGGGATCAATGCAATAAACTCATCACACTTATACATGCATATGCAAAGTCATGTAAATGTGAGAGCCTGTTTTGTTCTTTGTTAAAAAATATGACAATAGAAAATGTATATCCATTTGAAATAAGCAGCTGAATGTGAGCTTCATCTGATTTCCACCTCATGACCGCTTCTTTTATTTGTATTATTGTGTTAGTTTGAGTATTTTTGTGTTCTTTTGACCATTCTTACTGCAGTGAGAACTAGGGCTGGGAAAATAAATCGGTGCATCGCGAATGGAGAAATGATTCAGCATTGATTCTGAGATTTTCCGAATACATCGCGATTCCTTCTTGAGTCGATTCTGAGCTTAGTTTTGAACAGCAGATGGCACTGTATTCTTTACAAACAGTTACTCTGCTTGTTTCCAAATCCTTGCACACACTTGAACCTAAAATAATCATTCATAAAACTCGAAAAGGTTGGAAGTTAAGTTGTTCACGGTGGGATGTTTACATTAATCTTGCGTCATAAAAGCATTCTGAGCCGACGTGAAATTACATGACTCAGCCGAACGCACAAGTGCTCTTCAGCACTCTTCTTCATGAGCATTTGAGTGTGCAGACAAAAACTAGATTAGAGCGCCATCTGCTGTTAAAATCTAAGATCAGAATCGATTCCAGAAAGAATCGAGATGTATTCGGAAGATCTCAGAATCGTTCCACGAATCGATTCTGCATCGATTTATCATCGCAGCCCTAGTGAGAACGCCTGACCATCTTCTTTGCTATACTTTCATTTTTTTTAGCAGTTGAAGTAGACACCCTTTAATTTAAATGATATAGAGGTGTTGCTAAGCTTATTTGCAATGTATTTGTGAGGTGTTTTGAATGTGCTGTAAAACAAAGAAATTTCTGGGGATAAAACACCAGGACTGTCCCCGAAAGTACTTTCCACAAAAAAAAGAGGCAAGCTCAGAGGATGTTGGTATTGTTTGTGTCAACATATACAGAGGCAAGAAAAAGTTTCTTGGAAGCTTTTGAACTGATTTAATGGCATGTGTTCAATAAAGACACTACATTCACAAAGCTGTGTAAAAACCTTGTTGACCTGGATTACCCCTGGATTACAAATGATTTCTGAGTTTCATGAGATCTTCATGAGTCTCGTTTGTCCGGAACAGTTCAACTGTCCACTGTTCTTCATAAAAATCCGTAAGGTCCTGCACATTTTTTTGTTTTTTCCAGCATCTGCATATATGAATCCTTTACAACACTGCATGGTTTTGAGATCCATCTTTTCACAATGAGGACACCTAATGGACTAACACATAACTTTTATAAAGAGTAAATGAGGTTGTAAACTTTTAGATAAGGATAAGAAAATATGTCATATCCGGTTCAGAAAATTTGAGTTATCGTAGCAATTTAACAGATTAAACTGATTGTTTAACAAATAATCCAGCAACCCCTAACATTAATCCACTCCTTGACACACACTTAATCCTGAAAGATGATCAGTTGTTTCAATATAATTACTGAAACATAGTTATTTTGATCAGATTTAGAAAGTCAACAAGAGGATAAATGTCATTTAAAATCTAAAAATTAACCGATAACCAATCGGATCTCAGAAGTGGCCATTCAACTGAGACTGCATTACTGTCTGTCACTGAAGCCCAGCAGATTGCGAAAGCTGATACCAAATCATCAATTCTCATTCTGCTGGATATACAGCTGGATTCCACTTCACTGGTTTGAATCCTATCTCACAGGTAGGTCTTTCAGGGTGGCCTGGGGAGGGGAGGTATCCAAAGCACATCAACTGCTCACTGGAGTTCCTCAGGGATCAGTTCTTGGACCCCTCCTCTTCTCCATATACACTACATCACTGGGACCCATCATACATGCACATGGTTTATTTTACCACTGGTGTGATGACACACAGCTCTATCTTTCATTTCAACCAGATGATCCAACTGTAGCTGCACGGATCTCAGGCTGCCCGACGGACATCTCGGCATGGATAAAAGAACCTACAGCTCAACCTGGCAAAGCTCACGCTTCTCATCTTCTCTGTCACTCCAACTCTACAGCATGATTTCCCCATCCAGCTAGGTCCATCAACAATTACCCCATCAAGTTCAGTCAAAAATCTTGGTAAAATCTTTGATGACCAGCTGACTTTCAAAGACCACATTGCAAAAACCACTCAATCATGCAGGTCTGCATTGCATAACATCAGAAAGATCAGGCCCTTCCTAATGGAGCATGCTGCACAACCTCTTGACCAGGCCCTTGTCATTTCTAGGCTGGACTACTGCAAAGCTCTTCTGGCTGGACTTCCGTCATGTGCAATCAAACCTCTACAAATAATTCAGAATGCAGCAGCTTGACTGGTCTTCAAGGAACCCAAACAGACCCCTGTCACACCTCTTTTTATTTCCATACACTGGTTACCAGTTGAAGCTCACATCAAGTTCAAGACATTGATGCTTGCATATAGAAAAGCCACAGGCTAAGCGCCCTCCTACTTCCACTCAATATTAAGACTCTACATCCCCTCCAGAAGCCTGAGATCTACAAGAGAGTGACGCTTTGTAGTACCATCACAGAGAGGTACAAAATCACTTTCCAGGACATTTTTGTTCACCATTCTTGGCTGGTAGAACGATCTTTCCACCCACATCCCAAATCCCTGACAATTTCTCTTTTTAATAAAATTTTATTGTCTTTTAAACATACAAAAACACATAGAAAAACAATCAGCCATATAACAGTAAGTGGTAGACACAACAGCAATAAAAAAAATAAATACACAGATAAGTAAATGAAACCCTACATAAACAAGGGACGCAATGTAAAAGCCCAATGATACATCTTAAAATTGGGGAGTGAAAGTCCACCGGCTGTTCTATCTATTTGCATTGTGGAGAGCTTAAGATGAGGAAGTTTACCATTTCAAAAACATTTGGTTACTATGCTCTGTAACCTATCCCAAAAATTGAGACAGGGCAGCATAGAGCTCACAAAGTTAATTCGGAAGAGCACATTCATTTTGATAAAGGAGACCTGTAATCTAAAATAATTTGGGAGTGAATGACGCTGCCAAAGATAGATAGAATATAAAGTATGACTGCAGCAGGTTAACTAAATAAAGAAGGACATCATCTGCATACAAAGAAATATGATGGCTGGTCCCACATAGTGTACTTGTCTGTGCATATTGTCTGAGCCAGCGGCTCAAGTGAAAGCGCAAGAAGAAACAGGCTTAGGGGGCATCCTTGTCGGGAACTTCTAGCTATGTAAAACAGTGAGGAACAAGTCCTACCTGTCAGCACCATGGCCATGGGGGTTGCTGGACCTGCATCATACGAATGTAAATAGTCCCTAGAGCCATGACCTTAAGCACAGAACACAGATATGGCCATTCCAGGTGATCAAAGGCCTTCATAGCATCTAAGGAAAGGACAGAAGCAGGAACAGGTGAAGAAGAGGTTCCTTGTATTATATGGAGCAATGATTAAAGCCTTGAAGGCACACAACTCACCTCTTCATGACCAAATTGACGATCTAGAGAACAGGGCTGGGATTCCTTAAACTTTCTTAAGGTATAACTTAAGATCGACATAGCGTTAAGTTGTACCTTATTGTTAATATGTGTTTCCCAAAACATTCTTAGTTAAGTTGGGTCCTCCGACACAGTGCAGGAGAATTTTTTTATTATTTTTTTTGGTTCTACCACTTGACTTTTTTGTCCTACAACTCTCAGGATCTTTTAAGAAATGTAAAATGACTTACTGCGTCTAACCTCGGCAGCGATGGTGCGTTGCGTGCGCACCAGCATCTCAACAATCCTGCCATATTCAAAGATAGAAAGCATTTTTTCCTTTGCCATCAGGAGGTCATGACAGTGTGACTGCCTGAAGGACAATGACATGAAAGCCATATGTCTGCACAGATTTGAACTTTTTAAGGCTATGGTCTTAAACTTTTGATCAGCTGATTAATAGCCTGTTTGAGTTTAAATGCAGTTTTCAATAAATTGCCTATTCTCTATTTTTTTTTTTTTTTTTTTTTTTTGTCTCTTGTTCCTGTTTTTTCTTTTGGCATTTTGAAGCAGTACTTACAACCTAGTTACGATCCACCAGCGCAAAATGTGAATACTTGTAATGTTCCCCCTGGTCTTAAGATTTTGTTCAGGAGTGTATATGGGCATCATATTATAAAACGAAAATAAGGATTTCAACATGTCCTCTCAAAAGTGAATGAAAAAGAAGAATTTTTCAGATGCAGAAATTGAAGTTTTAATATCGGAAGTGCATTCAAAACGCAACATTTTATTTTCAACCGTACATAAGTATCAGGTCCTTAAAAAAAGGAAGCTTGGCAGCACATTACAAATGCTGTTAATGCAGTTTCATCTGTTAATCAAACAGTCCCGGAAGTTAAAGGAAATGGTTCGACATGAAGCTTGACTGCAAAAAAACGCATTATTTCATTTTGACAAAATCGTATACAAACAGGAGGAGGACCACAATCATCATCAAGCGTATCTGCATGCAGTGAATGCATCATCAGTATAATTGGTGAACCCTCTGTTGGGTATAATTCCCAATGGTGACAGTGATGAACACCCCTTGCAGGAAAGCACTTCACCACAATCAGATGGTTAGGCTACTGTTTTATTAAATAATTTTGCTCAGTTTTAACGCTTTAAAATTAAGAGATATAATAATTTTAGAGGAAATGCACTCTTCAGCTGATTTGATTATTTTTATTCTTTGTAAAGACAAATCCCAACTGTGTCCGCCCATGAGACCACTGAAACGGCAATCAGACCCGTTCATCCTACAGCACCTGAACTGGTAGTATATTCTGCACCATCCCGCAGTGTTGGCTCTGCACAGACGGTTTTAAGTCAAGAAGTGCTGGTGTCGTAAGGTTCGTGTAATGGAAGGAAGAGGGTCTCTCCTGCTGCAGATCCCGCTAAACCACGCCCCCCACGCCACATACCCCCACCGCCCGACTCAAGCCGAGAAGCCCTCCGGCCTGCAGCCCCCCCCCCCCCCCCCCAGTTCCTGGAAAGGAAGTCCGCCACAGCCATCTGCGCCCCCGGCCTGTGGATCACCTTGAATTTAAACGGCTGTAAGGCTAGATACCAACGGGTGATCTGCGCGTTAGTATCTTTCATGCGGTGGAGCCATTGCAGGGGCGCGTGGTCCGAACAGAGACTGAATTCCCATCCCAGGAGATAATAGCGGAGGGTGAGAACGGCCCACCGGATTGCCAAACACTCCTTTTCAATGGTGCTGTACATAGTCTCCCTCTTAGAGAGCTTACGACTGATGTACAGCACCGGCTGCTCCTCACCCTCTATCTCCTGGGACAGGACTGCTCCAAGCCCCCTGTCCGACGGGTCTGTCTGCAGCAAGAAAGGGAGAGAAAAGTCAGGAGAGTGTAACAGCGGCCTGCCACATAAAGCAGCCTTTACATGGGTGAAAGCCTCCTGACACAGCTCTGTCCACTGGACCGGATCTAGGGCTTCCTTTTTAGTCAGGTCGCAATTGCCGCCGTCTTATTAATTTGGGGACGCACCTGTCCATGACCCAAGTGGAAACCTAGGTACCTGACTTCCACGCGCCCAACTGCACACTTTTTCGGGTTAGCCGTTAGTCCAGCCGCCCTCAGCGCTCGCAGGACAGCCCACAGATGTGCCATATGACGCTGCCAATCCTGACTATAGATGATAATATCATCCAGATAGGCAGCATGCGGACGGAGGATTCTGTCCATGAGACACTGAAAGGTGGCGGGAGCCCCGAATAACCCGAAAGGAAGTGTAACAAATTGGTGTAATCCAAACGGCGTCGTGAAGGCTGTCTTTTCTTTGGATAAGGGCGATAAGGGGATCTGCCAATACCCTTTGGTTAAGTCCAGTGTCGAATAAAAGCTGTACCCAGCCGATCAAGCAATTCGTCAACCCGTGGCATTGGATAGGCGTCGAATTTTGACACCGTGTTCACCTTGCGATAATCCACACAGAAACGGACGGAACCAAAACTATCGGGCTCGCCCAGTCACTGTGGGATTCTTCCATTACCCCCATTTCTAACATTGCTTCTAATTCAGCCTGAACCACTTTCTTTTTGTGCTCAGGCAAACGATACGGCCGGCTGCGTATTATCACACCGGGCTCCGTCTCAATATGGTGCTGTACGAGATTGGTTCAACCGGGCAGGGGCGAAAACATGTCAGCAAACTCGGCTTGCAATTTCTCTACATCAGCGATCTGGGAGGGCGAGAGGTGATCTCCCCCTAGGGCCGGAGCGAGTGATCGGGAGCACTTTTATCTCCCGGTGCAAAATCGCGTAATCTGGCTCCCCTATTGTACAGCCGGCTCTGTTTGTCCTGGGCCTGTAACAAATTCTCCATAGAGAGCCACCCCAAGGTGTGGAGTTTTGTTCTCAGGTCCACCACATACTGAATTTCGTTCTTGCTATCTGAAGGTCCCTCCTCCCAAGCCTCTCTCAGGATGTCCAAAACCCCCCGGGGCTGGCGTCCGTAAAGAAGCTCAAAGGGGGAAAACCCCATGGAGGCTTGCGGGACCTCGCGCACAGCGAACAACAGGGGTTCCAGCCATTTATCCCAATTTTTGGCGTCTTCTTGAACGAACTTCCGAATCATGGTTTTTAACGTGTGATTAAACCGTTCCACCAAGCCGTCCGTTTGTGGGTGATAGACGCTGGTGCGAACCGTTTTAATGCCCAATAATTCGTAAAGCTCACGTATCGTGCGTGACATAAACGCCGTGCCTTGATCGGTGAGAATCTCTTTTGGGATGCCCACTCGGGAGATTCCGCGAAACTGAGCCTCGGCCACACTTCTCGCGGAAATGTTGCGGAGCGCCACTGCTTCTGGGTATCGTGTTGCATAATCTACTAGGACTACTGCAAAGCGATGCCCTCTTGCTGACCATTCTAATGGCCCTATGAGGTCCATACCAATTTTCTCGAAGGGGACCTGCATGAGAGGGAGAGGGCGCAAAGGCGCTTTTGGGGAGGCCGGGGGATTCACTAACTGACATTCACAACAAGCCTCACACCATCTGCGTACATTCTTGTGAATGCCCGGCCAAAAGAATCGGGTCATTAGGCGGTTTAATGTTGTCTTGGATCACTCGATACAACCTATCTTTTATGATCGCAAAATAGGGATAAGAAGGGGTCCGTGCCGGCTGGAGAGGCTGTCCGTCGATGGAACAGACCTGCTCAAATGCATTTTTTAGCGATTCATCCCGAGACTGCTCCAGGGGAAAATCATCACGCTCCGCGAGGGTCGGCCTCTCGACCACGCTCGTTACCCCTGGCTCAGCCCCGGCTGGTCCCGGACCAGCCTCTCCCGTCTGCACGGCCGCCAGTTGAATGGCCAGGTCTAGCGACGTCGGGCGATGGCACTGGACCCACTGCGCGGTCTTCTTCAGAAGCCGAGCCACGAACTGCTCCAGCACCACGCGATCGATGATTTGGTTGACGTTGCCTTCCCCGGCCAACAGCCATCTACGGCACGCATCCCGGAGCTGTTGAGCCATCACGAAGGGCCGCCCATTTTCCCCGAGCTCCAGCGACCTGAACCGCTGACGGTGCTGTTCGGGGTTTAGGCCGACCCGCTGAAGGATGGCCCGTCGGAGGTCGTCGTAGACCAGGAGGTTCTGAACCGGCAGTTGTTGGACAGCCATCTGTGATTCCCCCGAAAGCAGTGGGATGAGGCGCACCGGCCAGTTCACCTGAGGCGACCCACATGCCTCGGCGGTCCTCTCGAAGAGGTCGATAAAGGCCTCCGGATCGTCCTGCAGCCCTATTTTGGATAACGGCATGTGGGCTGGCAGGGCTGGGGCAGGTGGAGAACCCCCAGCCCGAACCTCCTGGTCCATCCAGCTCTGGAACAGCTCGCGGTCCTCCTGTTGCGTCTGGACGAGCGCCCGGAACCGACGTTCCTGGTCCTCCCTCATGTCCAGCAACGCCTGGTGATGTTCCTTGTGGAGGCCCACGAGCGAGTGGATGACGTCCGCAAATGGCGATTCTGACGGAGAGGACATGCTGGTGGCGGCGTTCTGACTTCTTATCCTGGGTTTCGGCACCACTGTCATAAGGTTCGTGTAATGGAAGGAAGAGGGCGGGGTCAGGTTTCAAGGAGGCTCGTGGTTTATTTAACACAAACAAAAATGAATCATATAACAGCACGTCACGCTCTCTGCGCTGGCGAAGCCTTCTTTCTTTCAGATACTCAGTCCTCTTTGGCCTTTCAGCCGTTGTCCTCCACGAGCTCTCCGTCCCGTCTCTCTCACTCTCACACTCTCTTTTAACCAGTCTCTCCCCGCTCATCACTGCAATCAGACACAGGTGTTATCACTTTGCGCTTAACCCACTTACTCACCGCTCGTCTCCTGAGTCTCTCTCCCGCTGCAGATCCCGCTAAACCACGCCACAGCTGGATAAGGAAGACAAAATTTGTGAAGCTGTGTTGGCAATAAATAACACATTATAAGGAATAAATGCAAGCATCCAAGTAATATGAGATGCAATTAAACATAAAGAATAATGTTTACAGAAACTATTTTGTGTGCTAGTTTTTAAATCGCATACATACACTCCTAGAAATGTTGAATTAGTTCTTGTCGCTTTGCAACTGCAGCCACATGTATGACCATGTTTCGGATAGGCGACCTTGGAGGCTCCATACCAAGCTCAGGTCTAAGTATATCCTCTGGGTCTAGCAGGCCAATGTTGTGTAAAACGCAGCAGGCCAGTATTATTTTGCAAACTTTTTCTGGTCTGTATAATAGTGTACCACCTGATGTGTCCAAACACCGCCAGTGTCCCTTTAAGATTCTGTTTGTACGTTCAATAACTGACCGAGTTTTTGCAGGATTTATCAAAGGGGTCATAAGCCATGGTGTCAGGGGATAACCACTGTCACCTAAGTGTGAGGGGGGAGGAAAAAATGAAAATAGGCCAACAGTTATTTCTAAAAACAGGGTTTACATACCAATTAGCGATCCGTCTTCAACTGCACCGTTGTCCAAACGTCTACCAACTGAGCTGCTCCGAAGGATGAAACGGACAGAGGGCCACTACATTAAGTAGTGCACATTTAGCAACACAAATTAGTTGCACATTGATGGAATGATGGAGTTTTTCCTATTCAGAAATGCAAATGCATCATTTGATGGCGCCTTGATGCGAATGTGTGTTCAGTCAGTTGCCCCGATGACGTTTGGCAGGTTTGCAATTGCAAAGAAGGGGAATTTTATATATTGATATTATATTAGCCATATTAGGCCATCAAGAACATCTTGGATGATGCGACTCTTGGATGACTGAGATATCCCTGACCTGTCTGCAATCTCCCGCTGGAATGTTCCTGTTGCCAAAAAAACAAGCACGGACAGCACCTGCAAGTGTGCAGAAATGCTGTGGGATCTTCTGGTTTCCCTTCTGAGTTTGGCCTCCAATATATTGCATAAATACAAAAGAAGTGGTCTGGGTAGTCTGAAACGACTGATCAACCAGTCATCATTTTCTGCAAGTAAGTCTGCGCGTTCTCTAAAAATGTCTTTTATTCTGCCAAATCTAATGTGGCAAATTTGGTCAAATTATGGCAGTGATACAGCGAATAGTTGTGCTAAATTAATGGCGGTGCTGTCCAGGAAGCCATTTAGTGTTTGTGCACTAGTTAATATGTGAAAACTTCAGTTCACTGGCTATAATGTCAGAAGCTACAATTCTCAAAAAATGTTGCCTGCCACAGCAGCAAATTCAACAGCTTTTAGATCTTGTTCGTCTGACTTTGTCAAGACAAACTCGACAGAGCTACCCCATCAGCTCCGAAATTCAGCTGCTTGCAGCTCTACATTTTTATGCAATGGGGAGTTTTCTAGAGGTGGCTGGGGATAGATATGTGGTGAGTAAGACCTTGGTGTGGCGATGCGTTCACTCAGTCACGAACATCCTGCTCCGTCATGCCACTGATTATATCTGGATGCCTTCCACTAGGCACGAAGTGATGGAGACGCATCTAGGCTTTCATGCTATTGCCAGTATTCCATGAGTAGTAGACCTTGTTGACGGGACACTTATCCCCATCGCCAACCCATCAGCACTCGATCAGGCCTTGATTTGTTGTAAGGGCTTTGTGGCCATCAATGTCCAAGTGGTGGTGGACAAAAGAGGGATGTTTACTGACGTGGTGGCAAAGTGGCCTGGTAGCACACATAACAGCTTTGTGTGGGCCAATTCAGCGGTGGGTCAAGACGCAGAAAGAGAGGTTTTTGGGCAGAGCATTTTTTTAGGAGACAGTGGCTACCCCCTACGAATCTATCTTTTAAATCCAGTCACCAAGCCCACCACGCAGGCTGAGCACAATTACAACATTGCACACGTCCATTCCCGCAACTTGGTGGAGCTCTCAATTGGGCGCTGGAAGATGCATTTCCAGTGCCTGCATAAATCAGCTGGAGGGTTGCGTCTGAAGCCATAAAAGTGTTGTGCAGTAGCAGTAGTTGCAGCCATGCTCCACAACATTGCAATCAGTGGAGGTACAGCTTTGCCAGAAGAGGAAGAAAGTGTCTACAACCCACCTGAACTAAGAGATGCTCTACATGCTGCTGGTGTACAAATGAGGCAGCGATTCATTCACACCATTTTTGGTTAAGTATATTTTGCACTATATTTTTCTTTTTACATCACTACACAACATTCCACCTTTTTGTGGACATGTCCCTACCATTTTTTGTTGCAGTTGTGCACAGCCCAGTTCAGTGTTTACATCAGTCTCCACTGCAATTGTAACAAATCTAAATTTATAAGAAGTCAAAAGGTACATTAGTTTTCCAGGTGGCTTCAGAATACACATACCTCAACACAGAAGTCACGGTTTATAAGAAATTTAGTTCATGACATTGTTAGGAGTCAACACTTGGTTCAGTAGTTGTGCTTAACCAAATTGGTGTTTATTCAAACAAAAACTGTCACGGATCATGGGCTCATGGTCTCATCCTCCCTGTTTGTGTGTGTGTGTGTCTGATTGAGGCTGATTCGCTCCAGCTGCGGATCATTTACAGTGCTATATTAGACACTTTCACGCTGTCCTTTGTTGTCAGATCCTTGGATTGTCTGCCGTGTCCTGGTCAGTGGTTTCCATCAGTTCCTGCTTCCTGATTCTTCATCTCCTGATTCTCCGTCATCTCCTGGCCTACGTCACTGGATACTGGCTGCCCATTGCATCCCAGCGCTACCTGCCTACCTGCGTGGTGCACGACCCACTTCTTTCACTTTGTGTAAGCTTGATGTGATCCTCAATAAACTGCTCTTGTTTTCCGCATTTGAATCCTCCAGTCTTTATTCATGACAGAAGGATCTGACCACAATATGGATTGGCAGGAGGAGAACTTGTTGACCATTGGACGAGCCGTGCAGGCGTTGGTAGCGCAGGTGTCCGAGCTCACCACCCAGATGCAACTGGTGAGATCACCGCCTGTTCTCCCAGTCCCCGTGAACAACGACCCTCAGCATGAACCCAGACTCCCTACACCAGAGGTGTACGCCGGAGACACTAACCTTTGTAGAGCTTTCCTGACTAAGTGTTCTCTGTTTTTCTCCCTCCAGCCACAGACTTTCTCCAGGGAGGCGTTGAAGGTTCTGACATTGCTGTCGGGGAAGGCAGCATTGTGGGGAACGGCAGTGTGGGAGAATCGCCATCCATGTTGTTCCTCGTTCCGCTCACTTTCCCAGGAGATGAGAAGGGTTTTCGATGTTTGGTCACTCAGAATCCCACTTCCTGGTGTCAGTAACTATCATGGTTGAGTACGCACATAACTCGTTACTGGTGTCGTCCACTGGCCTCTTGAATGTAGTTTAGGTTACCAGCCACCTCTTTTTCCTAATATGGAATCCGAAGTTGCGGATAGGATTCAAACCGGCAAAGTGGAATCCCAGTGATGCCCAGTGATGAGAGGGTGGACAGGAGGATCTGATGATTGACAGTGTCAAAAGCAGCAGAAACAATGCAACAAATGACAACCTTATTACATTTCAACGTTGTGGAATGTTGGTTACATGGACGAGACAATCGTGGCAAACAAGACACTGTCCACTGAAGGTAGAACTACTTTTTGTTGCGGAGAAACTAAGTCGAAAAATAAATAAATAAACAATACTCTGGTGTTTTAAGGTTATAATTCCAGCCATGTTCAATACATAGCCTTGTTAATATAGGTTACCAAGTGTAGTCTGAAAATTTGTTAAAACATAGTTGGGTTTTCTTTAGATGCCAGTTCGATATTTGGTGTATGTTGTACCAAGTTTCCCTGTTTTCCCCATTTTTTTTTTTTTTTTTGCCTTTAGCTATTCATGCCTTAAACAAAATCATGTAAACTTGCATCCAGTGTGAAAAATAGCCTATAGCCCATTTTTTTGCCCGTGTTTCAGAAATATGTAAATGCATACAAGCTAAGAAATATAGTCTTAAAATTATTGTGTGCGGGAATGTCAAATAATCTGCCTTTTTGAATTTTATAATACATTATAGTTCAGCCTCATTCCTACTTTTTTTTTTTTTTTTTTTCTAATCAAATTTGAACAGGTTGGAAGGCGAGTGAGGACACGACCCTCACCCCCTGTGACGAGCAGGGCACCTCAGGGGAGGCGGGGCCAGAAATCCTTGTGCAGGAGGCGGGGCCGGAAGGCCTTATGGAGGAGGCGGAGCTGGAAGGCCCAGCTGTGGAGACTGAAGTAGAGCCCTGCACGGGCCTAAAATTTAGGCCCTAGCCCGGCCCTGGCCTGGGACGCTCAGGCCCTAGCCCGGCCCGTGTCCGACAGCTCATCAGAATTCTCGGCCCGAGTCCGACCCGAGCCCATCTTTTTTCCCCCTTCTCCCAAAACAGCTTATCTACTACTGTTTCAGCTATTAAAATAGTTCAGTTTTGTATGAAATGGCAAAGTGATTGTATTTCGTTTCGTTATTTTAATAAGTTAATTTAGAAAAATGTTTGGAGCATTTTTTTTTATTCGTTAAATGTAAGTTTTTGTTTTTTAAAGTTACGACCAAGCGGCCAGCGGCAGACAGCGAGTTGATCATAGCCTATATTTGAACAATTTAGCTTTCTCAAATCATCACGACCTCTCTAAAATTAAATCTATAATTATAAAACAGCTCCACAATGTTAGTTTAAACGCTTGAGCTGGATAAATGTTCACTGATGCATATCCAGTAGTTTGTGCGGAGAGTGGAAGCTGAAGCGCGCTTTACAGGACGCGCAAGTATGCTAATGTGTGCGTATGCGTTGCGTATTGCTTAGGCGATGTATAATATAATCAGTATTTAATTAGCCATGTGTGCTCTGCGCGTATATGGGCACAATAAAAGGAGAGAAGCTAAATGAACCCGAGCCCGATCTGTTAAAAAAAAAAATGGCCCGAGCCCGGCCCGAATGGACTCAGCGTGTCGGGCCCCGTCGGGGCCGACGGGCTTGCAGACCTCTAGACTGAAGGACTTGTGGAGGAGGCGTGGCTGGAAAGCCCTGCTGTTGAGGCTGAAGGCCTCGTGGAGGAGGCGGGTGAAATACATCTACCTAAAAAAGGTAACTCTTACAGCTAACTTTTAAAACTTTTTTTTTTTTTTTTTTTTTTTTTTAAATTCGCTCACTTGCTGTCTACCAGAGAGTTAGATTAGGGAGGGACATATAATTTTTTTGTATTTGCATGCAACATCCCAGTTCAACATATCCCCCTATTAGCCTAATTCAATTGAAGTCGGAGGGCCGACTAGCATGTAAGCTAAAGGCTAGTTGTCTCCAACTGAAATCATTAGCTTAGCTTGGCCCAAGTACTCCTGTGATTTGGCCAAGGTAAGCTAATGATGTCAGTTGTTACAATGGAGGTTATTGCACACATAAGAAAGAGTATGGTATGTACTGTATCCAACAACTTTTTCAGCAATTTTGCTGGGCAACTTCTCAACCGATTGATTTAGTTCTGGTTGGGTGTTCATGATCATTTTTGTGGTATGACATAGGTTACACATGAGGGTTTGTGTGCATATTGTTCTCTGTGTGTGTGAGCGAGCAAGTGAATGTGTGCCTGTTTTAATGAACGTATAAAAAGACATACCTAGATAGTCCTTAATTGTTTGCCACTCCATACTTAGTTTGACATATAGACAAATATGTCAGACAGTCAAATAGAGTATGCCCACTACTGGGCATACTCATTGGGTGTGCCCCCAATGTGTGTGGAGTGGACACTCTTCCTCTGACTGAATGTTCATGTATTGATAATCCATAGCATAAGTAACAATAAAAATTATGGTAACACTTTATTTTGATGGTCCCTTTTGAACATTCTGGTGACACTAAGTAATGTTGCAACTACATGTCAACAAACTCTCATTAGAGTATTAGTAGACTGTCTGCTTCATATCTACTAACTCCTTATTGTGTTGGTCTCCCAACAGATATTCTACTGACTATAAGTAACTTTGCAAGAACGTGTCAACTTAATCTAACCCTGACCCTACCAGTCAACTAATACACTACTAACACTCTAATGAGAGTCAGGGAGAAATGTAGGTGCAACATTACTTATAGTCAATAGAATGTGTTAAAGGGACCATTTGAAATAAAGTGAAACCAAAATTATTTCCTTCTAACAATGACTCAATGCGTAATTGGGTGATAATCTCATGATTCTTATGCATTATAATTTAATGCATATTAAATTATAAGTTTCTGTAGTTTCATGCAGCCTATTCATTGTTCTTTAGCCAAGCTGTACAGGGTGTTGCCTAGCAACAGGGGTCAGAAGTACACATTTTTTTATATATTTTGTATAATTACACTGTTTTTATTGTTTGTCATTGTATGCTGTGGTTCATGTAACATGTTTGTACATGAGATGGACCAATAACAGATATAATCATTATAAACCATATCTTAAGTAATTAGCATAACACACTTCAGAAAGATCTGTCCAGTGTTTCAAGGATTCAAGCCCTTTTGAATGTGCCATTTTTTTTTATACCTTTGGTGGGCTCTACTGAGTTAACCTGGGGTCCAGGGGCAGTAAAATTTCCTCAGATGCTTCCTTCTATCTGGTTAAATAACATATGTCATTTTATTGCCACACACACACACACACACACCAGGCATATCATATGCAGAGATACAGTACAATTTCATGAGCATGTCATGAACAATAATCATGACCATAAAACATAAAGATATGTGCAATTTTGGCAAAATAAATTCAGATGTATATGTTTTGCTAAAATGTATCCAGTTTCATAGCTGACCTGCTTTGGCAAGTCAAGGGCCCGGACATCCTCGGATCATAAGACAGCATGTGGGCAGTAATTTTCGGGACAGACCAGTTCCTAAATAATTCTCCAACCATTGACAGAACATTTACAGGCTATAGGCTTTTAGAAAAATATATGGTTTTGGTGGTTGAATCAGCTGTCCCTCATTGGTAAATAGGCCAAAATGTACCACCTGTAAAGTTGGTTCCTCAATCTACAATATGGGGCTATGTAAACTGTAACCCATATGCTAAAAGCCTGTGCATGTCAATTCATATGAATTAAGACATGTTCCATCTTCCTGCTTACTTTGGTGCATCATACTGCATACATAGCCCCATATTCTATATTGATGAACTAACTGTCCAATGCATCAATCTCATCCATGCATCAATCTCACCTCCGGACTGGACTACTGCAACAGTACAGGTGCATCTCAATAAATTAGAATGTCGTGGAAAAGTTCATTTCAGTAATTCAACTCAAATTGTGA
Source organism: Acrossocheilus wenchowensis (assembly GCA_029620275.1). Lineage (NCBI taxonomy): Eukaryota > Metazoa > Chordata > Actinopteri > Cypriniformes > Cyprinidae > Acrossocheilus > Acrossocheilus wenchowensis. Next base: position 34,881 of record JAJUBA010000502.1, on the reverse strand, counting down.
AACTTGTGTATTAAATAAATTCAATGCATACAGACTGAAGTAGTTTAAGTCTTTGGTTCTTTTAATTGTGATGATTTAGGCTCACATTAAAGAAAAACCAATTCACTCTCAACAAATTAGAATACTTCATAAGACCAATAAAAAAAAACATTTTTAGTGAATTGTTGGCCTTCTGGAAAGTATGTTCATTTACTCTATATGCACTCAATACTTGGTAGAGGCTCATTTTGCTTTAATTACTGCCTCAATTCGGCGTGGCATGGAGGTGATCAGTTTTTGGCACTGCTGAGGTGGTCTGGAAGCCCAGGTTGCTTTGATAGCGGCCTTCAGGTCATCTGCATTGTTGGGTCTGGTGTCTCTCATCTTCCTCTTGACAATATCCATAGATTCTCTCTGGGGTTCAGGTCTGGTGAGTTTGCTGGCGAATCAAGCACAGTAACACCATGGTCATTGAACCAGCTTTTGGTACCTTTGGCAGTGTGTGCAGGTGCCAAGTCCTGCTGGAAAATGAAATCTGCATCTCCATAAAGCTTGTCAACAGAAGGAAGCATGAAGTGCTCTAAAATCTCCTGGTAGATGGCTGCGTTGACTGTGGACTTCAGAAAACACAGTGGACCAACACCAGCAGATGACATGGCAGCCCAAATCATCACTGACTGTGGAAACTTCACACTGGACCTCAAGCAACATGGATTCTGTGCCTCTCCACTCTTCCTCCAGACTCTGGGACCTTGATTTCCAAATGAAATGCAAAATTTATTTTCATCTGAAAAGAGGACTTTGGACCACTGAGCAACAGTCCAGTTCTTCTTCTCCACAGCCCAGGTAAGATGCTTCTGACGTTGTCTCTGCTTCAGAAGTGGCTTGGTAGCCCTTTTCCTGAAGACGTCTGAGCGTGGTGACTCTTGATGCACTGACTCCAGCTTCAGTTCTCTCCTTGTGAAGCTCTCACAAGTGTTTGAATCAGCTTTGCTTGACAGTATTCTCAAGCTTGCAGTCATCCCTGTTGCTTGTGCACCTTTTCCTACCCAAATTCTTCCTTCCAGTCAACTTTGCATTTAATATGCTTTGATACAGGACTCTGTAAACAGCCACATCTTTCAGTAATGACCCTCTGTGACTTACCCTCTTTGTGAAGGGTGTCAATGTTTGTCTTCTGGATCATTGCCAAGTCAGCAGTCTTCTCCATTATTGTCTCCATTATTGTGGTTTCAAAGAACAAGAGATACGGTGAATTTATTCTGTAGGGATGGTCATTTATTGAAACTCAAATGTAAATATTCTAATATTTTGAGATACTGATTTTTGACTTTCATGAGCTGTAAGCTCTAATCATCAAAATTAAAACAAAAAAATTTTTTGAAATGTTTTACTTTACATGCAATGAATCTAAAATATATGAAAGTTTCACTTTTTGAAATAACTTACAAGAAAAAAACTTTCACGACATTCTAATTTATTGAGATGCACCTGTACTCTCTATGGCAGTGTTTCCCAACCCTGCTCCTGAAGGACCCCCGACACTCCATGTATTTTTTGTCTCCCTAATCAAACACACCTGATTCAACTCATCAGCTCATTATCACATGGGAAACACTGCTCTATGGTCTTAAAAAGCACTATACAAATTAAATGTATTATTAGTATTATTATTATTTAATGCCTGTAGTGCTGCTATGTATTAGCATATACATTTGATGTATGTTTTATGCGCATTTAATCCACAAAAAAATCTTCTAAAACTACCGTTCAGAGAGCATATTTTTGACATGTTGGTCAACAAAAGTTCTGAAATCATACACAAACCATTAAAACGTCCATATTTTGATTATGATAAAAAGAGGTGTACTTTGCTGAGATAAACCCAATTTCACTGACCTTACCTGCCGTGGCAAGCTTGATGCACCGAATATAATTATAAACTACAATTCAGACACCCATATTGGCCAGACAGGCCTAGGTAAGTGTTACACCTATTATTTCATGAAATGTCAGCATGTGGCACATATTTTGATACAGGGAATGATAAACTCAAATTTTAGACCTCCAGCTGCTTGTGTGTTGTCAGGAGGCGGAGCATAAGATTGGAAAAAATTAGATTTCTAGGAGGCGCTAAAGAATCAGTGAATGTGTAAGGTGTGATTTTACTTAGCTCATGTATAAACCTTACAAATCCAGAAAAATGGAACAGTGTAACCATGACCAGGCTCCTTTTTGCCCAGGCAACATGAAATGGGAGACCACACGTGGATAAAGATACAAAAAATAGTGATTTATTACAGTAAATATGTGAGATGAAAAATGAGAAATAAGCAATAATCAGTATAAATGATATGGTATGGTATGAAATGAAAGTGTGGCGTAATCAGTCATATGGCAAAAAGGCAAACAAAAAGCAAAACAATGTGATACAGGAGAGAAGGAACCCGGAATGGCAGCCATGAAGTCCTTTTACACTGCCCAGGCCGCAATCAAGCGATTACAGACACCTGCCCGGTAGCTCCTCACTGAGAGACACAGACACAAACAGACCAAGGAGTGGACATTAAACATGTCCCTATTCAAACTCTGGAAAACAAATGTAGTATTAATGTTATCTTTACTCAATTTGACAGGTTACATAAATTAAGGATATTCAAATGACACTTTTCACATATTCATTACCTGCACTCCTCCTCTTCATTTTCACTGGTGTCTGGACTGCTGAAATCACTTTCATTCTCCTGTTTATCTTCCAGTTCTATAGCAGAGCCCTGAGGGCCTAAAACAGCCTTGTATTGAAGGAGCACCTCTTTCAACGTATCCGAAACTTCAGACAGTCGTCTTCTGCAGAGACAGGAAAGGCCCTTATTTCGCTTGGCTGTAAGTGAAAAACAAATCCAAATTACCATGACATACCCACTTGCTTTGTAATATTTGTTATAACTCACCAAAATTAGATGGTCAGTGTAATGTTTTTCAACTGCTTTGTAGTAAGATGCGTCTCTTGTTAGGTAAAGTTAAAGTGTGTCCTTATCATTGGTTGGTATGGTTACAAAGATGAAACTTGCCTTCCTCTGAAGTTTTTCTTTTAAGAGTTGCCTGCAACTTCTGCAACCATGAGCAGTGCTGGGCCATCTCCTGAACAAGTATTGTCCTTTCCTCCTCCAGTCTCATTTTCAGCATGGCTTTGTTAAAATTTTCTTAACTTGTCTTCGATTTGTGCTACAACAGTAGTAAAGAAAATGTATAAATAACAATTACAAATTAAATCAGAGGCCTCAGGAAACTCGGCTTACCGCTGCCATGAACCTCCCACGGCCATGTTGGGGACGGGTTGTCTCCTGATAGCGACTGCTCCACTTCATTAACATCAATTGGCATGGCAGGCTCATGACTGTTATAAGTCTCTATGTCTTTCAATAGCAGTCTCCTGCTCTCAGCAATTTTCCTCCGCAGGCGGTGACGGAACTTGCCACTATCTGTAAAGACATGAAGCAGAAGGTAAAAACAGTGACCAAAAATACAGTGAGCAATTATCTATAGACAATGTAATTATACCATTTTGGCGGTATAGAGCCTGCTTCCGCTGCCTCACGTTAAGGTAACGTCCCTCAATGGACTGCTCTAGGGAAGTACCTGTTGTGTCTGGAAAAACAACACAAAAACACAATAGTGTAAAGAAGGACGAGTTGGGAGGGGGTGGGTGCCAAAAAAGGATTACAGAGATAGTGGCATGCAGCATAGTAAGCAGTAGGCAGCTTAAATATCATGATCTAAATGATCACCGCCAATGAGGAAGCACAAAGTGAAACATGTTATTGGTTCAAACTTACCACCAGCTGCTCATTCCCTCACATCAGACACCCACACTGCTTCATCGGCGCAAGCCAAGCTTTCTTTAAGCTCCGCTAGACTTGCAGTCTCCTCCTGAAGCCTCTGGCAAGTCTAATGTGACAGTTAAACAATGCAGTTACACAAAGCTACACAATAACCACAAACTGAAACCATTTACAGAGAACACACCTTCACATATCTTGCAGACAATGCCCGATGTAGTGTTGTGATTTTTTTGTAGTTCCAGGCCACAGCATGGATTGTAAGCATATCCACACGAGCTGTTGAGAGTAAATGTCATGCAATAAAAAATTACATTAGAAGAGAAATACTACAATCACCTCCTTTCGACATGTATTTAGTCGTTAAGGCACAGCGGGAGAGGTGGGGGATTCTAGAAAGAATCCTTGATCAATGCTTTGAGTTTGGCTGGACCAAGGAGTTTAAAAGTATAAAACCAACTCTACACCCCTTTCATGAAAATGTTTAAGAATTGAGAGTAGCTAGATGTAATCACAGACTGAATGAGTCTGAGGTACCTAGGCTTATATAATAGCCTTATGGCGCTTAAAAGGGCCTTTGGTTGTGGTGATCTACTAGTAGGTAGGTTGGTAGAATCTAAAAAAACTAAATAAAACACTCGTTTAGAGGAAGGGAGTTAATGGGACAGAGACAATGAATTTACTTAACAATGGATAAAATATAACATTTTTGTGACTGGTGCAGCTAAATATAACTTTTTTAATGAGCACTGAAGATATCAAAAACTAAAATGTAAGCAGTTCTGTTCACTCGGAGTCTGGAGGACAACTATCAATCCGCTGAAAGAAGTCTGGATAATTAAACAAAAGTTTACGTTGCAGGATTACAACCGTAAAAAACTGAACGGACTATTTTCTTTAGCGGAAGCAATAAAATCGTATTTAAAATCAATAAAATAAACTCAATATTTTGTGTCAAATGATCGATTTATTTGGTAAGTAGCCATGTAATAGGATAATGTAGAGAGATGCGTTTGTTATAGTGAATACAACCCCGAGAGGGTTTTATATCAGACAAATGGAAACACCAAAGCAATGTCACAAAAAGTTAAAATAGGGCATAAGGCAGTCATGACAATACCCAAGCAACATACTGTCTTGTCCAATTAAAATGTATTAATCTAATCTATTGGACAAAAGTGAGGCTGGCAAAAATTTGGCAGGATGTTGATCCTACATGTGACCGTTGTCTCCAGGCCCCTCCAGACTTAATACATACGTTTTGGTTATATCCATCCGTAACTTCATTTTGGCTATCAATTTGCACCAGCGCAAACTGTCTTTTGACCTTAAAATAGTACTGTCGGGTTTTACTAAAGACCCGCAGTGAAGAATTAGCGCTGAAAAGGCGTGGACAGTTATTTTTGCACCTGACCTTATTTATTATGCATTTGTAGGAGTTTCCCTTTCAGATGCAAAATTTATTTTTGGTATTCAAATGAAAAAAAAAAAAAAAAAAAAAAAAAAAAAATTGCTTTCAGTTGATTAGGGAAAACACGAGAGGCATGCTACAGCCATACATTTCTTAGAGAGATGAATATCAATTAGTTTCCTTTTCTTAGTAAGTTGATTAGTTATTCTGTTTATCTATATAGACTTGTTAGTTTTAGTTAATGCCCAAGACTTGCTATATAAACCCTAGCACAAGCATAATTGTAACACGGCTGACGAGACGAGAGGCGTGCCGATCCATGTGCAGGCTTTTATTAGGCAGAGACGTGGTCATAACAGGCAGGGTCAAACAGGTATGGCAGGGACAAGACAAAGAGTAAAACGTAGGGCAAGCGTGGGTCGACGATCAGCAAACAGTATCCAGAAGGGCGAGACAGAAGAGGTAATCCAACAACGTAAGCAATAATCCAGGCAGGGGGAAACAATCCGACCAAGGCAAGGCCTAATAGGGCTCTGTAGGGCAGCAATAATGCATACAATACTCGGCAACGAGGAAGAGAATGTCCAGGGTTGAAATAGTGAGTGTGATTAGTGATGCTGTGTGATCAGGTGTGCGTGTGATTGGTGCAATGAGAGATTGGTGACAGCTGTGTGCATGTGATTGGTGAGATGGCTGATGGGAAATGCAGTCCATGTGATGTGTGGTGTAAAAGTCCATGTGGTGAGCGGGTGACCTCTAGTGGTGAATGAACGGGAGTGCAGACCAGATTCATGACAATAATAAAGCTGACTTTGAGTGAACCTCACTTCTTGTGTCTGTTATTCTTCTGCTCTGGTCTTCACTGACCTTTGACCTCATTCTTCACATCCCATTTTTTATCCAACAATGATCATGAAAGTTAAAAATAAGTCTTACAAAAGTTAAAAATAAGAACAAAGATGCAAATAAACAATAGAACAAATCTAATGGAAGATAGAAACAAATACTGCATTACTTAATTGTACTTCTAAGCAGGAAGAAAAATAATCATATGTAAAAAGCAGTGTCTTCATTCCAAATAAAGTAGTGTCTTAATTCCAAATAAACGGATTATTAAAGCTACAAAAGCAGTTCAATCAAGAGCAGCGAGTGATTCCCTCCTTTCTTTTATTGTTAGAGTAACATTAACGAGACAGATTATATTAAGACCTGCTGTGATGCATGGATGGATCTAATATAATGTTACACATCAGGCGTTTTCTCCGACAGCTAACAAAGGTTTACTGAAGACATAATAGACTATGTGCACCAGTCGTCCAGAAGTGACCAGAGAAAAAGGTACACCTCTCAAAAACATACAAATAAAGATAATTTTATATGTTTAATTACTATTTGGAGCATTGGGATCACTATAAGAGGGCTTAATAAACTCATTTTTGTGAAGACATGAAAATCAACCAAAATTGATTGATTGATTTATTTATTTTTATTTGCCTGTAGCTTAAAATGAGCTTGTGTGCATTCTGAGTCATTTTGTTTTACCGGCACGGCTCACAACTGATTTAAACCACTTCAATTTGAAGTTTTCCACTCAAGTCAAAATCAGTTGTTATAAACCCACAATCAATATAATCCTTTTTAGTCATCATGGCCCTTTAATATAATGCACTTTAACAAAACAACGTTTTTATTTTAATTATTGCTCTTATATTTTCTGTGGAAAAACTGAGATGAAATAAGATTTACAAGATCACAATTTTAGTTAGTAGATCTTTCTGCAACCACAAACTTAAATTTTAACAACAAATGATTGAGTTTGAAATATTCAACAGTTCTTTTCAATAATTTGTAATATGACATTCGACTTTATTTAGGACTGAGAATATCACAAATGCTCTGTAGTTGGTATAATTATATTTTGAAATAAGCCAACCTTTTGAAAAAAAAAAGTAATTTTGGGAATCTGTGACTTATCCTTTGTAACACTCCTTTATCTTTCATTTGGATGTGTTTTCTGTGCGTTTCTATTTCGTCCGAACAGGACTTTTATTTTGGCGTGTCGGTATGACGTCATAAGGCTGCGCCGCGCGATTCTGTTGGAGAAAGAGGTTTGGGTTTTTAATCCTTGTGTGGCCGAAAAAAGTGTATAAACCAATACAAGCCGTTCTTACAGTTTGATAGGGAACCTGCTGTTTGAGCGCTGGTAAGAAACGATAGAGAAACCGAGCTTTTTAAAACCAACTCATTGTTGATAAGGACTTGAATTACAGCATCTAAATACAACGAGAAGAACAACACAAACATGTAATAACTAATACAGATCTGACAAGATTTTCATGACAATCTACAAATAAATGCATGCCACATGTAAATCATAAATGCCTATATATTAATTGTCTGTATGATCTGTGTTCTTTTATTATGTTGATGTGCTAGTTTCGAGTGTTTTAGTGTAATCAGGTCATTAACTCCCGTTAATTATTCTCATCTTAAACACACAGAGAAACTCCTGCTGAAGCGACTGAGATCCACGTGTCACTGTTATAAAGATGGCGTTTATTAAAGTCGAGAGTGAAGAGATGAAGATAGAAGAAACTTTTACTGTCAAACAAGAAGATCCTGAGGAACAACAAACAGAGATGGTGTTTATTAAAACAGGTCGGTTTCATTCTCAGTCTTTCTTCGGTCGTTCTGTGTCTTGAATCTCTGTTATTTGTCTTGTTATTTCTTCGTTCATTCATTTCTTCTTCTTCTTTGTACTGAGTCATTATGGGACCGTGGTGGTGGAGAAAAATATTAGAGTAAGTAAGGAAAAATGATAATTCGGTGCATTTGCATTCTCTCGTGACAAAATCAGTGACATCGCCACTTAAATTGGGAAAAACAATCAATGTGTGTAACATTCAACACCATATCTACTTCCGAATGAAGAGGAGTCATTTCTGTTATTTAATTATGTAAGAGTATTTAACAAATACATTTATTTTGCAAAAAAGCAAACCATGAGTAAAATAGGAGTGATTAACTTTACGTGTTGTCTATAATTAATTTTTTTCTTTATTAAATCACTTTATCAAATTGGATTCTAGTAAACATGACTTTCTTTCCATGGCATATTAAATAAGCCACTTCTTGAAATAATGACATAAGACTGATAAAATTGTTCTCCTTTTGAGAAAGAAATGCAGTTTGTCACCTTTTTGTGTGATTCATTCAGTTTATTTGTATAGAACATTAGCACATTAAAAAACAAAAACAGTTTTATTTTTTGTAATGCGTCTTAATTGATAGCAACCAGCCTTCATCACTGAGTGTACTTGATTATCAGATGTAGATCACTCCCAGATTCTTGCTTATATACAGTACATTAGAGGCAAGAGAGCCTAAACAATCAAGTGTATGTGTGAGTGACATAATGGAGACCAACGCTAGACATGTGTTAGCTTCATTCAACTGTAAAATAAAAAGCTGTGCCGTTCAGAGTTTAATTTTACCGAAGCAATTCATCGGTGCATTTATTTATTTTTTTTGGTAAAAAAATATACTTTTTTATTTAAAGCCTTTAAAATGACTAAAAATACACTTATAATAACAGTGAAGCAGTAATATTAGGTTCAAAAAGCAAACGATCCTGTGGTTTTATAGAACAACTTTATAACAATTGCCTGCAGAGGGCGCCAACGGCCTGGTGATGTTACACTTCACAGCAGATCGACCCCATCTTTAATATTGGCCAAATTACATTTAATTCTAATAACAGTTCATACACAGCCACATTTACTGTGAACGGAGCTGCTCTGAGATGCATGTAAATTATTAAAGCACATATATATTTAATCTGCAGTACATATATTTCTGTCAGGACCACTATCGTCAAAATGATTGATACTTAGCATAAAGTTTTGGTTTGGCGGTATGGTTCTGTTCTGTGCAAAAACTGCCTGCCCATCCATGCAGCCTGTCCTGAATGAGCAGAGAGCTGCAATAATAACCCCCCTAGGGTAAACAGAACAGAACAAGCAGATATTATTAATGTACTTAATGATATTTAAGTGTATTTAAGTCTGATTCAGCAAGGAATATCAGAAAGACAAGTCCTGACTGTGCGAAAGGAGGAGTCAGGGATGGAGGAGGGTGATTTGCTCCTGAGCAAGCGGAAAAAGCTGCTGAATAATACTGAATAGAGCTTATATAGGAATGCCGTGATAGGTGTCGTATTCCTATAGGTAGATGTGATCAGCCGAGAATCAGCTGATGCAAGCTTGACTCATGTGACCTGCCAGAACTAACGCTAACGCTTCATTTATTTAACTGAATCGCAGTGTTTGTAAATTCACAATAGTACTATGATATAGTATAGGTTTTTAAGTTGTTGTAATACTTTGTGCAGCCTTAGAAACCTAGCTAATAATGCAGTTCGTGGATTTTCGTCCATGAAATGCACCACATCCAGTATTTTTTTCCGGTTATTCGACACAGGTAAATTGCAATTGAGGATTTTTTAAAATTGAGAATAAGGCATTAACGTGGAATCGTGACAGCCTTACAGTTATGTGAAACAATCAGAATATAAACTACAGCTCCCAAATTGCATCTGAATTTGATGAAAGAAAGAGATCATGCTTTGAAAACCTCACTTAAAACTAAAAAAGTAAAAGTGAATTACAAAAAGTAAAGGAGATTTTTTTCCTTGCTATGATAGAAAAAGCAAGAGGCAATCCTAGAATCATTTAGAAAGAAGATAAGAAAATGTGTTAACACTTTAGAATAGGGAATGCTTATTCACTATTAACTATAACTTTTCCCTCAATAAATTCCTAATTTGCTGCTTATTAATAGTTAGTAAGGTAGTTGTCAAGTTTAGGTATTGGGTAGGATTAGGGATGTAGAATAAGGTCATGTAGAATAAGGCATTAATATGTGCTTTATTAGTACTAATAAAATGGCTAATATTCTAGTAATATGCATGCTAATAAGCAGCTAGTTAAGAGACCCTAAAATAAAGTGTTACTGAAAATTCTAGAACTTAAAGTAAAAGGGAAATCAATAAACAATCCAGCTGAGCTGGCAGAGATTTTTAATCATCATTTTGTTGATTCCGTAGAAACTATTACTCATTGTTTTCCGCCTGCGTATGCTGATGTCTGTCCAGTTACAACAGTGGAGCCTGTTTTTAGATTAAGGCCTGTTAGTGATTTTGATGTTATGAGAACAATTAGATCTCTTAAATCATCTAGAGCAACAGATAAATATGGCATGGATGTTGTTATGCTCAAAGAGTCTAGTTTGATCCTAATTAAGCCTATTACTAAAGTTATTAATCTTTCAATTTCCCAGGGAAAATTCCCAAGTGTTTGGAAGTCGGCGATTGTTGTTACAATATTCAAAAGTGGAGAACCCCTTTCTATTGATAATTATAGGCCAATTAGTATTTTACCCACTGTTTCTAAGGTTATGGAGAAACTAGTTGCAGAACACATTAGCAGTTACTTGAGTAGCAGTTAATTTTCAATGCAGTTTGGTTTTAGAGCAAAATACTCAACGGAAACCGCAAATTGTTTTTTTTATAGAAAATATTAAAGCTTTCTTAGATAAAGGTGGTGTAGTTAGAGCAGTGTTCCTTGATTTAAAGAAAGCCTTAGACATAAGGATTCTATGATTAACAGTGTCAAAGTTATCTTGTTTTAATTTCTCATCACATACACTTAACTGGATAGAGTCATATCTATCAGATAGATTTCAGTGTGTTAGAGTATAAAATCACCTATCCAATGATTTAGGTGCATCAACTGGTGTTCCGCAAGGATCTGTCTTGGGTCCAATGCTTTTTGCTATGTATATAAATGATTTTCATCTTTCATGTCCTGGCATTAATATACAAATGTATGCAGACGAGACAGTAATTTATATACATGGTAATAGTCTGACACGCCTTGCAAATGAATTTACGAATTCTATGGTTAATGTGTCGGCATGGCTAAAAGAGAATTGCTTACAACTAAATGTGTCCAAAACAGTATGTATGTTTTTCTCTAAGTCTAACAGTATTATTAAAGAGCCGGATGTTTATGTGTCAGGGGTGAGGCTGCAGGTAGTGCCTCAATAAAAATAAATATCTGGGAATATTGATTGATTCTAAACTTACATTTAAAGCTCAAGTTAAAAAGGTTTGTAAGTGGGTTAAGTTTAATCTCTATCATTTTAAGTTTATTAGAGATTGCATGTCATTAGAGGCAGTTAAGATGTATATATTCTATGGTTATTTCTCACATGACTTACTGTTTAACCACCTGGTCTCAGGCGAGTTCAGTGACTCTAAAACCAGTAGAGTCCTTATACAAAAGGACACTTAGTCTTCGATAAGAAATCGGTACGTTATCATCATTGTCCAATACTGAAAAAATATAATTTGTTAAGTAATGTAAGTAATGAATTTAGGTAAAGGGGTGCAGAGCCAGTGGTGGTTTTGTTGGCAAACATTAATGCCTTGAATTTTATGCGAGCAGCTATTGGTAGCCAGTGCAAATTGATAAACAGACGTATGACGTGCATTCTTTTTGGCTCATTAAAAATGAATCTTGCTGCTGCATTCTGGATTAAGAGGGAAGTTGTGGCCTAATGGTTAGAGAGTCGGACTCGTAATCCAAAGGTTGTGAGTTCGAGTCTCGGGCCGGCAGGGATTGTAGGTGGGGGGAGTGGAAGTACAGCGCTCTCTCCACCCTCAATACCACGACTGAGGTGCCCTTGAGCAAGGCACCGAACCCCCAACTGCTCCCCCCCGCAGCATAAATGGCTGCCCACTGCTCCGGGTGTGTGTTCACGGTGTGTGTGTGTTCACTGCTGTGTGTGTGCACTTTGGATGGGTTAAATGCAGAGCACAAATTCTGAGTATGTGTCATGTCACTTTCACTTTCACTTTCACAATTGTAAAGGTTTAATAGAACTGGCTGGAAGACCTGCCAAGAGAGCATTGCCAAGCATTGCCAAGAGAGCACAGCTCTTGTTCTGGACAGAACAAGAGCTTGAACAAGGAGTTGTTAAGCATGTTCCCGAAAGAAAGGGCCTGATCATCAGTCATAACTCCAAGGTTTCTGGCTGTTTTTGAAGGAGTTATGGTTGATGTGCCTAACTGGATGGTGAAATTGTGATGAAATGATGGGTTTGATGGAACCACAAGCAGCTCTGTCTTGGCAAGGTTGAGTTGAAGGTGACTGTCCTTCATCCAGCAAGAAATGTGTGTTAGACAAGCTGAGATGTGGGCAGCTATCGTCAGATCATCAGGATGGAATGAGAGGCAGAGTTGAGTGTCATCAGCATAGCGGTGATATGAAAAGCCATGTTTCTGTAGACAGAGAAGAGAAGTAGTCCAAGAACTGAGCCCTGAGGCACCCCTGTAGTTAGATGTTGCGACTTGGATCCTCACCTCTCCAAGATACCTTGAAGGACCTATCTCAGGGGTAAGACTCAAACCACTGGAGTGCGGTTCCTGAGATGCCCTTTACCAATAGGGTTGACAGAAGGATCTGGTGGTTAACAGTGTCAAAAGCAGCGGACAGATCCAGCAAGATAAGTATTGAAGATTTGCAATCCGCTCTTGCCAGTCTTAGGGCTTCAACAGCTGAGAGCAAGGTTGAATGTCCACTTCTGAAACCAGACTGGTTACTGTCCAGGAGGTTTTTCTGTGTGAGAAAGGCAGAGACTTGGTATAACGCAGCTTGTTCAAGTGGTTTTGCAATGAAAGGAAGGGAAAACCGGTCTGTAGTTCTCTAAAAGAGGTGGGTTAAGGGTTGATTTCTTAAGTAGTGGGGTTATACGAGCCTGTCTAAATGCTGAGGGGAAAACACCAGTGTGATGGGATGTGTTAATGATGTGAGTGAGTGCAGGTACAACTGAAGGAGAAATGGCTTGAAGGAGATGAGATGGAATAGGATCAAGCGGACAAGTAGTAGGATGATTAGAAAGGATTAGTTTGGGGACCTATGCCTCAGAGAGTGAAGAGAAGGATGTGAACGAGTGTATGTTTGCTGGTAAGATTTGCTTGACAGATTGTGGTGTGGAAAATTGTGCACTGCCACATTCTTTTAAATTTAATTTAATCATTTTAAAATTAAAACCATCAAAGTCATCAGCTGTTAGAGTTGATGAAGGAGGGGGAGGAGGTGGACAAAGGTGGGAGGAAAATGTTTTAAAGAGCATGCGAGCATTCGGTCAACAGCAAGTGCAATAAAAGATGTGACGAACAAATAAAAATGCCACCAATATTCGAGATATGGGTCAAAAATGTAGCTGTATGTGTTCCTGATTTTAACATTTATTACATATGATATATAGTTAAGCAATGTCATGCACCCAAGACTCCTGTCTTACTAATGTTACTAATATTTTACCCACTATTGTGTTTTTGCTTTCTTTCTCCATTGAAAATAGTTTCAAACAAAACCAAAGTAGAACTGTTGTTCCAAGCAGCGGATCGTGAGCTGTTTCTTTCTTTCACTGTACTTTTTTCTTCCCATCAGTTTGGTACAAGTTAATATTAGTTTCATCAGTCCAAAGAATCTTATTCCAGAACATGGAACTATTTTAGATTTTTTCTAGAAAAGTCTGATCTTGCTTTCCTGTTCTTGAGTGTTACCAGTGGTTTGTACCTTGTTGTAAACCCTCTGTTTTTACATTCATGAAGGCGTCTCTTGATTATAGATTTTGACAATGATGTGCGTACCTCCGTGGTCTTCCAGGCCTTTTGATTTTGTTGAGCTCACCGGTGCTTTCTTTAAGAATGTAATCAACCGTTGATCTGACCACACCTAAGGTTTTTGCTATCTCTTATAGATTTATGTTGGTTTTTCAGCTTAATGATGGCCTCCTTCACTTTCATTGAGATGTCCTTGGACTTCATATTGGTAGCACCAGTCAAACAGCTTCCAAATGCCAATTTGATACCTCATATCAACTCCAGGGGCCTCATTTATAACCGTTGTGTACGCACAAAACCTGCCCTGAAAGAGATGTATGCCACTTCCTACGCAAAAGATGGGATTTATAAAAACAAACTTGACGGGAAAATGTGCACACCTGACCCATGCATATGAGCTCTTTTTCCAGGAGTGAGAAAATTAATGAAGTAAACAACTATTTTAAACTCTGTTTTCATGTCGATATACACATTTACATTAAATATTCCACTCTCATAATGTAAATAAGCACTGAAATTACATATAGTCATTATGCAGAAGTTAAACAAAAATTAGGCTAGGCTATATGAATTTAGACATATTTGTACCTATTTGTAGTGGATGCGCTTGATCACTTTTCCTGAGGCATTCTATGTTTTAATGACAGCAAGCAGTGCTATAGGTGCACAACAGGCTAATTCATCCTTAAAGGAACACTCCACTTTTTTTGGAAATAGGTCATCTCCAACTCCCCCAAAGTTAATAAGTTGAGTTTTACCGTTTTTGAATCCATTCAGCCGATCTCCGGGTCTGGCGATAGCACTTTTAGCATAGCTTAGCATAGATCATTGAATCCGATTAGACCAGTAGCATCGTGTTCAAAAATGACCAAAGAGTTTCGATAGTTTTCCTATTTAAAACTTGACACTTCTGTAGTTATATCGTGTACTAAGACCGGCAGAAAATGAAAAGTTGTGATTTTCTAGGCTGATATGATTAAGAACTATACTCTCATTCCGGTGCAATAATCAAGGAACTTTGCTGCCGTAACATGGCGGCAGCAGGCGCAGTGATATTACGCAGCGCCTGAAAGTAGTTCCCAGCTATATTGTAACTAGTTACCTAGCTGGGGACTACTTTCAGGCGCTGCGTAATATCATTGCGCCTGCTGCCGCAGCAAAGTTCCTTGATTATTACGCCAGACTGGGAGTATAGTTCCTAATCATATCGGCCTAGAAAATCGCAACTTTTCATTTTCCGCCGGTATTAGTACACGATATAACTACAGAAGAGTCAAGTTTTAAATAAGACAAATATCGAAACTCTTTGGTCATTTTTGAACGCGATGCTACTGGTCTAATTGGATTCAATGATCTATGCTAAAAGTGCTCTCACCAGATCCGGAGATCGGCTGAATGGATTCAAAAACGGTAAAACTCAACTTATTAACTCTGGGGGAGTTGGAGAATGAGCCTATTTCCAAAAAAAGTGGAGTGTTCCTTTAAACTCCAGATCTCATGTTTTGAGAAAATATTTTTAGCGAGAGCAATGATGCGCATTTACTATTTTGGTGGACACTGCTAGATACTCGGTGGTCGAACGGTCCATTGTCCGGTTTGAATAGGTCGAATGATAATAACTTACTGTACAACCACACCTGCACAGAGGTGTTAATGTCGTGTGAACAACATTATGAAAAATACCACTGTATTTGAAGGATACAACTAGAAGTAAATGGTAAGATTTGCACGTTTCATTTTTTAAAATACATCAGTGACGCACCGAGTCAGACAACTGTATTTACACTGCAATAAATATAGGCCGATCTGACTATGGTCCCCCAGTGGCTAGAAATGGTGATAGGTGTAAACCGAGCCCTGGGTATCCTGCTTCGGCTTTGAGAAAATAAAAGCTCAGATGGCCCGAACTGGAATCTTCCCTTTATGTCATCATACGGGGAAAGGTTACCTCCCCTTTCTCTGCTTTGCCCTCCCATGAGAAGATGAGCTACTACCGTGCGAGGCAAGCGCAATATTTTTTTTCCCTCAAGAGACATCATGGCTTGCAAACGAGTGAAGCATGGCAGTTGCTCAGTGTTTGGATGTACAAATGAACACCAAAGTATTTTTTTTAGTCCCTTCATCCGAGCCTATGGCTAACATTAGCTACATGATAATAACTGTAACAGCATACATAAACAAACCAACTAAAGTACTGTATCAAGACACAATATTTTAAATGAACCATTCAGAGACGTCCTGCTGTAGCCGCTGAGTTGCAACTTCTTCATCCGGTGTTTCTCCATCCGGATCAGATTCTGGGTCAAACTGAAAAGCTTGAAGGACTGTGTGTCTACGAGCTATTACCATACATCCACTGTCAACATTAGCGCATGGTAGTGCAAGCTGGTTAAGGCCACACACCTTGCCCCGCCTCTCTCCTTCTCATTAGCATTTAAAGCTACAGACACAGAAATGGCACGTCCTAAGGAAAGCTCATTGTGGGACTAGCTCATAGTGGCTGAAATTCTGCACCAAAGCTGAATTTCGGGAAAGAGACTTAAGATACAGTACTAGGGACCACTTAGGCCTATATAAAAGCATCCAAAAAGCAGCATGTTATGGGACCTTTAATGACTTGGAGAGGATCTACAAAGAGAAGTGGGACAAAATTCCTCCTGAGATGTGTGCAAACCTGGTGGCCAACTACAAGAAATGTCTGACCTCTGTGATTGCCAACAAGGGTTTTGCCACCAAGTACCAAGTCATGTTTTGTGAAGGGGTCAAATACTTATTTCACTCATTAAAATGCAAATCAATTCATAACTTTCTTGAAATGCGGTTTTCTGGATATTTTTTATTTATTTTTTGTGTCTCTTACTGTTCAAATAAACCTACCATTAAAATTACAGACTGTTCATTTCTTGTCAGTAGGCAAACGTACAAAATCAGCAGGGGATCAAATAATTTTTTCCCCACTGTATGATGCTTTGTGACATTAAACTGGTGTTAACTTGTTTTTGTTTCTTTTTTACCCTAGACCTGATGGTACTGAAAGAGGAGAGTCAAGAACTAAGTGAAGTGGAAGAGAAAAGCTTCACGACTGGTGAAGAATCATTTAGTTACTCACAGACTGATAAAACAGAAACTATGAACCTTAATGCCCACATGAGAATTAACACTGGAGAGAAACTTTACACCTGTGAACAATGTGGAAAGAGTTTCAGTCTAAAAGACAGCCTTAGAGTCCACTTGAAAATCCACTCTGGAGTGAAGCCTTACTCCTGCAAACTGTGTGGAAAGAGTTTCTTACTAAAAGGAAATCTTAAGGCTCACATGCAAGTTCACACTGGAGAGAAGCCATTCATATGCTCTCAGTGTGGAAAGAGTTTTACACGGAAGAAAATCCTTACAGACCACATGAGAATTCATACTAGAGAAAAACCTTACAACTGCAAACCGTGTGGGAAGAGCTTCAGACGAAAAGATAATCTTAAGAGTCACATGAGAGTTCACACTGGAGAGAAGCCGTTTGTCTGCTCTCAGTGTGGAAAGAGTTTTAGTCAGAAAAGAGATCTTAATGCCCACATGACAAATCACGCTGGAGAAAAGCCTTACTCCTGCAAACTGTGTGGGAAGGGCTTCAGGCGAAAAGAAAATCTTAATAATCACATGAGAGTTCACACTGGAGAGAAGCCGTTTGTCTGCTCTCAGTGTGGAAAGAGTTTTAGTCAGAAAAGAGATCTTAATGCCCACATGACAAATCACGCTGGAGAAAAGCCTTACTCCTGCAAACTGTGTGGCAAGGGCTTCAGGCGAAAAGAAAATCTTAAGAATCACATGAGAGTTCACACTGGAGAGAAGCCGTTCATCTGCTCTCAGTGTGGAAAGAGTTTTAGTCAGAAAAGAGATCTTAATGCCCACATGACAAATCACGCTGGAGAAAATCCTTACTCCTGCAAACTGTGTGGAAAAGGCTTCAGGCGAAAAGAAAATCTTAAGAATCACATGAGAGTTCACACTGGAGAGAAGCCGTTCATCTGCTCTCAGTGTGGAAAGAGTTTTAGTCAGAAAAGAAATCTTAATGCCCACATGACAAATCACACTGGAGAAAAGCCTTACTCCTGCAAACTGTGTGGGAAGGGCTTCAGGCGAAAAGAAAATCTGAAGAATCACATGACAAATCACACTGGAGAAAAGCCTTACTCCTGCAATCTGAGTGAGAAGAGCTTCATACAAAAAGAACATTTTAAAGGTGCCATAGAATGCATTGATACAATATTTTAAATTGTTCTCTGATATCTACATAGAAGGTATGTGGCTTAGGTAAGGGCAAAAGTTCTCCAGAAACGGTTTTACATGTCCATTTACAACCCTAGGATTTCTCCCTAGAATGAAATGGACTGTTATTACCTTATTTGGAAGGGTCATGAATAATAATTTGAGCTCTGCTCTGATTGGCTGTTTTACAGTGCAGGGCATTTCAGTAGCTCACATCAGGAAGGAAACACAGGGAAAATGTATATTTCAATACTTTCTCATGCAGTTGTATCGTTGGGTAATTATACTGGATATAAAATGCGGGCATCAGGGAGCCGCTATTAAAGGTATAGTTCTCCCAAAAATGAAAATTGTGTCATCATTTACTCATTCTCAAGTAGTTCCAAACCTGTATTAATTTCTTTGTTCTGCCGAACACAAAGGAAAAAAAATACAATGGAAGTCAATAGTGCCCCAGAACTGCTCTGTCTCCCACAGTCTTCAGAATATCTTCCTTTGTGTTCAGCAGAACAAAGACATCCATACAGGTTTGGAACTTCTTGAGGGTGAGTAAATTATGACAATTTTCATTTTTGGGTGAATTATCCCTTTAATATGTGGGGCATTGAAACTGCTTTTGAATGCATGATCGCTTTTCACTTTCGAGATTCGCGATCGCACGTACCGTTTATACTATGGAGCGGCAGTACTTACCACTCATTTTACAAGATCAGATGCTTGTCAGTGGTGTTCAGGATCTGTAAATCATTCGCCATCATCCTAAGTCATCTCTCCTTGCTCTGTTTATGTGGTAAGTGAAATCTTATGTACTGTAATGTAACAGGCTACCGTTAGCAAGAAGCTAACCATGTCCCTTTAGTGGCTCACATTATTTTACTAGAATGCGTTATTTGTTTTCCATGCCTTTCTGAATACAGACACCAACTCATCCCTGCACTTCACATCCCCTGCACAGCCTGGAACATAACATTTATTTCCATGATCTGCCATTTTCGCTCAAATTTACATAAAAAGGAGGAAACAATGGTGTTTGAGGCTCACGGTATGCTATTTACAGAACTGTCATTATTCAACTATGCCAAAGTAAATACAGTTTTTCATTCTATGGCACCTTTAAGACTCACATGAGAGTTCACATTGGAGAGGATCCATTTGTTTGTGATCAGTGTGGAAGGAGCTTCAGATGTATAGAATACCTTAATCATCACATGAGGATTCACTCAGGAGAGGACTGTTTTATATGTCATCAGTGTGAAAGGAGTTTCACAGACAGGAGTCACCTTGAGAATCATGTAAAAATTCACATCGGGGAGAAGCCTTACATGTGCCATCAAATGTGGAATGAATTTAACAAACAGAGCAAACCTGGAGGATCACATGAGAGTTCACACTGGAGAGAAGACTTTCACCTGCAAACTGTGTGGAAAGAGCTTCACGGTTAAAGGAAACCTTAAGAGAGTTCACACTGGAGAGAAGCCTTACAAGTGTGTTCAGTGTGATATGAGTTTCCCATATCACATAAGCCTGAAACAGCATTTGCAAACTCATTCTGGAAATAATTTGTTTTCTTTAGTGAAGTGAATCATTTGTTTTCCGGATTTCAGCAATCATCTGCGCAAGAGAAAGACTTTAATTGGGATTCAGTGCAATAAAATCATCACACTTATACATGCATATGCAAAGTCATGTAAATGCGGGAGACTGTTTTTGTTTTTTGTTAAAGAATATGACAATAGAAATGTATATCCGTTTGAAATAAGCAGCTGAATGTGAGCTTCATCTGATTTCCACCTCATGACCACTTCTTTATTTGTATTATTGTGTTAGTTATATCTTACATCTCTTTATACTTTACCTTTTGATTATTTTTGTTTTCTTTCGACCATTTTACCGCAGTGAGAACTAGGGCAGGGAAAATAAATCGATGCATCGCGAATGGAGAAATGATTCAGCATCGATTCTGAGATTTTCCGAATACATCGCGATTCCTTCTTGAGTCGATTCTGAGCTTAGTTTTGAACAGCAGATGGCGCTGCATGCTTTAGAAAGAGTTACTCTGCTTGTTTCCAAATCCTTGCACACACTTTAACCTAAAATAATCATTCATAAAATTCATAAAGGTTGAAGTTGTTCACAGTGAGATGTTTACATTAATCTTGCGTCATAAAAGCATTTTGAGACGAAGTGAAATTACATGACTCAGCCGAACGCACAAGTGCTCTTCAGAACTCTTCTTCATGAGTATTTGAGTGTGCGGATAAAAATAGATTAGAGCGCTGTTAAAATCTAAGATCAGAATCGATTCCAGAGAGAATCGAGATGCATTTGGAAGAACTCAGAATCGTTACATGAATCGATTCTGCATCGATTTATCGCAGCCCTAGTGAGAACGCCTGACCATCTTTTTTCCAATACTTTGATTTTTTTTTTTTTAGCAGTTTAGGTAGTCGCCCTTTAATTCTAATGATATAGAGAAGTTTCTGGGGATAAAACACCAGGGGCCTGTACACAGAGGTGGGACCAAGTCATTGTTTTGCAAGTCACAAGTAAGTCCCGAGTCAAGATAGGCAGTAGCTTTTATTTGCCTTTTTCAGATACATGGGAAAAAATGTATACAAAGACAGGGCTGTCATTAATAACAATTGCTATAGACTTATAGTCAAGTGAATGATATTTAAAAGGACAGTTCACTCAAAAATGTGAATTGTCATCTACACTGACATGGTACTGCAAAAAAAAAAAAAAAACTTTCTTGTACAGCATTTGAAAATAAAGAACAAAGATTCATGCACTCATGCCTGACATTTCAATGTGAAACTAAGAGAACTATACAATCTAAATTAAGAGCAGGACTCCAAGTGTTTGTGTGCTCTTAGTATCTCTTGCCATGTGCCAGCTTGAGGAAACTTTTTTTTTTTTTTTTTTACTTTTGCTGCATGTTCAGTCCAAGTTCCATGTTGAGATTTGAAAAAACCTCAAATTGAACATGGATTCTCGAAGTTGTTCATACATGAGTCTTTGAAGCATAGGTTCCCTTCATCTGAACCTTTGACCCTCGTTCAGGATTTCTTCACAGGAAGACTGGAAATGATAAGAAATGTACAAAGTAATGTGCAGAACAGGTTAAAATTGAATTATCAAGTTCCAGTTCAAACACTGATTATAAAATGCTAAACTTGCATTTCTGGTCTCCAATTGCATCTGTCATGTGATCTTGTCAACAATGTTTTATGATATAAAGTACTTAAAGGGTTACTCCACCCCAAAATTTTGTCATTAATCACTTACCCCCATGTTGTTCCAAACCCGTAAAACTTTGTTTGTCTTGGAACACAATTTAAGATATTTTGGATGAAATATGACTGTCCCATTGACTGCCAAGTAAATTACACTGTCAAGGCCCAGAAAGTATGAAAAGCATCATCAAAATAGTCCTTCTGCCATCAGTGGTTCAATCTGAACTTTATGATGTGACGAGAATATTTTTTGTACACAAAGAATAACGACTTTATTGAACAATTTGTCGCATCTGTGTCACAGTAGCGTCATTTTGGAGAGTATCCGCTGAGCGTAAACTGCGTATGCCATTTTGTGACAGCCGCACCACATACGCTGTTTTTGTTAAATAACAACTTGAATAAAGTCGTTATTTTATTTTCTATGCTTACAAAAAGTATTCTCGTCACTTCATAAGTTCAGATTGAACTACTGATGGCAGATGGACTGTTTTAACGATGTCCTTATACTACGTTTCTGTGCCTTGATCGTATACGGACCCTTGCTGTCTATGGAGGGTCAGAAAGCTCTCAGACTTCATCAGAATTAATTTGCATTGCAAAGATGATCGAAGGTCTTATGGGTTTGGAACGACATGAGAGTGAGTAATTAATGACCAAATTTTCATTTTTGAGTGAACTAACCCTTTTTTATTTTCAACTAAACAGCAACACAACAAATGCTTTATACACAGTTTCATTATTATGTTCCTTACATTTGTATGAATTCCAGTGTTGGTGCCATTCTCCTCTGGATGTTTTGTTTAAAATAAAATGTGTAAAAAGAGAATGTGTAGCTCAGCCACAATGGGGGAGGAAATGATAACTTCTTGAATGACAGCAATCTGGGGTGTATTCCAGAAACCAGGTTATGTGACATACCTGAGTATGTTTGAGGAAAAGTGAGCGAATAATCTCAGTTTTCGGTTCCAAAATCGCAGGTTACTTTCAGGGTATGTAAGTAACCATAGCAACTTGCTCTCTGAAGATAACCTGCTCCGGAGCCGGTTCTGTTCCAGGGTTAGTTCACTTCAGCGCTATCAAAGCATGTGTGATCTACTGACGAGCCTTCAGTGGGCGTGACAGATAGGACACAATATTATGTATTATTACAATACAGTTATGTATATAGCCTACTATATATATATATATATAGATATAGATATAGATAGATAGTTGTATGCTATTTTAATGATAAAGCGCTAATATAAGTAATAAGGTTAGCCTATATATTGCTCTAATATGGTTATTATATTTTGTTGCCATATATAACAGTTATCTGTGTAAATTATAAAACACTTTTATATATATATATATATATATATATATATAGGCTAATATAACAAATTAAACGTTACATTTTCATATTACATTTTATTTATCATCTCATGGATCGGCATTTCTATAATGTATTTCTATAATAAAAATACATATCTGATATGACTTAATATATAATTAGCATCAAACAAACAATATAATTCTTATTCTCAAGGATTAAAGATTAAACGGAAAAAAAATAAAAATGATTGCAAAACCATCAATTAGGTGGCGATATGCGCTAAGCATAAGGCCTACATGACCTTTGAACAGAAGAAGAAGAAAGAAGCATGGTGCGCTTATTCTTAGCATCCGTTTCCATAGTGACTCGTGGATTCGTCGCTCTGTTGAGAATGTCTCGGTCTTAACCAGGAACATACTCTGAGTTGAATAACTTACTCCCGGACGCGTTTTTGGAACCACATACCTCGAGTAAGCAAGGTTTGGGGTTAATTGTAGCATTATTATAGGTGAATATTGAGCTATTGTGCATCCTGTTGCTAAGCCCCCCTAACGATTGACAGGTCAGGGGCGTGTTGCATTTTCAAATGCATTTCAAATCCACATTGACTTTATCCATAGTGAGGTATTAAATGAAAATGCAATTTAAATGTCTTATATGTAAGTGTCAATGTATTTAAGAAAAATAAGACATTTAAATCACCATTTTGCTACTCTTTGCAGCAACTTTGGCCAGAATGCATCCTCAAGTTCTCACTGCATTTTGCTACAATAATCACGCGGTATTATGATGAAAATTCAATCCCAAGAGTCCTAACTCCCAAGTCTAAATGCATTTAGGAAAAACACAATTAAATGATAATTTTACTACAGTCTTGGCTTGGACATATTAAACATAATCTAATCAATTTGTGTAATACATTTTAATTTTGCAACTTATAAAGCATTAACATGTTTTTTTTTTTTTTGCATATGTAAACTAGTGTAGGAAATGGCAAATGTAAATTATATAATTGAATTTTTCATTTTGCACTAAATATGGGAAAATGTCAATTTAAATACAGAATGCATTGCCATTTTGCATTTTACATTTCAATTTTGCTACCCATGCTTCCATAAATAAAAACTGTTAATAAATAAGACAGAATACAAACCCATGATAAGAATGCAGGGGGTGACTGGGATGCACAGTACAGCAGCAATAACGACCTGTCATTAGAAAATAAACAGAAGAAACACCATGAATGTCATGAACTGCGGTCCCTTTAACCCTTGTGCATTCCTCATTTGGGAGTCACACTCTTGGTTTCACGTCAAAAGTGAATTGTAACTTTTTGCTCCCCAGTAAAATCAATGTAATATATTTTTATTCAATAATACTTTTTCTTTGTATTTTGAGGTAATTTTATGGTACTAATCAATATTATGCAATAATTATGAACAATTTTTCCCATTGAAAACAGTTAAAAAAAAAATAATAATTTCAAAATAGTTTTTCAATTAATGTAGTTTCAGATTAAAATACAGACTAGGCCTTTCAAATCCATTTTTTGAGGACAGATTAGCGCCACCTAGTCAGAGCAAATAAAAAAAAAACATGTAATATCATGGTGTTACCACTAGCTGCCTGTATAGGAATCTATAGAGAGGCTTGTGAATTCCCTAGTTGTTTTTACACATAATTGCTTACTTATATTAAGTAGTGGACTTAAATATATATTAAGACATTCTCAAAAAGTATATTTTTTTTGTTAGAAATAATGATTTCAAGTGTTAGTTTTTGCATTATGATTACAGTCAAACCTGAACATTGTGTTAGAAAGAGGACGCTAGGAAGCATTTTGTTAACCATTCTTTGATTTAGATTTTAATTTCAAAATTTCAATTAATTCAAACATAACGGTTTATGTAAACATTTTGCAATGAACATGTCTATTTTTGTAAAATGTCAGTGAACAGTAACAAAAGGAAGGAACAGTAATCAAAAGGAAACATCCGTAATGAACAACAAGCTAAAATAACAGGCATATAATGATCAACCAGTAAATTAAAAAGATAAATAATAAAATAAGAGTTATACATCCTGTTCTAACTATATTTCTTATGTTGTATATATAACTACTGTATACTAACTACTATAACTATGTACTAACTACATACTAACTTTACATAACAGCTAGCCTAAGCATTGTTGCAGAGGTCACAGATCACTACGCAATGTCTCTTGCAAACTGGATTTTTGCATTTCTTGCAAAAGAAAGTGGTTTTAACATCCCTCGGCAAGCATCTTGGGCATCTTTTTATCTTGGAGGAACTAGCCCAAGGAAGGACCAGCCAAGGAGGAATTATCCGAGGAGGGACCAGCCAAGGAGGGTCCAGCTGTGGACGGAAGAGCTCCAGAGGGACCGACAGTGGAGGGGCCAACCGTGGACGGAAGAGCTCCAGAGGGACCGACAGTGGAGGGGCCAACCGTGGATGGAAGAGCTCCAGAGGGACCGACAGTGGAGGGGCCAACCGTGGATGGAAGAGCTCCAGAGGGACCGACAGTGGAGGGGCTAACCGTGGACGGAAGAGCTCCAGAGGGACCGACAGTGGAGGGGCCAACCGTGGACGGGCCAGCTGTGGAGGGACCAGCTTCTCCATCATCTGTTTCCTGCAGTTTCTCATGAGTTGCAGAGAGGCTGGTGTGCGTGGAATGCCCTGTCTGGATTTTATAAAGGGGGACACTAGCGCTCTCCCTAGCTCCTCCAGAAAAATCCTCCTCTTGAAGTAGCACCCCTGTTTCCAGGTGGGATTAATTTCCCTCCACAGCACAAACACATTATAGGCAGATACATCGACCATGTTGAAGAACAGTGTCATTGGCCAGCGAGTAGTCCTCCTCCCACATGTATATGTTGCAACAACTTAGAATACACACACACACACACACACACACTTAGTATATCTGCTGTCATCCAATGACAGTTCAATTCACTTTATATGCTATTTAGCATAGAAAAGAAGTTACCAGTAACAATCACAATAATAATAACAATAACAACCAGAAAAAGAAGAAGAAATACAAAGTAGCAAATACCTTGTCAAGAGTGTCCACTCCACTTTTGGTGTTGTTGTAATCAAGAATCATTTTAGGCTTCCTGTCCTCTCGTTCGCTGATTGTTGCCGTTTTGTGCATGGTGCTCATGAGAACCACATTTTTATCTTTTTTTGGACAGCATGACACGATGGCGTGTGTCTCTGTGAATGCAAATAGTGACGAGAAGCGAGCCCTTTCTCTTGGGTTTGTCAATGCACTTGGAAGCTCCGGCTTGTTCCTTCGCACGGTTCCGAGCATTCTTATTTTTTTTGCAGGAGCTCTGTGCCAAGCATAAGATGTAAAAAAAAATTGTCACATGTGACAATATGTCCCTGAAGACCATGAATCATTTCATTCACTACTCGCTTGCCCAGGTTTTTCTCACACTGTACACCTGCAGGTTTGCCTGTGTATACCTGCATATTCCAGGAGTAGCAAGTTTCTGCATCACAGGCTGTCCAGATTTTGATGCCATATTTGCAGGCTTGCTTGGCATGTACTGTTTGAAGCATCGCCCCCGGAATCCAACCAGGCATTCATCCACCGTCACATTGAGACCAGGATTGTACATCAGTGGCAGTCTCTCCACCCATTTGTCCCAAATTTCTCTGATAGGTGCTAGCTTGTCAGTTGCCTTCTTGCATCTCTTGTTCTTGTCATCAAATCTGATAACACTCGACAGTCTTTGGAACATTTTCAGTGGCATGGTGGCCCGAAAATTGCCCTCCCCATCTCACCATCCCATAAGCTGCTCGTTGCCTCATCATTTGATTTGAAAACGCCAGCCAGTATCAGAAGGCCAATATATGCTTGCATTTCTTCCCATTCAATATTGTTCCATTCCTTGCAAACACTCGTCGCCGCTCCAAGTTAGTCATTTCCAGCAGAATGTTCTGAATTGATGTTGTAAAAAATGATTCAAAAGTTGACAGTATGTCCTTCACTCGTGCACACGCATACCTTGTCGGTCCAGGGGTACGTCTGAGGACCTCCTCTGCCCGCGCTCTCCCGTGTCTGTAGAGGAGGAGATGAAGACCACAGTATTTCACCATTCCTTGAGGTGTAAGTTGCAGGGCCTTCTTCATCTGAATCTTCCAACTCTGACTCAAAATCTGGGTAAGCCTCTGTAAAATCCTTTTCTTCGGAGGTCTCATCCACTGGAGCATCTGGACCAGCATTCTCTTCCTCTTCACTAGACTGAAGCAGGTATTCGAGGGTCTCCTGAGCAGTGAATCTTCGTGCCATTGTGCAAATGACAGGGCAGGCTCAAAGTAGCAATACTTATACCAATTCACACCCAATCAAGTTTTTGTTTTTATTTACAGATGCTGGGATTGGACTGGAGGTTACTAGGGCAGAATCGCCTTTGATCTGACTATCAACCTTTGATATTACTGTCAGCCTTTGATCTTACTCTGTCTGTGTGTGTGTGTGTGTGTAAGAGAGAGACAATGTGTCTTTTGCACTCTGGATATGTAACTTTTGATTCATTTTATTTCACATATTCTCAAAATTGATCTGTTAGTTCATGTGTGTGTGTGTGTGTGTGTGTGTGAGAGAGAGAGAGAGAGAGAGCATCTGAAAACATTCCACCAACTGTCAAGGGTTGTGAGATTTGATGTTAAGAGAACAAGAGCTGCAGGAAAGCAAAATGACAAGCTGGCACCTGTCCGAGAGATTTGGGGAAAATGGGTAGAGAGACTTCCATTTATGTACAGTCCTTGGTCATAAGAGAAACCTGGGCAAGCAAATAGTGAATGAAATGATGCATGGCCTTCATGAACATATCGTTGCGTGACAATTTTTTTAATTTCTTATGCTCTTGGCACAGAGCTCCTGCAAAAAAATAAAATAAAAAAAAAGAATGCTCAGAAAGGACCAAGCCTGAGTTTCTAAGTGCACTGACAAACCCAAGAGGCAGCGCTCGCTTCTCATCACGGTTCATTGCAGATTCCCATTAATTTCCAGTGTGTCAATTTTGCCCCCTTTTTTTAGAGTGTCTTCTGTGACACCACATCACTGTTGTGAGCTTTTTTTTCTGCATTATTACTGAATTATTGACTTGATTACACATACTCTCAAAACTTTGCTCTGTTACAGACAGCAGTTCATAGGTGTGTATGTGTGTAAGAGTGTGTTTATTTTACAGTCTTGATATTTTAGAGTGTTACCCCTTCACTGCTGTGAGCTTTTTTTGCATTAAGACTGAATTATTGACTTGATTTCACATACTCTCAAAACTTTGCTCTGTTACAGACAGTAGTTTATAGGTGTGTATGTGTGTAAGAGTGTGTGTGTGTGTGTGTGTGTGTGTGTGTGTGTGTGTACGTGTACTTGTTCACTACTCACTGCTGTGTGTGTGCACTTGGATGGGTTAAATGCAGAGCACCATTTCGAGTATGGGTCACCATACTTGACAAAACCTCACGACTTAACTTTATAGTGTCATCTCTTCAGTGATATGTACTCTTTTTCAGTTTTGTGGCCGATTTGTAGATTGTGCACACAAATATTTTCTGAATTCTTTGTCTATTTCCCATTCATTTTCTATGGTCGGTCATTTTTGACCGAGACCAAGAGTGTTACTATTTTTTTTTACGCCCATTTAGCCTGTTCGAATCATGCCCTCAATTTTTTTCTGTGTTCACATTCCAAATGCCATAAAAGTCTCATAGTTTCATAACATTCCAATGAAGCTGTGATTTTTAAAAATTCAAAATGTAAAATGCTTCGGTCATCTGACAAGTCCCAACTCTTTACATCAGTCAAGACATTTTAACTTATTTAAGACGGTCACTCGCCAAAAATAGTCATTTTGAAATTATTCTGTGTGCTTTTGTCTGTGTAAATGAGAGAGAAAACTCGATGCGCTACTGGCTCTGAAGCGGCATTCTCTGCGCGTGCATGACGTGTGCGTTCACACAGACAGTGTGCCAGCAACTTTACCGAATTAACTTCTAGTGCGTGCATATATGTATGTGTGTGTGTGTGTATCATAAACAAGACAAAACCTACCTAATTTGGCGTTATCCTTGAAGAATTCCACAATATCAGATCTTCACCTAGTCCTGTAATCTCTTTTAAATAAAAAAGTCGTAATGGTCTAAACACAATTGTACCCGCACTTTAGATTTAACGTTATCACAGCTGCTTAACATCACCTCAGTAACGTTAATATGCCGGATGCTTTATGACACGCTCAGTAACAAATACACCGCATCAACAACAATTGTAACACGTAACCTCCACGTCGAGTAAGATGACGGTGTGCTGAAAAAGTTGCTGTCTGCCTTGTTTGGCAAATGAATGTCGGAGCCGTCACATTCAACAAGTTAACGTCACAGTTTGTTACATTTGACAAAAATAATTCACCACGGAAGTGTAAGAACAGTTCCCCAACCCGAAATCCGACTTTAAAATGAAATTTTGAACGAGACTATCTCCGTGAATAATGGCATCTGCTCAAGCACTGTTTTCGCGCCGATAATCGACTGAGCTTCTTGTCCACAATGCAAAGCGTCATTAAAAAAAATATAGAAAAACACCTGTAAAAACCAAATACGGAAAATTAATTCAAATTATTACAGTGTATTGTACTGTATTTTAATGGACTTTTTAAACAGTGTAGGCTAGTTTAATTTCATGTGAGATGGGTGCCCTTAGTAAAACTATTCAAATTCAATTTAGAGATTGTGCCAAAATACAAGCAGTGAATTTTTTTTATTAGTAACAGAATAGCAAAGACAACAATGCTGCAATACTTTGCATGTGTGCATAAAAGAATATATGCTTCTAGGTGTTATATCTAAGCCAATGAGCCATTATTTTGTAACCTCAATGATTGGATTTAAAAACGAGAGCAGAAACACAGAAAGAACTGCTTTGAAACAACCAGAAGATATCTGCTACCATACTTTACATGTGAGAGGAAACATGTGATATGGATTCAGACGAACTCATGAAGAATGATGTGTGCTACCATCCTTTATAACTAAAAGTACCAAAGACAAAATGTTGTGCGTTAAATGTCAAGTTTATAATATGCATAGTTGATCGCTAAATTAGGGGCTATGAGCGCTATATACAAACTGATTTACAACACTTGAATTCAGTTATTTATCCCCAAAGAAATAAAAGTGAAATGAGTGCCTGGTGAAGAGGGAGAAAAATTTAGTATATTTTATAGTTATATACAATCCTCATTTTGTGGAAGAAACACTTCTTCAAATTATATTTTAAATGATCATTAGGCCTTTTGCCGTTTTTGTCCTTCAAATTATAGCTAAATTGTTTGCAATGATTAATTTTAAATCTAGATTCAAGGTTTATCTAATAATTCTGTTGCACCAAACTTTAAACCTTAAAAATAAACAGGTTTACATTTTAACCATCATTTTGATCCTGGATTTAAGTAATATTTAAGATGAACTTTAATCCTGTTGCACCATAACATTAAACTCAGATTTAAATCTCGATTATGGATTAACTTTAAATTTAATGGAGGTTTAAATAAAATAAATGCACATGCAATTAAAATATGTAACTGACTGAACAAAACAGTGGAGATCTGACAAAAAAAAAGGTCTCAGAGAGGTGTTTATTACAAATAAAAATGAAAAAAGCACATCGAGAGTGCAAGGGTCGTGGTGGGAATCATGTCATTTATATTTTTTTTTATCTCGGTTCTTTTATCATAAATTATGCTATTACTACATTAATTTATACTAATACTAGCATATACTGTATGTCAAGCGCTCCCTGTACGGCTTACTGCCAGTCAAGCCCAAGCACTGCACCCGTCTCGAGTGATAATGACCCTCATCTGATTATAAAGTCTTTCCGAGTCACATGGCTCAAGTCCAAGTCAAGTCTCGAGTCATTGCTGTCAAAGTCTAAGTCGAGTCTCAAGTCTTCTTTAATTATGTCGAGTTGAGTCGCAAGTCATCAAATTTGGGACTCGAGTCCGAGTCATGTGACTCGAGTCCACACCCTGCCTGTACCATGATGGTGGCTGAACAAACTCAGCGTTAAAGGATTAGTTTTGAGTTGACAAAACCATACCAGTCCAATCCGACTTTGTTGGTACCATGAAGCTGATCATCAACTTTTCTGTCAACTCAGGCTTGATCCTGAGTTAATGGAGCGCGTGCACATGAAAGTGTGACATCAGTAATGAGCAGCCAATCACATGCCATGAAACTGTGATTCACTTCTCGTGAGAGAGTCAGTGCGATTCACTACCAAAGATTAAAAGATTGAACAATATGAGGAATTTAAACATTTACACAGCAAGATGAAACGATCTATCCATGAAAGAGGAAAACTTATCTTACCGTATAAGTGAAAGTAAAAATTGTAAAATTTATAATATTTATAGATATAACAACATTATAACAATATTTATACATATTTTGGTTTGAAATCTCTAAACCAGAACATAACCTGCCCCGGAGCAGGTTAGCTGTGGAGCGTAAGTTACTATGGCAATGAACACTGCTAAAAGCCAAACCACTTTCATGGTACCTAAAACCCAGAGTTGGTGCAAACTAAACCGAACTTACCTGGCTAGCCAGCTTCATGGTACTGGCCCCAGGACTGTCCCCAAAAGTACTTTCCACACAAAAGAGGCAAGCTCAGAAGATGTTGGTATTGTTTGCGTCAACATATACAGAGGCAAGAAAAAGATTCTTGAAAGTACAGGGGCAAGAAAAAGGTTTTTGAAAGCTTTTGAACTGATTTAATGGCGTGTGTTCAATAAAGACCTTCACAAAACTGTGTAAATGTTTTCTACCTTGTTGACCTGGATTACCCCTGGATTACAAATGATTTCTGACTTTTATGAGATGTTCATGAGTCTCTTGTTTCCTCCTGAGCAGTTAAACTGTCCACTGTTCTTCAGAAAATCTTCCAGGTCCTGCACATTTTTTGGTTTTGAGATCCATCTTTTCACAATTAGGACAACTATGGACTCGCACATAACTTTTAAAAAGAGTAAAGAGCTTGTACATTTTTGATAAGGATAAGAAAATATCACATATCCTGTTCAGAAAATGTTAGTTATGTAGCAATTTAACAGATTAAACAGTTTATGTTCAAAAGCCAATCTCTGATGCAGCTTGCATTTTTTTGGAAGGCACTATGAATGCTGAAAGATATATAAGGGTTTTAGAGCAAATATGCTCCCCTCCAAACAACGTCTATTTCAGGGAAGGCCTTGTGCATTTCAGCAGGACAACGCAAAACCACATACAGCAGCTATTACAACAGCATGGCTTCGTAGTAGAAGAGTCCGGGTGCTGAATTGGCCTGCCTGCAGTCCAGAACTTTCACCTATAGAGAACATTTAGGGCTTCATTAAACGGAGAATACGTCAAAGACGACCACAAACTCTTCAATAGCTGGAAGCCTTTATCAGGCAAGAATGGGACCAAATTCCATCACCAAAACTCCAGAACCCATAACGTTGTAGCATTTGGACCAATCAGACGCCACAATTTTTCATTTGATTTAACAAATTAAATTAGTTATTAGATTAACAAATAATCACAGACCCCTCACCCAATACACATACATGGGTGCCCCTATGTCTGTGGACGCCTCCAGACCACCCCCGGTGCCATGGCAACCCATCAGATAACACTAGTTTTATTGGTCAAAGGAATGCAAATGGCCGAGCAACACTCACTTCATATCGCCTTTAGGAAAAAGACATTATGCCATAAAATGGACTATTCTTTAATTAATTCATAGAAAAACCTTTCTTTGATGAACACATATCATTAGGTCATTGTATATTAATACTGCTTTTGTATATGTTTTTGTGTATTGTATACTTTTTTATGCATGCTTATAATAGATCACTAGTTAATATCAATCGAACTGTAAAATGTTGGTCTCTATCAATTTGTCTTCGGATGATCTAAGTGAGAGTGAATATTACATATTGATACCTATGCAGCAATTAATGTCCTAAGAATCTTTAATAGTTTGTATATCAATGTCCAATCCAAACCCCTTTGCAAATTACCATGCTCTGAGACAAAGGGCCAAAACCCCCTCAGTATTTCCAAACTCCCGCTTGGAAATTCAGCCTTTCTCATTGGTCAAGCCCATCCTGAGAGGTGTGACTCTTCGCTGACTTTAAAGAGCTCACGCACAGTTCCCTCTTGCACACTCTCTTCTGCTAAAAATCCCGGACTGCTGCCCGTGTGGAGAGCCTGAGCCTGAGCCGGTGCTGGCGTGCCCGGTGGGCTCCAACATATCTCAGTTTTGCGGTTCTGTTAGATTCTAAAAGGATGTGAGCTAGAACTCTTCGGGACACTTAAGTTTTGCGCCAGGCTTTGCGGCCTTGACTTTCCATTCAACCAAAGCTCCTCGGACCTCAGAACAAGAATAACCTCTTTTGGATTCATCACTCTTCAACCCGGAAGAACGTGATTGCGAGTCCAAGACTTGAAACCATCAAGACTTTTCTTCCAAGACTGCATTCCAGACACACGTCAACAGCCGTGGAAGTGCAAGTATGGTACATCTAACTAAACGAAGCAGAGGTTTAGTATAAGCTATAGACCCCGTATGAACGGCATGATGGTTCAACTCAGGTGGTTCACTGACTCTTTCCATAACTGCATTCTGTCTTTCTGATGGCTTCATTCATCCACTTTAGCTCCCCTTTTGTATATACGTGTGAGTGTATGTATGTTTGTTGTTTGTTTAGATTAGTTATGAGTGTTAGCATTTAGTTAATAAAAGTTGTGTGCACAAGTTACATGACTTTCTGGTCTGCCTTGCAAATGAATGTCCCTTTACGATTTTGACCCTTGCTACATGCTCTAATGCATTAATACTTAAGAAACTGTTTTCTGTGGCCACGAAAATATCCTTTCTTAGAGTTGATTTGAACTTACACTGAATGGTCGCTGGACGACCAGATCAGTTGATGGCAATTTAATTCTGCTACAGTTATCACTGTCAGCCGATATAAATAATTGTAATTGATCATAATTAATTGTAATTATTTATACAATTCCCTTTAAGCAAATTTGTTACACCTGTCACGGCCCTGCTGGTGTGCCCTGGTTGGCCACCAGATGTCACTGTGTGTGTTAATGTTGGAGATTTGGTCGTGTGTGGGTTTGCTCATGTGTGCTGTGGCTCTCTGCCTACCTGCCTGTTTTTCCTCCTCGGGGTGGTTTTTGTTCGTTTTGTTTCTTTTTATTATTAAAAAACCCAGTTTCTCCTGCACTTGAGTCCTCGCCTCATCTCTTGACCATCCCCTGACAGAACGAAACAGCCAAATGAGGACTCAGCGGAGAATGGGCTCACACCATCCACCCGCCTCTAACGTCAGCAGCCCCCTCTACCAACGCATCCTCAGTTCCAGGCCCTGAGCTCCCTCCGTCAGCAGGGCACTGATGTGAGGAAGTTTGCCCTGAGGTTCTGTGGTGCAGCAGAGGGTTTGGGGTACAATGAGGCGGCGTTGCCCGCTCACGAACCCTCAAGGCGGCGTTGCCCGCTCACGAACCTCTCGAGGCGGCGGTGCCCGCTCACAGTTCCTCCGAGGCGGCGGTGCCCGCTCACAGTTCCCTCGAGGCGGCGTTGGCCCGCTCACAAACCTCTCAAGGTGGCGGTGCCCGCTCACAGTTCCTCCGAGGCGGCGGTGCCCGCTCACGATCGCCCCGAAGCGGCGGTGCCCGCTCACAGTTCCTCCGAGGCGGCAGTTCCCGCTCACAATCCTCCCGAGGTGGCGGTGTCCGCACACAAGGCTCCCCGAGGGGCGGTTGCCGTTCACGATCGTCCCGAAGCGGCGGTAGCCGTTCACGATCGTCCCGAAATGGCGGGTGGCCGTTCACGATCGTCCCGAAGCGGCGGTGCCGCTCACGATCCTCCGAGGCGGCGGTGTCCGCACACAAGGTTCCCAGGGGCGGTAGCCGTTCACGATCGTCCCGAAATGGCGGTAGCCGTCACGATCGT
This sequence comes from Acrossocheilus wenchowensis, assembly GCA_029620275.1. Lineage (NCBI taxonomy): Eukaryota > Metazoa > Chordata > Actinopteri > Cypriniformes > Cyprinidae > Acrossocheilus > Acrossocheilus wenchowensis. The sequence goes on along the minus strand of JAJUBA010000502.1, from coordinate 95 downwards.
CCCAAAGCGGCGGTGGCCTCACGATCCTCACAGGATCCCCGAAGCGGTGGTGTCCGCACACAAGGTTCCCGAGGCGGCGGTGCCCGCACATAAAG